>JBBBDQ010000799.1:182500-420000 GCA_037127315.1 Ascarosepion bandense
TCTTACAAAGAGTCAATACGTTGTAGCCGGGTTCATAATTAGTACTATCGTGTGTTAGTTTTGACTTTTTTATTGATGCATCCATTAGTTTTAGCTTTTTATTTTTTACATACGGTTGACGCCAGTATGGTTGTATCTTTTACCAGTATTTGGCCGACGTAGTTTGGTAGGTTTCGGTGTTTGTTTAAGTGGTTCCTTAATGAAACAATTCAAATACCCAAATTTTGTTAGAAAACAATATTTAACCAAATTAAAAACTAACACAAAAAAGTAAGAAAACAAAAAAAAACCACAAAAACAAAAAAGCAAACAAAAAAGTAGAAAAAAAGTGCAAAGTAAAAAAAAAAGCTAAATTCCTTAAAAAGCGTTCAATACAGTTGTATCTCACTAAAATCTACTACAATTGTAATAGATTCTAGTGAGATAAAACTCGTTAATCATTACACCACGCTGAGGCGCCCATCAATACGTTTTATAGTATAATTGTTAATAATCCATTTAATATAAAAATGGCCAACATCTATCTATCTATCTATCTATCTATCTATCTATCTATCTATCTATCTATCTATCTATCTATTTCAGTCTTTTCATATCTATCTATCTATCTATCTATCTATCTATCTATCTATCTATCTATCTATTTCAGTTTGTTTCTTTCTATCTATCTATCTATCTATCTATCTATCTATCTATCTATCTATTTCAGTCTTTTCATATCTATCTATCTATCTATCTATCTATCTATCTATCTATCTATCTATCTATCTATCTAATCTTGGGTATGACGATTATCTACATCCGGCAGGAAGACCTTTGATCAGAAGATCAGAAGGTTTTAGTAGCATTGAACCATTTAATGCTGTTGTTTACAGTTTAACCCTAACAGAGCGTGGTAGCACCTGCTAGTATCCATGATATAGGTAAATAAAGAGCAAAAGAATTATGAATGAATAAAAAACACATATTTTATTAAAATCTTGAGCAGTAGATTTTACAAGCTTTGCTTCGATGTGGCACAAAGCCGAAAGCATAGAGTACATAGTAATGATCGAACTCATTACTCAGTTGCAATAGACAGTTGTTAGATAAAGCTCTTTAACCATTACACTACACTGAGCCGCCCAGCAATATATTGTATAGGGAACTTATCCAAAAACCATTTGATGTGAAAATGACCAACAATACATTTGATCTAGTTGAAGGCATAAAAATGTGTTCAAAATATTTAGATTTCAGCATTTAGTACCACACATTTGTTTCTGTGCCGTGAAACAGAGTCATCCAAACAAAAAATCTGAAAGAACCACTTCAAGATATTAATCCATATCATATCTTACGATTTCGTAAAGAAATCATAGAGTATTGTAAAATATAACTTCACCAAAAAAACAACATAAACGCACACATATCACCGTCTCTAAACAAAAAGTTTAATGCAACAAGTATATACACATAACCTTAGTATTAGCTACTGCGTATTTAATTTTGAAAGCAGAATAACATACATGATATTTATAACTTCAAAGCTCACTAGAAGATTCAATTTCATTATTTAGTGACCCATACGGAGTTGATATGCTGTTAAGTAAACAAGTCAGTCAATCATTATTTTTAAATCAACTTTGTTTTATCCGAATTTGAACTCTATCAATCCCAGTTTGTTTCTATTTATCTATCTATCTATCTATCTATCTATCTATCTATCTATCTATCTATCACTACATTGTCCAAAACGGCATTGTAGTGAAATTTAAGACAGAAAATATTTAGAAAACAAATCTGCCTTTGTTTACAAATTAGTTATCGACATCATTGATGTACGTTGTGGTGCCGTGGATATCGGCTTGGAATGAGAAATCGGGGAACCGAGTTCGAATTTCAGTTGAATACTTTGGTAAAGTACTAATCCGTCTCTTTACTCTAGTTATGGATTACATAACAGGACAGATTTGGTTTTATAGCCTTGGCTGGTAACCAGTCTACTGCAGAAAGCAATGACATCCTACTGCGGGATAATCTTCTGCCCCGTTAGTCATGTCGCTCTCGAGACATGATTGCCCAAGCGTGTATCACGTATGGCACTTAACTGACTATCAACTTGACGATTTCTGTTTGGAAGGTTTGTTTTCCAAATAATATTTTATATATACGGAGAACTCTCTCGCTTCTGAGTACAAATAAAAGCTGGCAAGAGATGAGTCGTTGGTGAAGTCTGCTGTCACCCATATAATTATGGTTGATTTGTTTTTATGGCATAACAACCTCGGCGGGTCATTTATTGCCAATTAATTTTTTATTTATTTATTGCTGTTAATACCTTTTTCTTTCAACAATTTAATGTTGTTTTTATATAATTTTGTGTTATACTTTTTTCTTTTCGAGTATCAATTTTCATTGGGATTTGTCTTTTTTTATGAGCAGGGTCCACAAGTCCTACTCTGTTAATTAACCCATAACTGGAAGGAAGGGACGGATTAATACCTTTCCAAGGGTACCAGTGCTTAAGTGAATGCAGGGTATTCAACTGGAATTCTAACGATTGTGAATGCAGAGTATTCAACTGGAATTTGAACTCGGCTCACCGAGGATGTTTTTGAGCTTTGAAAAGCAAGATTGGGCTTCTAACTAAAGAGCTTATCAGAGGCTGGCAAAAGATGAATCGTTGGTGAAGTCTGCTGTCATCCATATATATATATACACTCAGTACCGGCCATACTTATTAGGCTACCCCAGTTTTTTAAAACAAATTATCTATTTCATACTATTTTTTAGTATTTATTGCCAAGTGGATGATTCTAAATGAAAATAGAATGGTTCTTTTGTAATTATTACTTTGCAAACTTTTAGACAGGTAGAAAATGGGGTTGGGCCATTTCGCGAGAGTACTTGGAATCAACTGCCTATATTTCTGTAGGGAACAGCAAGGCCTGCTTTACTTTGTTCGACAAGGCCTCAGTGGCAGGTGAGATTGTCATTGAGAAGAGCAGCACGCTGCCATCTTGCATTAATATTTGCATGCACTTGATCCTAAAGTTCCAGTCGGTTTCGTTCAAACCTTTGTATAGATGAGAAACAGGACAGGTGCCAATTCCTACGCACTGAGTCTTTGTTTTCCCTGGAAGAAATGGGGATACAGCATCGCTTCAGGATGTCTTTGAGCTTTGAAAAGGAAGAGTGGACTTCCAACTAAAGAGCTTATTAAAGGCTCGCAAAAGATGCGTCGTTGTTAATGTCTGCTGTCACCCATATATATATATATATATATATATATATATATATATATATATATATATATATATACTCAGTACCGGCCATAATTATTAGGCTACTCCAGTTTTTTTTAAAAGAAATTATCTATTTCATACTATTTTTAGTATTTGTTGCTAAGTGGATGATTCTAAATGAAAATAGAATGGTTCTTTTGTAATTATTACTTTGCAAAATTTTACAAGGAAAGAAAGTAAAGATGAATTTGTCCGAATCATATTAAATCTTCTTCATTCTTTCATTGATGAAATTGCAATATAGGTAATTATTAAATATTTATAAATTCAGTTGATGGACATGTTACTGTGCAGTATTAAGAAAAGAACGATTCTATTTTTATTTACAATTATTCCCTTAGTAATAAATACTAAAAAATAGTATGAAATACATAATTCTTTTTAAAACACTGAGGTGGCATAATAATTATAGCAGGGAATTCATGTTGGGAAAACTCTGTGTTCTAATGTTTGGCCAGTCGGTTATTTGTAACGAGTGGTTAACTCACGTTAGATCTAATGATGATTTTTCCTTAGAGAATCGCAGATTCGAATCATGCTGGAATTTTTTGTCTAATAGTATTTCTCGAAGATTCCAGCCGGTAGTTGGAAATAAATAAATATGCTGTTTAATAAATAACCAAGGCATCTACTTAAATATGCGTATTGACTAATAATAATGTTAAAAGTGTAATGATGGTGGAAAAAATAAATAATTAAGTTTTATTTGACTTCACCAGAATGCACTGGACGGCCGTTTTGTCCAATATTTGGGACTCATCAGCAGTGAGCAACCACTACCAGGAATTGAAACCCAGACAGTTACGTCCTTAAGCCAACGTCATACTAACTGTACCACGGGTCCCGGCGACATTGAAGCAACGAATTAAACTGGATATAGCGCTGCTCATTCACATATTCCGTGGTGGAACTCTGCTGATAAAAAAATAATTAAATGTTAGGTGGTTGCTTTGTCTTTATGGCATTTCAACCTCGCCGGGTCATTTATTGCCATTTAAATTTTTATTTATTTATTGCTGATAATACCTTTCTTTCAACAATTCTTGTGTCTAGTAATACTTTTTTCTTTTCGAGTATCAAGCTTCATTGGGATTTGTTTTTATGAGCATGGTCCACAAGTCCTACTCAGTTATTTAACCCATAACTGGAGGGAAGCGACGGATTAATACCTTTCCCAAGGGTACCAGTGCTTAAGTGAATGCAGGGTATTCAACTGAAATTCGAACGCTTGTGAATGCATGGTATTCAACTGGAATTCGAACTTGGCTCACTGATTTCTCTTTCCGAGCCGATATCCACTACACCACACCGCACATCCATCACTATACGCTTACAGCACCTGGTATTCCCAAGCGGTCACCCATTAAAGTACTGACCAGGCTCAGGTTGCTTAACTTCGGTGATCGAGCGAGAACCGATGTATTCAACGTCATATGGCCGTAAGCCAATTAAATTTAAATGCTCCTTGACGGCCGTATTTAAAGAAAGAATTTTGAAAGAAAGGTTGCTGCTGAAATATAAATTATTTGCACACACACACACACACACACACACACACACACACACATACATATATATATATATATATATATATATAGAGAGAGAGAGAGAGAGAGAGTGACATAGTGAGAGAGAGAGAGAGCGAGAGAGAGAGGGGGAAGAAATAAACGTGTAGATTGATAGAACGATCAGCCAGTCAATCATACCGATAGTATTAACACACTTTAATCTGCTTCTATTATTATGTTTATTTTTCCTAATCTCATGTTCTTTGAAAACAGAACATTGAGGATCATGGCCCTCCACACGTTTTTATTTCTATTATCTGAGTATCATCTGAGTTTTCATCTCCACGGTTTTAATTTCACAAGACCGACTGCCATCCAAGACTAGTGAGGTCTAATTACCTTGATATTGAATTCATATCGATGAAGAGAAGTTATGGTTTCATAATTTTCTTCAAATGAATTGAGCGGAAAAGAACATAACATTCTTGATCTGAATTTTAACTCGTGCTCCTGAATCCACATATCGCGCTTATTAACAGGGCAAAGGTCGAAAAAATAATGTGATGTTCTCGTACAACAAATCGGTATTGTTTTAGGATTTCACAGTTGATGAACACAGAAAATGACAGAAAGAATAAAATGATATACAAACTAATACTGAAGAATCAACGCGAATAAAAAAGGAAAAAGTGTCGAACTAGAAAGAGAAAATAAACCATAATAATATGGGGAATAAGATGGATAATTTAAAATAAAAAAAGAATATATATATATATATGAAGGAAAAAAAAAATGTTTGAACGGGTAAATCGTTGAAAAGTCAAGAGCGCCCTCTGGTGAGAACTTGAGACATTCTATTGAAGGAACAAAGACGTTATTAGAAAACACACCCGCGTAATTTTATACGTGTTTTGAGCACGGCTTCTTTAATGCGTTGCATTATAATCCATTATGTTTATCTGAAGTGTATTTTTCCTCGTTCTGTTTCTGGATCTCAACAATTCTCTGTCTGCATTTTTCTATATTTTTTTACACAAATGTCTCATTCTGTTTAAGATGCTTATACTGTAGACACTATGTGCGTCAATTTATTACTTTGAATGCATAGATGCATTCTGTATGAGAGAATCAGAAATATTTATCCGCTGCACGTGCAAGTGGTGCAGTTGGTAACGGTTCAGAACGAAAAACCGAGGAGCTGAGTTCGAATTCCAGTTAAAATCACTGCATTTACTTACGCGCATATGACCTCGGGAAAGATATTAAACCGCCTCTTCCCTCCAGGTATGGGTTAAATAACAGGACGGATTGGGTTCTATAGCCTTGGTTGGCAACCAGTGATCCGCAGAAAGTAATGGCAAACTATTGCGGGATAAACTTCTGCCCAGTCAGTCAAGTGTGTACCACGTATGCTATTTGCTGGTCTCGAAGACAAATTCCAGATGACAGTGGTATAGACAAAAACAGAATATACGTCTGTGTATCCTTAAGTCGCGGAATATGAGAATCAATAGATGTGAAACTTTAACGTCGGTAGAGCGTTAATATTTATCCAGTTTTACTAATACGTATCATCTGAAATAATCTATCTATCTATCTATCTATCTATCTATCTATCTATCTATCTATCTATGTTTCTGTATATTTCAGTTTTTTTTATATCTATCTATCTATCTATCTATCTATCTATCTATCTATCTATCTATCTATCTATCTAATCTTGGATATGACCGTTATCTACATCCGGCAGGAAGACCTTTGATCAGAAGATCAGAAGGTTTTAGTAGCATTGAACCATTTAATGCTGTTGTTTACAGTTTAAACCTGACACAGCGTGGTAGCACCTGCTAGTATTCATGATATAGGTAAATAAAGAGCAAAAAAAAAATTATGAATGAATAAAAAACACATATTTTATTAAAATCTTGAGCAGTAGATTTTACAAGCTTTGCTTCGATGTGGCACAAAGCCGAAAGCATAGAGTACATAGTAATGATCGAACACATTACTCAGTTGTAATAGACAGTTGTTAGATAAAGCTCTTTAACCATCACAATACACTGAGCCGCCCAGCAATATATTGTATAGTGAAATTAGTCAAAAACCATTTGATGTGAAAATGACCAACAATACATTTGATCTAGTTGAAGGCATAAAAATGTGTTCAAAATATTTAGATTTCAGCATTTAGTAACACACAGTTGTTTCTGTGCCGTGAAACAGAGTCATCCAAACAAAAAATCTGAAAGAACCATTTCAAGATATTAATCCATATCATATCTTACGATTTCGTAAAGAAATCATAGAGTATTCTAAAATATAACTTCACCAAAACTACAACATGAACATACTCATATCACTGCCTCTAATAATTATGCAACATTTATATATATATATATATATATATATATATATACATATATATATGTGTGTGTGTGTGTGTGTGTGTGTGTGTGTGTGTGTGTGTGTGTGTTTTAAATCATTTCACTCCAAGCAAGGCGGTACCGCCACTGAGACGTAGGAGGCTTTCATAAATGAATGGTTTTAAGGAGATTTAAGAGAAAGGGCAAGAAAAAGATAGAATACCGATTTGAACACAGTTGCGAGGGTAGAGTGAGAAAGAAAGATGACAAGATACACGGAATGATGGATAAAGGACGAGAGACGAACTGGAGTCAAGTGGTTAAGAGATGACAATTGACATGGCATTTAAATTTTTGTAGATTGCAGCCATCTGGGAAGCAAGTATATGGAAGTGAGTTTCACAGGCGGGAATTACGAGAAAAGAAGCTACTGGATTAGAAGTGTCTGCTCCAGTTGGTTGATTTAACTGTAAAAGGGCGGGACTTTGTTACCAGTTTGGTTACTCGAGTAAATTCTTGTGGAGGAGATACTAATGAGTCAAGCTCGATGGAGCAGAAGCCATGAAAATAATTGTTAAAGAGAGTCACGGAAGCCACTTCCTGCCGGTAAGAATGGAGGTGGAGTCGAGCTGCTAGGTTGGGACCGATCACATTACAGATTATCCTTTGGAGCCTGTCGAGAACCTTCAGATGAATACCAGAAGCGCCAAGATGACAAGATACACGGAATGATGGATAAAGGACGAGAGACGAACTGGAGTCAAGTGGTTAAGAGATGACAATTGACATGGCATTTAAATTTTTGTAGATTGCAGCCATCTGGGAAGCAAGTATATGGAAGTGAGTTCCACAGGCGGGAATTACGAGAAAAGAAGCTACTGGATTAGAAGTGTCTGCTCCAGTTGGTTGATTTAACTGTAAAAGGGCGGGACTTTGTTACCAGTTTGGTTACTCGAGTAAATTCTTGTGGAGGAGATACTAATGAGTCAAGCTCGATGGAGCAGAAGCCATGAAAATAATTGTTAAAGAGAGTCACGGAAGCCACTTCCTGCCGGTAAGAATGGAGGTGGAGTCGAGCTGCTAGGTTGGGACCGATCACATTACAGATTATCCTTTGGAGCCTGTCGAGAACCTTCAGATGAATACCAGAAGCGCCCGACCAGTTATGACAACAGCATTCAATGTACAGTCGTACAGTCGGATGGTTGATTTGTATATGTGTATGATGAAAAAAACTTTATGGCCCGACATCGTGACTGCCTGTGGAGGTTGACAGATAGCAGCTTCGTTTTAGAAGCATTAAAATTTACAATCCATTTCTTACACCAGTGTACCACAAAGTGAAAGTTCTTCTCAAATTCAGCAGCGATGATATCTTTATCTGACTCACCAGATTTCTTACTCAGGCGCAAGTAAATAGTGGTGTCATCAGTGTAGGTGTCTACTTGGGATGTGATCATGTCAGGGAGATGACTAATATGATCAGAAAGATTGTCGGGTCTAGGATAGACCCCTGGGGAACATTCACGTTCATGTGGTAGAATGTGGAGGCATGCCCGTTCAAGACGATCTTCATTATGAGATTTGATAGTAAAGATTGAATCAAACCAAGCAAGCGTCCAGTAATACCATAACCCTGTAGCGTGCGCACAAGGCCAGCGTGCTAAACCCTATCAAATGCTTTGGAGATATCCAGAGCAACGGCTCGACTTTCGCCCGACTTATAGTGAGCCTGGTATATGTACTCAGTGATGGTCGTTAGCATTTCAGCAGTAGACCTGGCAAAGCGGAAGTAATACTGTCTGTTTGAAAACAGTTTATGGGCGTTGAGATGTTGAACTATTTCAGCATTGATAATATCATCAAACACTTTGCCGAAAATTGGTAGGAGGCTAACAGGATGATAATTTGATGGATCCGATGGTTTCCCTGAGTTCTTAAGTACAGGGACCACAGAAGAGGACTTCCAGCAGGCAGGAATACAAGAAGCAGAGAAGCAGTAATTATAGAGTTTAGGGAGGGCAGAGGAGAGTTCAGGGGAACATTTCTTCAGAAAAATGACCAGGATTCCATAGCTCCCGATCGGTTTATGTGAGTCAAGCTTTGAAATTATCTTAGATACCAGAGATTTATATAAACATTCCTCTGATGAGCCTCAGTTCTAATAGGGAAGTCGGGTGGAGACACTTCAAACGAGTCAAATGTAGAGTTGGAGAAGAATCTGTAAGGAAAGCCATAGATGTCCACAGATGCTGTGAAGACCTCAAATATATTGATTCAATGAGGGATAGAGGATTTGCTTTTGTTCAGCACCCGTTTGCAGAGGAGCTGATAGTCTTTGGAGCCGAACTTGCGTCGAAGCATTTAGCATAAGACATTTTTTCAGTTTGACATCCAAATTCAAATGCATATAAATATCATTTAAATGTATGTAAGAATGATTGTATGTCCATATATTTACAAACATGTGAGACCTGATCCGAAAAAATAATTTTTCTTTAGTCTGTATTACAAGACTATATCGTCACAAGAGACAAGCATTTCTTTATTAAAAATAAAAAAAAGACACTGTCTGAAATTTTATAAAAAAAAAAGAATTTGTCAAACGGAATGGTATTGTGTTCCATCAGGACGACATCAGATTTTACCTCTTTCAAAATCTTTGAGAAAGACGATTTAGGATGAAAAATAATTTGTCAGCCACAAGTCCGCGAAAACGCTTTTGGATTCTGTTGAGACTTGAAAGTTAGAACTGGGCATCTTCTTCCCAAATATGAGAGCAGTACTCTATCTTAAGCCTGATCTGGTTGGTACAGGTAGATCATTTCACGCGGTATCAGGTATTTACTGGGGTAGTACGAAAAAACCGGCCATTTTTTCTGCATGGTTAGCGATGGATCGTATGTACAATTTCCTCTTGATATCCCGGTTGAATTCACATTTAGATTGATGAAGAGCGGAAATCAATGAAAAGTCAAAGAACTGGGCAATCGGAATGTTATCGTCTTCCATCAAGGCAGCGTCGGGACTTCACATCTTTTTAAAGATCAAGAAGACTTTTCAGTTTGTCTATTTTTCTACAGCCATTTTGCTCACCTACCTTTGCCACTTCGCATTGGTCCTTAACTCGATCGATATTAAATCTTTTTTTTACAAGGGATTCAGTGAGGGACACAAAAAATAAAGCAATTTCGCATATTCTTTTATATAGCGTGTCCTTTGAGCAAATTCCGTTTTAAGTTTATCTTAAACTTTGGTGTTATTTTGTCAGCCATGCCCATGACTATCCTTTTTTCCTACCCCAGGTATGAGCTAAAAGCCTTGGCTCTCTGCTAGTTCAAGAGAAGTATAATTTGAATTTTCAAGCTGTGAAAAACGTAAAAAAACATAAATATTCTTTCTTAACCAATTATTTTGATTCACAGATAATAAAGAAAATTAATTGGTTGTTTTTGATTGGTATGTTTCACAGCTTATCAAACATTTTCGGGTTATTTAATGCCGGAAATATTTTTATAAAGAATGTTTTAGATAATAATGATTTTACTGATACAAATTCTACTAATCTAAACTTATTTATAAATAGAACTTTGTGTGTGTGTGTGTGTGTGTTCATTACCTATAGACTCCGAAACGGCTGAATCGACTTTCTTAAAGATTTACACAGTTGTACTAAAAGCGTCTGCGTGTGTTCTTAGTTAGGTTTTGTGTAGAGGTACCACCAATTAATATCGAAAATCGATAATCGAAAAAATCGGGTCATAGAAGGATTGGTCCGATTTTAATCCAATTTGATACACTCATAGACAAAGACATGAGAAACGATATTCAGAAGTTTCAAGGTTGCAGTTCTTACAATAATGCAGAAATATATATATATATATATATATATATAAGGCAAGATGTTTGTGTGTGTGTCTGTTTATCTGCCTGTATGTCTGTATTTGTTCAGCCTTTTTACTTTAGTTTTTACTTCAGGTTTGGCTCTATGTAGGTATAACTGTAGTTCTTAGTCTCAGCCATGATACTATTTACTCAGAGGACTTATTTAGCCTTCAAAATTTAGTTTACGATGAAAAAACGTATTTGATATCGATACCAGGAAATCAAAATTTGACTTACATCCATTCATTTTTCTTTCAGTCTACGGTTTTGCTTTAACTGGAAACAACTATTGCATTTTAGTCTTTCGTGCCAACGTCCAAAGTGTCTGAGCTCCAGGACTATGGATTACTTTTAAAGCTTTCATTACACCCGAGCAACGCTGGGCTATACTGCTAGTGTGTATATATATATATATATATATATATATATATATATATATATATATATATATAAGGTGCGATTGGTAAATTGTCGCATTTATTTTATTATTTCAAATATTGTTTAGACTGAGTCTGAGCTCCAGGACCATGAATTAGTTTTAAAGCTTTCATTACACCCGTGCAACGCCGGGCTATACTGCTAGTTAATCCATATAAGAGAGAAGAGTTGGCTTCGTAAATATTCCAAGTGTATTTGCACGTAACTGAATATAACGTACTTGAATTGGAACTCGGCTTTCTGATTTATACTTTACATCAGGCCTACATGAAAACTTACAAAGTTTTTTTCCCGTTTTGAAGGTGAAAACGAACATCTGATTGATTTTAATTCCTTTTATAAAGGCAGGCAGTTGTTTTATTTCTTTAAAATCTAAGATTGTAAAGAAAAACAAATATTAGGCGAATCACCTTCCGGCAAATTAAAAAGTCGAAAAAAACAAAATCAATTCTTAGAAATGCTGGTGGTGATTTATTTTATTTTTTGATGTTTGAAAACTACGATGATTGACTGAGGTAAACACTCCGAGCAAAATGAGAGCGGGGTTTCAAGCGCAGCACAACTCTTGGTTGAGTGATTTATAAAATTACCCTCAAGGGTCAAAGATCTGACTTGAGAAACCCGAAGAAAAAGTAACATTTTGAATACGACCTTTTTAAAGCAAGCAAACAAATAGATCTGTTTTATTAAGGGTATTAACATAACACTCTATTTCTACTACGCCATATTCTTTTTTTTAAGATATGTCCCTCCAGAGGCTGAATGATAATAGCTCTCCAAAGCTTCCCTTTAAAAATAAAAAATGTTCCTTCGAAGTGTAGGTGAATATGGCTGCGTACCAATTCATTTTTAACCCTCTAGGGCCATTCGTATCATATTTGATACAGTATTTCCCTATAAGAAAACATTTGGTATTCATTGACTGAGCAGTCAGTACTGCTTTCATTTGAAATTTATAAAATATTTCTCTTAAAAAATTTTTCAGGAAAATATTTCTTTCAAGGCTTGTTTTCATACTGTATCAAACATGATACGAATGGCCCTAGAGGGTTAAGGTATGCTTAGGGACATATTACGTTTCAACACAGGTTTTTGTACGATCCCTAAAGTCAAGCAACTTTGACCCTGGTCAGTACCAAGATAGGTGACCGCTTATGAATGTTACGTGATTTAAGTTTTGATGTGCGACTGATGTAATGTATAACAAATCAGAAACCGAAATCTAATTTAAGTAAGTTGTAATCAATTACTTTGGATTTGTATCAGTAAAATCATTATTATCTAAAAAAAAGTTCTTACTATTTAAATATATTTTCTGGCTTTAAATTATCTGCTAATGGTTGATAAACCGTAAAAGCAAGTCAATTAATTTAAGAGTGTATAGGTGTTTTTGTTTGCCTTTTTCACAGCTCAAAATTCGAAATTTTTCTTCTCTTACACTCGCTGCGACCCAAAGCTAAAAGGCACAGTCAATTCCGTCTTTTAGCCTATACTTGGGGTAGGAAAAAAGATTACCATCAGGATGACTGATAAAATAATTCTAAAAAATTAGGTTAGGTTTTGAATGCAATTGCCAGAAAGGGCATGCTATATAAAAAAAAATTGTGTCATTACTCTATTTTAAACATAAAATGAACGAGTTGAATTTGGTTTAGACGTATTAACATATCTACCAATTCGTTCTGTTACCTTGCAACATCGTCTAGAACTTTGCATTCTTTCTGAGTTCAAGCTTGCAGAGAATTAGAATTCTATCTATAAAGAGAATTTAAAGGTGATCGACATGAGGAGCAAACCAAAATGGCAAGGGTAACTGATCACGTTAACAAAAGTCTAACATCTAAGCCAAACGTCTTCTGGTAATGCAAAAAGAGGTGAAGTATGACGTTGTGCTAACGGAAGATGATACAATTCAGACTGACCAATTCTGGAAACTTTTCATTGATTTCTGCTTTTCATGAATTCAACTGTGAATTCAACCCAGGCATCAAAAAGAAAAATGGTCAATTCCTCGTACTACCCCAGTAAATACCTAATAACTTGTGCAATGCTTTGTCTGTACAAGAGCCAGATCAGGCCTAAAATGAAATACTACTCTTATATTTTAGCAGCAGTGACAGTCTTCCTTTTCAAGTCTCGAGAAAATTCAAAAAGCCTTTTCTCGTCATTGTGGATGACAAAATATTTTCTATCTTACAAATTCTCTATCACAGACGAGACTTCACAAGTCTCAGACTGTTCTGTCGTTATTTCCATGGTGAGTAGTTAAACGAACTGCATACCTTAGTCTCGCCATTCCTAACATTTATAGCTAAAACCCACCATGCTACACGCATTGTAACAGACTATCTTCATTCTTTCCGTATTTCGTTGTGAAGAAATAAGTTCTCGTCGTGTATACTCCGAAAAGGTGTCTTACCTAATCACAACAGACTTATACCTTTTTATGCTTACGGTTAAAAGTTTTCTTCCCTGTATATCTGCATAAGTTGTTCCTCATAATCTGTAACCCTTTAGTGCGAGTGGCTTCCGGGATTTTCACAGTATGATCATAACTGCAGAAAATTACTTCGTGTCAGTCATAGGAACAGTAATCCCTGAAAGTTTCATCGAAACTCATCCAGGATATCTTGAGATATTTTGACCATGGACAAACAAACAAATGCGACCGAATATAACACATTTTAAGGAGGAGTTAATAATAACAATTAATGAAACAGATAGAAAAATTGAGCCACCATGATAAAAATGCCTTTCATTTGATTTGGTCCCTATGTAGGAAGTAGGAACTTAAAGTCGAAGAAAAATGGCACCGCGAAAAACAAAGAATGTGGTGGTTCATTGGATATCGGTTCAGAACGAGAAATCGGGGAGCCGAGTTCGAATTTAAGCTGAATTCATTGCATTCAGTTACGCGCAAATACCCTTGGGAAAGGTATTAATCCATCTATTCCTTCCAGTTATGGGTTAAATAACAGGACAGATTGGGTTCTATAGCCTTGGTCGGCAACCAGTCTACCGCAGAAAGAAATGGTAACCTACTGCGGAATAATCTTATGCACAGTCAGTGATGTCTCTTTCGAGACATGATCACCCAAGCGTGTATCACGTATTGCACTTGACTGACTGATTGAATACGACCAATTCAAGATCTTATTAGATTTCAACGTCCCCACAGACAGCATCTTTGCGGGCTGCAAAGCAGATTTTAAATGACGAAAAAAAATAAGCAGAACAAGAAATACCTCATCATGGATGTGGCTATTCCTGATAACAATAATATCAAGACTAAAGTAATTAGAAAGCTTAAAAGTACACAGACCTCCATGTTGAGACAGCTAGAATGTGAGACGTTAACGCATCTATTATTCCAGTTATCACTGGGGCGTTTACTGTCATACCAACGCCCTTAAAGATCTAGCTAAAAAAGTGAATTAAATTGTAGTATTCCATCGCTTTAGAAGCTTGTTGTTTGGCTTTTCAAAGATACTGCAAAATGTGCTTAAGGTTGCACGACTTGAAGTAAACCCATAATGCCAGGTCTCACGTTGAGAAGAAAAATCGTGCGAAAAATAATAACAATAATATGATTGTTATTTTTTAACGTTTTGATTATTTTGTGGTTGGACGGGATGAGAAGCAGACATATTTTCTTGTTAATAATGGAAAGCCTCCAGCTTTAGCCATTATCATTGTTGTTATAGTGACATGAATTCAAAAGAAAAATGCATTGAAAGAGGCATAACCGATGATAAAATTCATTATATGGAGAGAAATATTAAGCAAGAAAATGCCAGTAATTGATAGAAAAATTCACAAATCGTAACATACATATTCAATTTAATTAGGCTTATAACGAATGATAAAAATGAAATAAGAAAATAAAATCATCGTATAATTTATAAAGAATTTTCGGGTGACGCTTTGGTTTTTGTATATATAATTTATATATCGCTATACCATATATATATATATAACGTTTAATTATGATAATGTTTTGCGGCAAGATTTTTATTTTAATAGTTTTTCGGATAAAAGGTATTTTGGTAAGCACGTTTGTTATTGTAAAATTGCTCCATATAGCTGTTATAGCAGTGTCCTCACGAAACTTTGAAGTCGACATGAACCTGCTATGTTCAAGTGAAAAATTCTTTGCACTAAATCTATGTGTATATATATATATATATATGTGTGTGTGTGTGTGTGTGTGTGTGTGTGTGTGTGTGTGTGTTTGTGTACAAATAAAAAGAATAAAAGCTGAAGTTTAAAATAAGCTAAGTGCTTAAACTACAAAATTAAACTGAGGTCTCATTGACAAAATCAACAGTTTAAATAAAACATAATAATTTTCTGAATACCAAAGAAAAATCAACGATATTTTTGGTCTTGACATGGCATCTAAACTTCACTCGCTTTCCCAATGTCTTAAAGTTGCTTCCCTGTGTCATTTCTCTTATACACATTTTTGCGAATTAATCGAAACAAAACGTTTAATATCCTCCTAGGATCTTTCGTATTTTTCCTAAACACGAATAAGTCGTCTCTTGACATTGTTTTTTCTTTCGTCCGCATTTTTTTTTCTGCTTTGGACTGATGGATCCAGTTTGGTTTTTCACTTTGATGACACGACTGACAGTTGAACGGCTGACAGCAAAATTATCCGCGATCCCTATTCAAGTGTATTCGTGCAGCTTTACAATTTTCGTACGCTTCATTGGAGTAACGTGCATCGATTAGACCTTGTCAATCTACTTGGTCTAAAACTAATTCTTTGTTAAAAGAAAGGAAAGCAATTGTTTCAATTAATTTGAATAAGGATTTACGTTCCTAGTATCACACCTAAAATTATTGAATTTGACTGCAGTGCGTTATTGACAACGGGGTCTGGTCAATTTTGATCAGTTGTAGCAGTAGGTTCTACGCTAACAGTTTCTTTTATCGTCCTGCTGACATGTGGAAGGCCTTTCTAGCTACAACCATTCAAGGCAACATTGATCTTAAAACATTAAATGCAATATCAATCCTTATCTACTGTCTTCTTGATTCCTCTTCTTTGATTGTTATCGCGTCTAAATAATAGGCCGCAAAAATGTGATCAGAATGACTGAAAACATTTTGGAAAAACCCAGACCAAGTCCAATTTCACAAGTCGGTGTGAAAATTAAGATTCTGAATTATGATTGGATAGGAAATAGCAAATTGGTCTATGAACCCGGTCAATTTTTCTTAACACCTAAACAAATAGCTATCTCGTTTTGATCTTGTCACATGACTAAATTCCACTACTAAATCACGTTCCTTGACCGGCAAAAGTGAATCAAATAGAAGTATTACAGAGACGACATTCTAAAATGTAACAAAATAAACTTCAAGCAAGACCCGTACATACAAAGGTCGCGTCACACATTCGTTCATTTTCCTCTTCAATCATTTACCCTCATGAAACAATAACAACAATAAAACATCTTCAACTGACTAGTCGAAACTAAAGTCCGCTAATTTCTTTACCTTCCTTTAAACCTTCTTATTGTTCATAAAAAAAGGAACGGAACACAGAAATTATTAGTAACTAGTTAATCTTTCTACATACACGCATTAAACTCCTTACTACCATCTGATTTTTTAAATTGTGGGGACTTTGGTTGTGTTTGGGCAAGGCCAATTTGATAAACATTACTGAGTCTCCTACAATGTCAATCATTATTTACTGCCTTCCACATTTCTCTTGCATAAATTTCGATCTTTCATAATGTCTTTACTTTTTTTTAATTATTTCACAGCAGTAATCTCTTTGAGAATTTGTGGTTTTATTCCCTTGTTTGTGTTGAATTTGATTTTTAAAAAATCCGTTACTCAGTGTTTCATTTATCAACAATAATCAGGCAAATAACCACAAATACAAATGCAATCCAACATTTAATGAAACCTGAATAAAAGAGAGGTTGCTGCCCAAACACACAATTATCAAATTACATAATCCGGTAGACATCATAGAAAAAAAAAACAACAACATTCAGACAAAAGCCAACCTTGTTTTACGACAGATAACAAAATTTGTCAATGTTATCCATCATTTAATGAAACTTAAATGAAAGAGAGATTGCTGCTCAAATACACAATTATTAAATTACATGATCCAGTAGACGTCATAGAAAAAAAAGTCTACAACATTCAGAAGAATACCCAACCTTGAGAAAACTTAATTAAAAAAGAGACTGCTACCCGAACATGCAATCTATTCAATTAAATATATATTAATTAAATATATATTAAATATAATTAAATATATATTAATTAAATATATATTAATTACATATATATTAATTAAATATATATTAATAAATGTAAATATTAGTCTACGTCTACAGAGTTTCATGCACTATGCAGTCAACTAGTGCATATGATGAACTGACCGTTTCTTGATTTTAATTTTAATTTTTGGTTCTCGTGTTAATCGTGTTCGTCATGAATTATTAATCTAGGGTGCATTTTTTAAAAATTATTAAATATATAATTTAATTGGGATTATACTGAAATTTAAACATGAAATTTGAAAGTAAATTTATTTAATGTTAAATTAATATAAATTTGTAAATTTTGCTAGGGGTAGATGTGTATGTACAGTACTAAGGAAACCACGTACAGTTTATAATTTTCAAGGAAAGAAAGGTATTAGAAATAATTAAATAAAAAACATTAATAAAATAATGAAAGGTTAAAAGACAAGGCTAAAAAATAAAACGTAAGATAATATGCATGTTTATTGCGATATACATTTTGCCCTGTTATATTCTATTAAGAAATGGTTTGTTACCGTTAGAAAAAAGTACATATGTGTGTGCAGTTGTATATATATATATATATAGATATATCTATATATATATATATATATATATATATATATATATACGTAAAAAAATCACAAGATCGCCAAAACCTACCGCGGTTTCACACACCGGCCCTGACGAGCCGTTGTCTGAAACCGCGGTAGGTTTTGGCGATCTTGTGATTTTTTTACGTGTCTTTGCTCTACATTGCTTCCTCTTTGTTATTCAGCTTTGGTTAGTTCTGTATCGAGCACTTGTTCTTTCTTTGTGGTTGGTTCCGTTTGGGGCTTTTTTTTTTTTTTTCTTTACTACGGGATATTGTATGTATTGTCTGTATTCCGCAGTTTTCTTTTATTTTCCCCTCTTGTCCAACGCCTTATAGCGACGGACAATAACGGAGTTAGATTCTGTCTGTTATTTGTCCTCAAAGTTTATTTTCGTATAATTTTAGGATTTAGATACTTACAGAGTCGGTCTTGTTATTATATATATATATATATATATATATATATTATATATATATATATATATATATATATTTCCAAGTGAAGAGGACTCGAGGTTTTTTTATATCCTGAGTTCCCTGGCATTTATTTTGTTATAAACAGTGCTCAATATAATGAGCATTATATTGAGCTTAATATGATATAATATAAATATATGGTTATAATAATAATATGATTATAATTATATTAATTATATTAATATAATATAATATAATTATATGGCAATGAAAAATTGACATAACCATATAATTATATTATATTATATATGTCAACTTCTGAACACTTACGGGTCAGCTATTACTGAACTCTTGATACGTAGCAGAAATTGATCGCGGATAATTTTGCTGTCAGCCGTTCAACTGTCAGTCGTGTCATCAAAGTGAAGAACCAAACTGGATCCATTCTGAAATGGCTTCAGTGTCGACCAGTTTCATGTATTCTCTGGTTCACACTCAGTGTTTAATTTACAGGCGTTGGAGTCACTATACATCAATACTAGAATCCCGTCATTCTGCAAACAGAGCGATTGTGTGATTGGACTACACATAATTACCATTTAGTGCCTGCCCATACCCCTTCCTTCTTTTTCTTCCCTTCGTCTGATTCATCTTCAGTTTTAATATTTTAAATAGTGAAGAATGAAAAAAAGTCCCAGTTGACCCTGACGAAACACGGAATTGAAACAGGTCGGTCATTTTCCTGTTTCTTATTTTTATTCCTATCTTTAAAAAAATCCCTGTAAATATAAATATATATATATATATATATATTTAAACACGTTGTATTAAACGATAGAGACAACTTAGTCTTGCACATTTTCTTTTGTTTTTTTCTCATATGTTCTAATGAGGCTTTTTATATTTATGCAAATATTGTCCATATGTTAATCAAGTACTTTCGAACGTCATCGTTCATCATCAGGGTCAAATGTTTCTGTTTTCTAATTTTAAACATCAACAATTGCCTTGCAGAAGAGACGTGTTTTTACATTTTGAAGAACAAAATAAACGTTAAGAATTTTTTCAAAAAATTCAAGAGAAGCAATATATATATATATATATATATATATATATATATATATATTATACAGGCAGTAAAATATATGTAATTGTGTGTGTGAGTGTGTGTAAGTAAAGTTTGGCAGTTCATTTAGAGACAAAAGATAAAAGAATTAAATAGACAATCAAGTGATTCAAAATCATACACTTAAAATGGTAACACTACTCAAAGAATAGGTATAAAGCATCTTCATTTAAAATTTTAAAAAATAGCCAAACCAAGAAATCACTGTGTCTGGGTCGTGTATTCATGGTGGTTACTCTCCTCTATATTGCAGACAAAACAGATAAGTCTCTGTGTGTCGACAAACTGAGCTGATGCAACCAGCTGTGATTATTTTGATGGAAACATCGATAGCATTTTTATCGGTTTTATTTTTTTAGTGAACAAATAAGGTAGAATATGTTGACTGTTTTCTGTTTTACCATTAGTTGTCTTGTTTTTTGGCGTCTGCATTCTTCCATATTTGAATACGACATTGCTCTAAATAAGAAAATTCAAAATTTTAAAAGGATATATCTATTATGTCTCAAAGCATGTAGTTCAAGCGAAAGTGACAAATCTGAGCAAATAATCATTTTGATTAAGTAAGTAGATGTAAAATTATTCAAAAAAGCAGAATTAATATCTTTGTTTTAAATAATAATTGTAAACTTAAAAAAACTCTTTTGCACTCATTATGTGCGTTGTGGTGCACTGGATATCGGCTCGGAACGAGAAATCGGCGTGCCGAGTTCGAATTCCAGTTGAATTCATTGCATTCACTTACCCTTGAAAAAGGTATTTATCCGTCTCTTCCTTCCAGTTATGGGTTAGATAACAGGACAGATTCGGTTCTATAGCCTTGGCTGGCAACCAGTCTACCGCAGAAAGCAAACCAACCTTCTGCTGGAAAATCTTCTGCCCAGTCAGTCATGTCTCTTTCGAGACATGATCGCCCAAGTGTGTTTCACGTATGGCACTTAACTGACTGAAAATATATTCCGCTGATATCATTCCAAATTGGACCCTTTCTTTTTACATACATAATAGTACTGTTTCTCAATTTTATAGATTTCAGGAATAAATGCGAGCATCTTACTACATTTTTCTATGATAGCGTAGTTTATTATACCAGCAGACGTCAGTTTGCATTGACGCCAGGAGGTGGTGGTTTGAAAATTCGCATTTTATATTGATTTCAAACGAAAAGTTTGAAATGTTCCTACATGTTTCAATGAAACTCTTACTTTCTAGAATTTTAGTTTATAAGCATAGTTAAGCTATCTGAAAAAAATGGAAAACATTAGTTTAATCTGACGCTAGTGGAATATGGGTTACGAATTTTGTTTTTGATTATTTTTTTACATTTATACAATATATATATATATATATATATATGTATATATATGTATGCATAGCATGTTATCCTAAACCCTTCTAAGATTTTAGAATGGGATTTTATATGCTTGATTTATTAATTTTTTTTACGGCTTACCAACCCTTTACAGATTACTTTAAGTCCGAAAATATGTTTAGATTGCAAGAGGTTTTTGGATCTGATGGTGACTTACTGATAAAAGTTCTACAAATTAACCGATAGATAGGAGAGAAAGGTGCATTCATAACTTTCCTAAAAGTATTTGCGCGTAAGTAAATATAGCAATCTGGACTGGAATTCGAAATCAGTCTCCGATTTGTAATTTCTAGCCATTATCCATGACACCATCCGCACACTAAAACTTACAGCACCTGGCATATAGATTTGTTATCTATGAATCATTGTTCGAGGGAGGAATAGTGCTCAGGTTTTTCATTACCTTCTCCATGGTGTAACTCTCTCTTATCACTTTTAGCCTCAAATAACTTGGATAAATAAAATTCTTCTGGAAGAATAAAAAACCAAGTGGTACAATGTTAATAAATCTGCAAAAAAGTAGGAGGATTTGGTATTGGTTTCCGTAATCTAAAGAAAATAGGATACGTGGATGACACCGTGTTGTTGTTATGTCGACACGTATAAATGAATAACTCAACAACAGAATCAGAATATAAGTTGTATTCCGCGGAAAGACGGTTACTTTGTACAGAAGTGATTACTAATATTTACAATAGAAAGATACAAGTGTCCAATCCGTCGTAAGACGTGTGTATACGTGATTACTTCCGGTACGCCACCGGAAGTGTGACTAACTCTTCACTGACTCGCAAGTGACTCTTCAGTAACTCATTAGAGACTCTCAAGTGACTCTCTACGACTCATTATTTAGCTGTCCCTCCCAGTAAGGGCAACATATGACACATGGTCAGTTTATATCTGGGCTTTCCGGGCTATATGGCCCGGCCAAAAAATATCTATTTTTGCCCAGTCGTGCTTCTACCCTTCGGCGGAACCACAACTGGGTTATTGCTCTCTGCCCAGAAGCAGAGAGCGCCCTCTACCCGAAGGCAGAGCGCTGACAGTGTCGTAGAGTCGTCAGTTTAGTGACTCTGTACGACTCATTATTGAGTTGTCCCTCCCAGTAAGGGCAACATGTGACACATGGTCAGTTTGGACTGGGATTTCCGGGCTATATGGCCCAGCCAAAAAATATCTGTCTATTTTTGCCCAGTCGTGTCTCTACCCTTCGGCGGAACCACGACTGGGTTACTGCTCTCTGCTCGGAAGCAGAGAGCGCCCTCTACCGAAGGCAGAGAGCTGACAGTGTCGTAGAGTCGTCAGTCTAGTGACTCGGTACGACTGTATTTACTAGCCTTCCCACGCAAGGCTGGATGTGACACATGGTCATTTTATTGTGGGTATTCCCGGCCATATAGCCGGGCCAAAATATGTCTGTCTATTTTTGCCCAGTCATGGTTCTACCCTTCGGCGGAACCACGACTGGGTTATTGCTCTCTGCTCGGAAGCAGAGAGCGCCCTCTACCGAAGGTAGAGAGCTGACAGTGTCGTAGAGTCGTCAGTCTAGTGACTCGGTACGACTGTATTTACTAGCCTTCCCTCGTAGGCTGGATGTGACACATGGTCATTTTATAGTGGGTATTCCCGGCCATATAGCCGGGCCAAAAAATATCTGTCTATTTTTGCCCAGTCGTGGTCCAAAGGTCTGTGTCTTGAATCGGATATATCTTAATACAAGCTGTGATGCAAGGAAAATATTTTGCTAATATAGTAAAGGATGTCAGAAAGTGTAACATTCAGAACTGAAGTCTCAGTGAAATATCGAAAAAGGCATTACAGAAACTAAGCGATAGTAATCAAAGAGAAATGTGCTGAACATCTATGCAATGTCCCTCTGTTTATTCTATAAATATTTCCACGGCTTCTGCTCCGACGTGTTTAGCTTCCTGGTGACCCCTTTACAAAGATTTACGCGAGCTGCTAGACTGGCAACAAGTTTTTTTTCCTTTCTTTTACAGTTAAAACAATCAGATGCAGTGCCCACTTCTACTCTATCGGCTCCCTTTTCTCGACTGCGGAACACTCTTCCTTATACTTGCTTCCCTGATAGCTACAATCTCTCCTAGTTTTTAATGCAACGTCAATTGCCATCTTTTATCCCCTTGACTTCCATCCTTCTCTTATCCTTTCCCCAATACCCACTATATCTTTTTTTTTCTCACATTTCATTTTACTCTCACGCAACTCTCTTCACACCAGTATTGCTATGCTTCTTTTAACCCTAACCCTGATCCCTGCGGTAACCCATTCCTCTTTCTCTTCGCTCTCCTCTTATTAAACTTTCTCTCTCCTCTTATGTCAACATTGCTTTGCTTGGAGGAAAGGATTATAAAAAATGTCATGAATATCTTTCTTCATGGCAGTGAATACTGGATAATTTCCTTGTGACAGAAATTTAGTTATGTAGACGGATGCTGAAATGCCATTGACAGAACATGTGTTATTGAAAATACTAGAGACAGGGCAGACAATGCTGAAGAGGCTATCGACAGAACATGCCGTGTTGAAAATGCTACAGACAGGACATAAGTTGCTAAAATTACCAGCGACAGAACAATTTCGTGTTAAAAATAATAGACCGGACACGCGATGCTGAAAATACCACCAGCAGAACACGTTGTATCGAAAATACTAGAGACAGGTCAAGCGATGCTAAATATACCATTGACAGAACATGTGGTATCAAAAATACTAGAGACAGGGCATGCGATGCTGAAAATACCACCGGCAGAATATGTCGTATTGAAAATACTACAGACAGGACATGCGATGCTAAAACTACCATCAACAGAACATGTGGTATTGAAAATACTAGAGACAGAACACGCGATGCTGAAAATACCACCGGCAGAATATGTCGTATTGAAAATACTAGAGACACGTCATGCGATGATAAAAATACCATCAACAGAAAACATGTACACCGAAGAATTTTGCTAGCTGGGAATACACATATGCATATTATCAGAAAGAGAAAGTTGAAATTTCTAGGCCACATTATGATAAAATAAGAGTTTAAACTTAATGCACACCAGACGTATTGAGGCAATCAGGGACAGATGAAAACGGCGAGCAATGATTTCATGTGGTATCGATGACATAGCAGCGACAAGAAGAGGTAGTAAAAAATCAAATGTTGCTTAAGTTATCAGATGGAAGTTATGTACATAATTTTATAACAAGGCCTAATCATCGGATGTGCAATGGATATCGGCTCGGAACGAGAAATCGGAGAGCCGTGTTCGAATTCTAGTCGAATTCGTTGCATTCATGAATGTGCAAAATATCCTTGGCAAAGTTATTCATCAGATGTCTCTCCCTCATGCTACAGGGGGAAAAGACGGTGGATTAATACCAACCACCAAGACTACGGATTGGTTTCTGTCGCCTTGGTGGTTCGCAACCGGTCAACAGCAGAAAGTAATGGCAAACTACTGCGGGAAAATCTTCTGCCCAGTCTCTTTTGAACCATAATCACCCAAAGGTGTATCACGTATGAGACTCACCTGATTGAATTATTGGTGGACGTAACGTTAACAACATCTGCTATGTAGTTGACAGTGTTAATGGCTGTCTCAGTAGAAGAACTGAAATGATTCCAGAAGCAAACGAGAACTCCATAGAACCATCAGTTTAATGAGCCATATCACAAAACTAATCGTCCAAATCCTGATGAATAGCGCGAAAAGCAGAATCAGACCAGAAATAGGACAAGTACAGTGCGATTTCGTCAAAGTCACGAGAACATGGAACGCCATATTTATGATTAGGATGCTCTCTGAAAGGGCTATACAAATGAAGAAGGAATTACACCTGTGCTTTATTGTGCCTGCGTGTGTGTGTGTGTGTGTGTGTGTGTGTGTGTGTGTGTGTGTGTGTGTGTGTGTGTGTGTCTCTGTGTCTCTGTGTGTGTCCGTTACCTATAGAGTCCGAAACGGATGAACCGATTTTCTTAAAAATTTACACAGTTGTACTATAAGCGTCTGCGAGTGATCTTAACTAGGTTTTGTGTTGATGTACCCCTGATAAATATTGAAAATCGATAATTTAAAAAATCGGGTTATAGAAGGAGTGGTCCGATTTTAATCAAATTTGATACACTCATAGACAAAGACATAAGAAACGATATTCAGAAGTTTCAAGGTTGCAGTTCTTAACAATAGTGCAGGAAATCGATAATATATATATATGAAAGGCAAGATGTTTCTGTGTGTGTGTGTTTATCTGCCTGTATGTCTGTATTTTTTCAGCCCTTTTATTTTAGTTTTTGCTTCAGGTTTGGCTCTAAGTAGGTATAATCGTAGTTCTTAGTTTCAGCCATGATACCACGTACTCAGAGGACATATTTAGCCTTCAAAATTCAGCTTAGGACGAAAAAATGTATTTGATATCGATGCCAGGAAATCAAAATTTGAGTTAAATCAATTCATTTTTCTTTCAGTCTAGGGTTTCGCTTTAACTGGAAACAACTATTGCTTTTTAGTCTTTCGTGCCAACGACCAAAGTGTCTGAGCTTCAGGACCATGGATTAGTCTTAAAGCTTTCATTTCATCCGTGCAACGCCGGGCTATACTGCTAGTATATATATATATATATATATATATAGATAGATATGAAAAATAGTGGTAAGAACTAACCTGAAATTATTTGTCATATAATTTCTTCTACAATAAGTTTAAAATTAAAATCAAAAGTGCATTACCTCGTCAAAATCGTTTTTCCCCTGACGCGTGTTCACCTGTGAATCATGTTTAGGTAGAGATTGAAAATTTCTTATAAATATATATATATATATATATATATATATATATATATATGTGTGTGTGTGTGTGTGTGTGTGTGGAGAGCTATATATAATGAGGGTCTGTATACGTATTAGTTTGAATATGCAGGTGTCAAAATGCATTGCTATACAATCTTATCGATCGTGAATGTCACTATCTCTTCTCTTTATTCTTTTCACACACACACACACACACACACACACACACACATGCTCTGTCTCTCTCTCAATCTGACTCTCTGAATATATATATATATATATATATATATATATATATATATATATAACCAATTTACGATTAATATGTGGACTAGAATTTTAGTTGATATTTGTTAGGTCTAAATGCTCTACCTGCAACTCTTACAAAAGCTTTGAACTTAATTCCTCAAACACGAATGATTTGCGGACATGTTTATACGTACTTTTGTCTTTGTTTTATTGTGAGGAACCTGCTGTCAACGTTTGTGAAAATATTTTTGATCCATCCTCCATTTATAAATATATAATGCAGGCTGTCTTTAAAAAAAACAGTGTTTTCTTTCGCACGAACATATCTATCTTAACGAGACAATACGTGTTTCACATTTAGCGCCTGAACAGTTGATTTTTCTGTATCTGTCTTTTCAGAAATTGTATTTTCTTTAAAAAACAATGAAAGCTTATGCTTAAATAAAAACTTATGCAGTTATGCCGGGATATGTGCTCACATACGCGGTCACAGAAAAATATCTCCCGTCTTTTAAATTTACCAACAGTTTCCTTTTATTTGCACTTCACACATTTCTTTTCAACAACAACTCTTCTTGCCTCACCCTCCATTACTATTTTTTTTTCTGTTATCTTCTATGTATTTTCCAAATTTTTTGTCTCTGCTTTTGACAAACCACGCAGGCGAACGACAAGCTAGCAGACTGCTTTCTGCCTCGCTATTTATATACATGCTTGTTTACTTACCTGCCCATAAATTTACCTCTCTCTCTCTAGATTCCAAATGTTTGCCTGGTTGCAACGCTGCTTCTCATACCTTTGTACCAATCAATGTGACGCCGATCATGTTAATGAAGGTTCGTGTTTTATCAAAGTCAGCGCTCGTACTGGGGAGTTGCTAGTAGATTGTCGGTCGGTTGTAGTCACAAACGATAATTTGCTAGTTGAGGATTGGATGCATATTTTTTATAGAGCTGAGTGCGCGCGTATTTAATTAAATATGAACAAAGAAAACACATTCAGACGTGTGAGCATGTGGACTTTCGTAAAGTGCTTACTAGATCGTGTTCTTATATTGATACCTTTTGTAGCGTCTCTCTATTCACTTTACACAGTGTATTATCAGCCCCCACCTCTATGAATAAGCTTTCCAAGTAGCAGTTCAGGTATTTGAATGTATATTTAATTTATTCAGAACATTTTGCAGCTAACTCTAAAACAGAATACGGTATGCTACAACATCACGTAGAAACACCGTTTTCTGTACAATCATCGAAATTAAGCAAGAGCAACGTTGAACCTGGTCGGTATCTAGATGGGTGACTGCTTTAGAATATCAGAAGCTGCAAGCTTGTAACAGCGCGTGCGAATAGAGTAATAGTTTGGAAATTTTAATCGGAAAGCCAAGTTCTTTCCAATTCCCGCTGGGTTTGTTAAATCGCTGACGCGGAAAATAACCCCGAGAAAAGTATGAATCCAACCCTTCTTTCGCCATCATGGATTAATTAATAAGTTTTGTGTCCCAGATGTGTGTTGTTGTGCAGTGGATACTGGATCGGGGAGCCGAGATCGAATTTCAGTTGAATTCATGTTATTCACTTACGCATAAATACCTTTGGAAAAAGTATTATTCCGACTATTCCTTCCAGTTATAGGTCAAATAATCGGACAGATTGGGTTCTATAGCCTTGGCTGGCAACCAGTATACCGCAGAAGGTAATGGCAACCTACTGCAGGATAATCTTCTGCCCTGTCAGTCATGTCACTTTCGGGACACGATCGCCCAAAGCGAGTATCCTGTATGACACTGAAATGGCTTATCACGAAAACCATTATTATCACAACAAATCAATACAAGTGAGTACAAAATATATAGATGCCGACATTCAACTACAAATAGAGATTGATAATTCGCTAAAACCAAAAAAAATTAACACTCTGTTTTGAGTGGCTCCCAGGCTTTGTATTAGGTGAATATATCACATTAACATACTCAGTTAACTTACTACTACACGCGTTAAACCTTGACGGTAAACTAGCCACAAACGAACACAAATGACAAATGCACTCTAGTCTACATGGCAACACAGTGCCATACACTGTAAAGTTTCTTTCAACTTAATATCTCGAAAACGAAGGATTTATGGACAGATGTTTATACCGACTATTGTACTTGCTTTGGTGTGATTAAACCCGCCCCAATGTTTGGAAAAGTACTTTGGTACATCGTCTCTCTCTCTCTCTCTCTGTATATATATATATATATATATATATATATATATATATATATATATATGGGCAGAAATCTTTCAGTTAAACATGTTTCGTTAAAGACGACCGAAAAGGAACATTTTATTAGTTTTTTATATGTATTTGCATGTTTCGTTTTTGCTGGAAATATAGAATGTAAAAATGTTCCATAATTTTCGACATTCCAAGCACTTTCATATATATATATATATATATATATATATATATATATATATATATATTATAACGATGTCAATTTTTTTTCTTTTCTTATTTATTTGATTTTATTCTATCTTTTTCTTTTTCTTTCTCGTTTTCTTTTTCTTTTTCTTTCCCTTTATTTTTACTTTTATTTTATTTTATTTTATTATTTATTTTTTAATTTCTTTGCAATCTATTTAAAAAGAAAAAGTAGACTAATTTTTCTCCAGTTTCTGAAAGGTTTTTTCTGTTGCTGAGGTGATGTGTCGTCCCCCGTGGGGATCTTCATATCGAAATGGCCATTCAACATCTTTGAATTAATCCTTTTTTAATATATATATATATATATATATATATATATATATATATATATGTGTGTGCGTGTATTTTTACCAATTTCATGTTTCCTTTCTTAATGGGTACAATACTTTACCAGACGAACAGACAGTACAAAAATATAAATAAATTTCCATCACTTTTTAACATTTCATAACATAACATTGTTCTGCACATAAAAATAAAAAATCTTCAAACGTGAACTGTGCTGCTTCTTAAATGTTTAATAATGTTAGTTAATTTGATGAATATTTATAGGCTTTTTTATAATAATTAACCATATTTCTTTGTAGATACTGTATTTAAAATGAAATTCATTAAAAAACTTTTGCCTTGATAAAGTCTGTCACGGGACGAAACGCGTAGAGGAGAAAATTATAGTTTTCTTTTTGTCTTCTTTATTTATTTTCATATATATATATATATATATATATATATAAAGAGAGAGACAGAGGAGGAGGGAGAAAGAGCGTAAAATAAT
Organism: Ascarosepion bandense; assembly: GCA_037127315.1. Classification (NCBI taxonomy): domain Eukaryota; kingdom Metazoa; phylum Mollusca; class Cephalopoda; order Sepiida; family Sepiidae; genus Ascarosepion; species Ascarosepion bandense. The sequence continues at coordinate 212,070 of JBBBDQ010000799.1, forward strand.
TTTTGTCCTTGCTTTGGGTGTGATACACACACACACACACACACACACACACACACACACACACACATATATATATATATATATATATATACAAATTTTACTTTTAGCCCGGTTTCACTCGGATTGTTTAAGGAATAATAAGAATAAAATAATAATAAGAATAAAATCCATATGATGAATTTACATAGCAAATACTTACACAACGTTCACCCTCGTCACTTTTATAGATATAGATAATAATGTAGAATGTCTCTACTGGATTAGGGTGGAGGGGAGGGTCAAGATATATAGATATCGATAATAGAAAGTGTGGTGATTGGTACTATATTATAATTAATACATAAACTGACTCCTGAAATTGTGCGGTGATAATATATATATTTTCTACTCCTAATTGTGGCTTTCTGAAAAACTTCAAGGTGTCGTTAGGGTTCTAAAACTTTGATCTACTTCTGAGCGCAACTCTCGTCGAGCTAGACCGCAAAATGCAGACTCTAAGTCGAATCATCAAACTAATTGAATACTTATACAAAGTCCACCCTCATCACTTTTGTAGAAATACATATATATGCATGTGTGTGCGCGTGCGTGTGTTTGTGTGTGTGTGTTCCCAGGTAAGATGACTCAGTTGATATCCAAACTGTAAAATGGAATAAACTAAAATACTTTTATTTGTCTTATTCACTAACGCCAAAAATAACCTTCGTAAAAGTTATGTATTTTCCTCCTTCCGCTGCTCTATGTTAATTAGTATGTCTTTTATCAGTAAGCAATAATTTTTTTCGTCTCAAATATTTCAATCTAAAAAACTATTACTCTGGATTTAAATAACTTGCAGAGGGTTTCTAAGCCGTGAAAACAAATCAATTAAACCAAAGTAATAAAGATGTGAGATATATAATAGGAATATTAGAATAATTTTTTAAAGTTCATTTACCGGAATATATATATATATATATATATATATATATATATATATATATATATATAAATACTGTCAAAAAATTACATTTTTAAACTTACAACTTTTAGAAGTTTTTCCTATATATATATATATATATATATATATATATATATATAGGAAAAACTACTAAAAAGTTTTTTTGACAGTATTTATTTTTATTATTATATTTGCTATTTCAGACCGTCCTCGGCCTTTCATCAGAAATAAGGTCGTTTCTGATGAAAGGCTTAGGACGGTCTGAAATAGCAAATATAATAATAGAAATAAATAAATACTGTCAAAAAATACATTTTTAAACTTACAACTTTTTAATAGCTTTTCCTATACATATTAAGACAGTATACGTGGATCATCACTATATATATATATATATATATATATATATTCAGATATAATTTGAGATTAAGGACAGAATGGTTAAATAAAATAAAGACAAGAGGAAAACTGTATTTTAAATCGCCTACGCGTTTCGTCCTGTGATAGACTTTATCAAGCCAAAAAGACGAGATGAGCTTTATTTTAAATTACGTATCTATAAACAAACAGTGTTGGCAACCACAAAGACGCTCACAAATCATTTCAAAAGATGAATAGAATATTTTAGTTTTTGCCTTGATACAGTCCAGCACAGGACGGAAGCGTAGGCGATTTAAAATAGTTTTCCTCTTGTCTTTATTTTATTTAACCATATATATATATAGCCAAATATAAAAGGAACGAAGAAAATATTAACAACGTTCAAAACATTAATTTTAAATAGTGTTCAATATAAAATAATGCTATGAATATTTATTATAAAAATTAACCAAAAAAATTCTGTCCGTTTTTAAAGGAAAAAAGAAAACGCATCACAGTATATGTAACTTATATTTAGTCTTCGAAGTAATCGCCATCCACATCCAGCACCCTCTGCCAACGTGTCTCCAGCTGTTCAATGGCCTTGCGGTAGCATTCGGGGGTGGGGTTGACGCAAAGAAGTTTGTGAGGTCTTTGCGCAAGTCTGCTTCATTGGTGAAGGATTTCCCACGAAAATGATTCTCCAGAGAGTGGAAGAGGAGGTAATCGGATGGCGCAAGGTCAAGTGAATAAGGTTGATGGCACAAAGTCTGCCACCCAAGTTACAGCATGGTATCTCTGAACACTCGCGCGACATGGGGCCTGGCGTTGTCATGGAGGAAAAGCACACCTTTGCGATTCACCAGTGCTGGCTCCTTCTGGCGCAATGCCTTTTGCACACATTTCAATTGCTGTGAGTATAGGTTTCCAGTGACCATTTGGCCCGTTTGTAGCAGTTCATAATGAACTACTTGACGACCTGTGCACCAGACACAAAGCATACTTTTGCGTGTGTGCCTAGACGGTCTTGCGGTGTGAGGGACAGCATCCTGAGGAGAAAACCAATGTCTGGAACGCTTGGAAGTTTCGTACAGAACCCATTTTTTATCACTGGTAAGCACTCGATTGAACAAGGATGCGGTACGGTGGCAAGAAACATCGATACGCAGGCTGCCACACGTTATCTCTTGTGGACCTCTAACAGCGTTTGCGGAACCTACTTGCTCAGTTTGTACGTCTTACCTAAGCGGTGCAGATGAAGTCTGTTTCATCAGAAACGTTGAACTGTATTGCAAGTTCACCACACGTTAGACTACTGTCCTCTACAATGGGCGCCTTCAGGACCCCGTCATTCAAAACCCGTGGCCGTCCACTGCGAGGCTCATCATGGAGATACAAATCTCCCGACTTGAATTTTCGAAACCAACGCCTTGCAGTACAATCCCCAAACGCTTGACATATGCGGCGACTTGATGCAGCTGCTGATAAACCACTTTGAAATCGTAAAGCAAACAGCACCGAACGAGATCTCTAGGCACTTCCATCCTTCTCACAGCTGTCAGGTTTATAACTGATGGCGGGGCACGGTGCGCGTGTTTTTTTTATAACGTCTGATGTTCTACTTCCAGCTGACCTAATTTAAATACAATTGCTATACGCATTTTGTATATATTTCAACTTCATTCAATGACTAATCAACAACAGACAGAACTTTTTTGATTATCTTGTAAATTTTACTTTATGACATGTACAAATTACAATCTACTACAAGCGTCTACTACCTGATGAGACATTGTCTTTTAAATGTCGAAATAAAATGTACACATTCTAGTAAATTGTAATTTGAACATGTTTTAAATAAAATTTGTAATACATATATATATATATATATATATATATATATATATATATATATATATGTATTGTTGTGACCAAGTGGAGGTTTTAAGAAATAACAAAACATCTGTTATAGAAATATTGTATATTTAACAGTCAATATAACAGAAGAATATTACACGACTAGTGCGAGTGTCGGTTGTCCAGCGCTCAAGCAATTCGACTGTTCCTCCAAGGCCTCCTCTCCTACTGATCTTCTAGTAGACTTCTATATTTAGCAGCTAATGCTAAATATAGAACTACCTGTATTGCATAACAGATTCATAAGGGTTCAGTATGTTTTCTTTATTACTAACGAAACTTTGCTGTTTCTTTTTTTGCTTAGCGTTTGGAGGGCATCTTTCGCTACACTAATGTGTCCTCGGACTTTGGTGTCCCATTTCCCGTTCCCTGTTAAAGTACATCCTAAGTAGTTAAATTTTGGTTCTTGCTTGATTTTGGTATCTCCAATTCGTTATTAATGTCTTGTGCTTTTCTTTACAAAAAAATACAAAAATACAAAAAGAAAAAATTAGACAGGTAGTAAAGTTATGGACGATCTACGTTTAGTAGACTGATGTAGCATATTTTAATCTATGTTATTTTGCCATATCTGACCACTTTTTATTGGTTTGTGTAAAAAGACGAGCAAGTTTGTCTACTCTAAATTTCTGAAGATGGACTCTTGTATTGACTGTGAAATTAGTTACAAGTAGAACACAACTATGTCGCGCAGTAGTCGCAAAGCGTATCGGACTAACTACAATATTCACTAATATTGACGACGACTCGTATCCAAGAATTCCTGCCAACTATGGTGGCTAGCAAATTCCCTTTTCAGACGCTGCTCAGGCAAACATCTGTTCAATTATACAGCAACTATGCTGAGCGGAAATAAGTTATAATTTTCAGAATAGTGTGCGTCATCTAGCGTGAACAAAGGTTTCATGTCTACCCAGTTTTAAAAACATCGACAGCTCCCAAATTCTACCTAATTTCACTCACTCGTTTTCAGCTACCTTGAAATGGTACTGCACTCCTCTAGGCCGATAATATCAAGAAGTCACCTTCCTAACAATGGTGACATTCGAACCCAGACTTCATGAACTTTCTAATTACAGAACCACGCACCCAGTAATTTGTAATTAAATATTCACTAGTATTAAATACGAGAGTCATTCAATAAATAAGGTGAATTTTTCGGTATAAGGTATTCTAATACAAAATAAGCTTACTTTTTAAAATTTTTTCCTTTACTTCTTTTTCAAAGGGATTTAATTTGTTTTTGCAGATTGAAAATTAACTTTGACAGTTTTGGAGATTAACAACGAAGCTCCAGGATTGAACAGAGGTCAGTTATCAGGTTTTTGGTTGCTGAAGGGTACAAACCAATGTAAATTCATAGAAGAATGTCAACTGTGTATGGTGCAATATGTTTTAGCCAAAAAATATCCACAAGTGGGCTAAATTACTTAATGAAGGACGGAGCAGTGTTGAGGATGAAAACAGCCCTGGGAGACCTAAAGAAATGAGGTCTCTTCAGGTGATCGAATCAGTCAATGACATCATTCAGTTTAACAGAAGGGTAACAGTGGATGACATTGCAAGAACTTTGCAAAGCCATCAAGGACAAACACAGGATTCATCAGTCACATTGAGTCGTCTTGCTTTAAGACAACGCAATTAATCGCCGTGATTAAACATTTCTCTCGGTGTTCTTGTGTTCACAATTTCTTTCTTTTCAATGATATTATTATTACCCGAAGTTCGAGTTCATGCAAGCATTATAATTATCATAATATCACATCACGACATTTCGTCATCTTGTACCCCCATTGATCTTCATCAGGTATATGTCAATCTGGGTAAGAGCAAATGAAGATCAGGACAATACTCTATCGTTTTCTATCTAATTCAAAAACAAATTTCTTAACCTTCCTACTCACTTTCTCGGACGCACCAGGTTCTACCGATTTGTTTTACAATTCTATCCTACCCCGCTTATGACTGACTCGTATCTGAACATACCGACGAATTCTTGTTTGAGCAAATAATTGGAGTAGATAGATCTATCTATCGCCTGGTTCACACTCCACCCACGCCTATTGAACAGGTGTCGAGGCTAATCCCTTGTTCCCTGTTTAGGATGTGGTTTCTGGCTTTCTCTTTTCCAATCTTCTCACTTTGTTTTTTTTTTCAATTGGAGTAGATATATCTATCTATCGCCCGGTTCACACTACACCCATGTCTATTTCACAGGTTAAGTGGCTCATCTCTTGTTCCCTGTTTAGGATGTGGCTTTTGGAGTAGATAGATCTATCTATCGCCCGGTTCACAACCCACCCACGTCGATTGAACAGGTGAAGGATGTGGTTTCCGGCTTTCTCTTTTCCAATCTTTTCACTCTTTTCTTTTATTTATTTATTTATTTTTTCAATTGGAGTAGATAGACTAACCTATCGCCCGGTTCACACCCCACCCACGTCTATTGAACAGGTGAAGAGGCTCATCCCTTTTTCCCTGTTTAGATTATGGTTTCCGGCTTTCTCTTTTACAATCTTTTCACTTTTACGTAGCCCCCTGCACATCATTGGCGTTACCGCCTTGCTCGGGATGATACGATTAAAAAAAAAAACAAAAAAAATGGTACTGTTATTATTTTCTTTCTTTTTCGTGAAAATTCACTTCTGCTGCTAAAAACCAGGTTTGGACGTAAACCAAAAGAAAAGGAAAAGTTACTAACTATACAGGATGCCAATATTAGGCCGAATAAATTATGAAAAACATACAGTTTTATTTTATAAACAAGTTCCGCAATTTCTTTGTTATACATTGTTCTCATCCCGTTTATCCTTTCATGAACAAAATATTGGCAGCAGCGGTCCAAGACCTATGCCTCGTTATGACATATCGCACATATGAAAATTGTTCAAACATATATATATATATATATATATATATATAAAGAAATAAAGAACGAAGTAATGTATCTTAATCTAACATGGTTTATTTTTATTAAAGCTTTTTCAGTGAACTGGTTAAAGACAACAGATGAAAAGATTTTTTTCGATTTCCAATTAATTAATTAAAACATTTTGGGTGTTTGATTCTTATTGGTCCGATATGTGTCATTTGCGTTGTGGTGCAGTGGATATCGATTCGGAACGACAAATCGTGGGGCCGAGTTCGAATTCTAGTTGAATTCCTTGCGTTCACTTACGCTCAAATACACTTGGGAAAGGTATTAATCCGTCTCTTCCCTCTAGTTATAAGTTAAATAACAGAACAGTTTGGGTTCTATAGCTTTGCCTAGCAACCAGTGTACAGCAGAAAGAGACATGATCGCCCAAAGCGTGTATCATATATGTCACTTAACTGACTGACTGATTTGTCACGTTTAAAAAGGTAGTTTTAAGTGTATGTATTGGAACGAAAGTCTCTTTTTATTCATGTGTGCCTGGTAATACACGAGACATGTTTATTAAAAATAGACGATTTTTGAAATATGCTTGTGAGAAAATCTTCTGCGCTAAAAAGTGTGAATGACTGTGTGTGTTGGTCTTGACGTTAGTTTTAGTTACTTAAGTGCAATACATAATACACGCTTGGGCGATCATGTCTCTTTCGAGACATGACTGACTGGGCAGAAGATTATCCCGCAGTAGTTTGCCATTGCTTTTGCGGTAGACTGGCTGCCGACCAAGGATATAGAACCCAATCTTTCCTATTATTTAACCCATAACTAGAGAGAAGAGACGGATTAATACCTTCCCAAGAGTATTTGTGCGTAAGTGAATGCAAAGAATTCAACTGGAATTCGAACTCAGCTCCCCGATTTCTCATTCCGAGCCGATATCCACTGCGCCACAAGTACGTGCGTATAATAAAACGAGATGTAGCAATTTGTAGCAATTTTTTCATACATATATATTTGTATGTTCGGATGTGTGAGTGTGTGAGTGTGAGTGTGTGTGTGTGTGTGTGTGTGTGTGAGAGAGAGAGAGAGAGTACGTAAGCGCGCAATCGAGGAACAATTTTGAGAGCAGAACTTCCATTTAAGACAATCAACTATACGCAAGCAAACAGACAGACAGACACACACGCACACACACGCACACATACATATATATATATATATAGAGAGAGAGAGGAAAATATATGACAAAGTGAAAAACTCGTTCGCGTGATAAATTTCGTCTTTTAGGAGAATTTTTACGTTCGTGTGGCAACACATGTGCATGAAAATAAAATGCTGGAAATTTTAAATTTTGAATTATATTTTCATTTTTTGAATTATATAAACATTTTGTTATCTTTATCCCAAGTATATATGTATGTTTCATATATAGATATACATATATATATACAAATCCAGGTGAGGTGAACCACCAATTTTACAATTCCAAGTTCTCTGGCATTTACCTTTTTTTTTTAAAAAAAAAATGCTCAATATAATAAAAATTGTAGACCATAATATAATCATAAAATGAAATTTATTTTTAATTAGAAATACACTGCAACACGGACATTTCTATGTTTCAAGGTTTCTACCTAGATATCAGGCAATGTGTGTATGTGTGTGTGTATATATATAGTATATATATATAATTTTTTCATACTTCGAACATGACATATATCATTTAATATTTGTAATTTTGGTTCATTTTTTACACGAAATATGTTAATTTTTTACAGAAGATCACAAAGTGGCTGAAATCATAACAAGTGAGAACAAGATCTATTTCAAAGATTTTTAGTTTTCAAAACCATGTGTATCCAGAATCTACGAAACGCTTTACCTCATAATTCTGAGCTGATTATCAAGTAAGACAAACACGTAAACGGTCAGATCTAAGAGAGTAACACTTGAGCTTTTTGAGTAGAAAAACCAAAAAGCTAAAACTAAGTCGTAAGTATGGTTACCTAAAACTTTAAAACATTCTCATATATATATTGATCGTTTAATTATTTAGATTTTGGTCATAATAAAATTAGACCACTGCACATTTTCATTAAAAAGTGTTCAATACAATTATATTGTACAACTTTTGAATATTTTCCATTTGTAAATGAGTTATTACGTGCTTTTACGAGTTATTGAACATCGCCTTAAGGCACCACTCATGGTAGAAACCAAAATCGCTTACTAACTCGTTTAAAAATGGAATATATATATATATATATATATATATATATATATATATATATATATATATATATAATTACTCACGTACAAAGATACAAAAAAGAAAATACGGGAAACAGCAGCAACAGAAAAAAACCTGAAGAAAGAAGACATCACAATAATGCCTTCACGGAACTTCGAAGTCAACATCACTCTCCGAAACTAAATGACAAACTTTTCCCCATTATATATATATATATATATATATATATATATATTAGTCATCCCCATACAACCCTGCTTTGCTGTATCACGGCTCATCTGTGCTTCTGGCTGGGATCGAAACTCGACAGATTTTGTGTCAGTCGGAGACGCTACTGCCTAAGACATGGACGCATACAATTCGGCAAGGGAAATTTTAACGTGTTGTATATAAGTAGAATTTACACACGCCAGTCACCAAAAGAACTCAATTCATTTCTGAAGTGTCATGCTTATATAGCAGAAGTGGAAACTGTTTTTAAATTTTTCTTCTCTAGAGAGCTCAATCGTAATGACAGCATAATATTTTAGTCATCCACATTCAAGCCTGTTTCGCTGTATCACAGCTCATCAGTGTGGCTAGACACATCCACTTGCTTCTGGCTGGAATCGAAACTCGACCGATTTCGTGTCAGTCGGACGATTGATGTATATTTCATATCTGCTTGAATATATTGCATTTCATTACATTGTCTCTAAAATAATATTTATGTTTTTTCTCACTTTTTCTTTCCAGGTGAGTACACGAGCCAAATATTTGTTATGATGGATTTATTACACATTTTGCGATATTGGACTGTAACGCCATGGCATATATGTACGAGGATACACAAAACAACAGGTAAGGAAAGAAACTGTTTACTCTAATCGAAAAATATATACTTTGAATTCAGTAGCAATAATTAACAAATTGCTTAGGGTTTCGTTGTGCTGATAATCATTGGTGAATTAATTAACTTTCTATATATTTTACTTTCGGTTCTCTGACAAGGATTGTTATTCTTCACATCTTTCTGAGTCTCATAAAATGACAAAACCTACTTATCTGTTACTGTCATATTTAGTTTTATAGAGGAGACTATTTTTAAATAGTATTTTTGGTAAATTCAATCTTCGTTCTTCGTTTCATCAAATTCATAGCAAAGTTATTTATCCAGCGTATAAAAGAGAAAAATTGTCTATCACAAGGACAGCCTTGTTAATAGGTCTATACGAAAACAAACAGATGGTTTCAAGAAAACGATAAGCGTTACTAGTTGTATCAGATATGCAAGGAATGCCTAATATTACGGAAACTGAATAAAACAATGAAAACATGGAAACCGAACTACGCAAAATATTATAATTCCCAAAGTGTTTTTTGAATATTTCAGTATGCGCGGCAAGCTCTAATAAAACCTTTTAGAAATTTGTAAGCACGTTTCTTGACAATATTCGTAATATGTAAATATCAAACATATTATAGCGATGAAATATCAAATCATCTTGATTAAAACAAATGAAATTGAAGGCGATTGTATTGTTGTGTCAGTTGTTCAAAACTTGTTTCATCTACTGTTAACGGCATAAACAGAAAAGGGTGTAAAATCTGTAAATTTCACTCAAGCATACCAGGAAGTACTAATATGGACTTATAATAAAAGTACTTGAGGTCATCGTCAGTGCAATTATATTTACTCTTTCTATAACTTGTCGGAGACGTTCTGCTAATTGTATTAAAAGCAATATATATATATATATATATATATATATATATATATTGTCAGCCGCAGACAGATCTGTTTCTCTGTATCACAGCTCATCAGTACGGTTAGACTCCGATTGCTTTTTAACCCAGGATTGAAACCCGACCGAATTGGCGTCAGTCGGCGATTCTACGTCTGGGCTATGGGCGTTCAGTGGAAGAAGGCAGATCTTTTAGCGTATATATTATCATTATACGCGCCCAATATTTAGCATGATCTAATTCATTTTACTGAATGAGTGATGCGTACACGCCAGAGTAGCTACTGTTTTTCAAAGTCTACCATTCTTTCAGGGTGTGAGAGCGTATATATATATATATATAACCAAGTATGGGTGGAATAATATTCCCCATCCAAAGAAACACTATTTTTAAAAAAGTGCTCAATACAAAGTAGAGCTAATAATAATAATAATATTTATTGATAAATTATAACATTGATATGTTATAATATCACTACAAAAGTAGCTATTTTGTTTCGACACTTTTTGTGTCTTTTCAAGTGATGTTGTTATTTCAAAATAATATTTGAAATAATATTTGAAATAACAACATCACTTGAAAAGACAGAAAAAGTGTCGAAACAAAATAGCTACTTTTGTAGTGATATTATAACATATCAATGTTATAATTTATTAATAAATATTATTATTATTATTATTATTATATACATATATATATATATATATGTATATATATATATATATATATATATATATATATATATAAACTGAAATTGAATACAAAAAATAGTTAAGCTGTCACAGGAAGTACTAATGCATTGCAAAAAATGCATTGTAAAAAATAGTTGTTATTACGGTCTTCAGAACTATCGAAATGCTGTGTAACTTGTAGTAAACGTCCGGTTAAAGTAGAGTTAGATGCATGTAAAATAATTAAATTCGTAAATATTACTTATACTGCAGTAGAAAGTATTTATGTCACATTGTTGTTAAAGATCATCATCATCATCATCATCACCATTAACATCAACGTCACCATATACCCTACCACCACAATAACTACGACGACACCATCATCGCCATCACCATAATTACTACCAACAACAATGACATAATCATCATCACATCATCTACCACTACAACTATCCCTACCAAGAAACAACAACTATTGACATCTCCGCTAACAGTAACAATACCACAATCATCATCATCATCATCATCATCATCATCATCATCATCATCATCATCGTGACCACTACTAACAACAACAACATACTCATCATCATCATCATTATCATCATCGTGACCACTACTAACAACAAAAACATACTCATCATCACCATCCACACTACGATCATCACTAACAACAACAATGACATCATCATCATCATCATCATTATCATCACATCATCTTCCATTACAACCATCTCGACCAAAAAACAACAACGACATAATAATTATCATCTCAAACAACAGCATCATTATCACGACCACCGCCAACAACAACATGATCATCCACACCACGTTCATCAATAACAACAATGACATCATCATTATCTTCAACAGTAACAACAACGACAACAACACCACCACTATCATCACCTTGATCATCATCATTATCATCGTCATCGTCATCATTATCATCGTCATCATTTCTCTGAATTGGAGTAGATAGACTAAACTATCGCCCGGTTCACACTCCACCCACGTCTATTGTACAGGTATAGAGGCTCATCCCTTGTTCCCTGGTTAGGATGTGGTTTCCGGCTTTCTCTTTTCCAATCTTCTCACTTATTTTTTCCTTTTATTTTTTTTGTTCTTCTTTTTCTTTTTTTTCTCTCAATTGGAGTAGATAGACTAAACTATCGCCCGGTTCACACTCCTCCTACGTCTATTGTACAGGTGTAGAGGCTCATCATTTGTTTCCTGTTTAGGATGTGATTTCCGGCTTTCTCTTTTCCAATCTTTTCTCTTATCTTTTCTTTTTTTTTTCTCAATTGGAGTAGATAGACTAAACTATCGCCCGGTTGCCACTCCACCCATGTCTGTTGTACAGGTGTAGAGGCTCATTCCTTGTTTCCTGTTTAGGATGTGGTTTCCGGCTTTCTATTTTCTAATCTTTTCACTCTTACTTAGCCCCCTACACATCAGTGGCGTTACCGCCTTGCTCAGGGTGATATGATTAAAAAAAAATCAGTCATTATAACAAATGTTGTGCAGCCCTTCCATATGTCTCGATTTTGTACCAAGTTTTAAGCCTCGGTTAACGATCTTTCAATCCACTCGTATACATTAGTGCCGAACCATTACATTCCGACCAGCCAACATTTTTATTTAACTCAAGACGGTACCTTGACAGTAGATGGATTGTTGACTCTTGATGCGTCCGTATCATTTCAACTTGCTCCTCTTAACGGTACTTTTGTTGTGGATATAGTATAAATGATCATAGACACTGGAAACTCATGGAACTATAGATTTGTTGCATGGTCCGTAAATGTTGCACACTTTCTTCTTCTTCTTCTTCTTCTTCTTCTTCTTCTTCTTTGTGCCTTGTCCTTTCAGGACGTAGGCAATCATAGCCACGCACGTCTCCCTATTTCTGGTGGCTCTTAGCACGCTTTCTCCTGTAATATCTCGCAGTCTTCGTTCTGTCACCCACCTGCTCAGGCCTTTCAAATATGTTATTCGCTGCTTTCTTCTGTCTATTTTCCCCTCTATCTGGCCTGTTAATATCAGGTTCTCTAAGCCCCACTTCCTCATTGTATGTCCCAGGAACTTCAGTTGTCTCTTCCTGATGCTTAATATTAATTTCGGTCCCATTCTTTCCAACACCTCATCATTGCTCACATGCTCGATCCATGATATACGCAGCATCCTTCTGTAGAACCACATTTTAGCTGCTTCAAGTTTTTCCTCATCTTTGTTAATATTGTCCAACATTCACTGACATACAAAAACGTAAAGTATTAAGTGTGTGTTATAAAACAATTCAAGCTCACAATATTTCTCATTCACATGAGGTGCATATTATCTGTTCACTCAAACATGATTTTATTAAATTCTGGGCCACTTCTTTTATGTGCAGAATACATTCAGTGCGTAGCCGATAGTCCGCCACATTTTTCTCTTTTGTATAGCTCTTAGTATCTTTTGTCTTGATATTTCTCTCAAACCCTGCTTTGCTATCCAGCTGCTTAAGCCCATCAAATATGTCATGAGCTTTTTTCCCCTCTATCCTCCCCGTGAGAATCAGATGCTCTAAGCTCTTCTTCCTCATTACGTGTCCGAGGAGCTTCAGTTGTCTCTTTCCATTGCTTCGAGTCTTTCCTTCATCTTTGACTAAATTGTTCAGCATTCGTTACCATATAAGTGATTAGATATTACATAACAGTCAAGTAATCTCTACTTTGTTTCCAACGAACGTTTCTTGTCTATCTACTCTACTCAGTTTTTGGAATCTGTTCTTGACCATTCAAATACGCCTTCGGATCTCAGTGTCGCACTTTCCGTCCCCGTGAGAATATTTCCCAGGTATTTAAATTCATGTATCAGTTTGATTTAATATCTCCGACACGTATTTGGCAATTGGGTCTCTTCTATTTACTGATCACCATTCATTTAATTTACTTGTAGTTTATATATAGTCCTTTATTCTCACTTTCTTTCGTTACATTCTGTTTCTACTTTTGCAAAAAAAATTATTTGCATTTTCATAAGTTCAGTGTCTTGGAGGTTCTTGTGATAGTAAACGCTCCTGGCAATTTTATCTGACTCACAAAGCGTTTCGACGTGTTGTTATGGTTAACATTTAATTTTGGCTGATTATTACAGTGTAGACAGTTAAGTATCAGGCTAGGTGCCCTATTCTTTTGCTTCTGAGTTATACTAAGTCAAACTTTTGGAATGTGTCCTAGGCCATGCCAATATTCTTTCGGATCTTAGCATAGCTAGGCTTCTGAGTAGGCTAAGCTTTCATAAAAATTAAATCTTATCGTTCTGCTCGAAGAATTTTCAGTGTTTAATTTTATAGAAAATCGCATACGATAGCAATATGCATTCAATATGGAACTGTTTTCAAATATTACTGAAGTGCGTTAACCATCGATATCAGAATGAATCAATAACTTATCTAAACAATTAATTTCATAAAAAAACGGGCCTTTAAAAACTATACCCTTTGCAAGAGAGATAGCATTATAGTGAGACGTAATGTTTAGTAAATACAAAAGCGGCTGTCAGCAACAGATGATTTTTTTCTTTAGGTTAAAATTAATGACAACTGTAAAATAGGAACCCGTTTGTATTTGACACATCAAATAATACTTGATGAAGTACAAATATTAAAATAAGGAAATAGATGAGAAGCCATCGATCTTATTAATAATTAGCACCAAATCGATATTATGTTCCTTCAGATTTTTTTCTCTAAGATGTCATAAAAATATCTGGAAGGATTCTCTTGAAATATAACATTGAATGATAGAAGGAAAATTCAGTGTTGATATTTAGTAAAGGTGTCTGACTTCAAAAGAAGAAAAGGAAGAAAGACAAAACAAAAAAAGAAAGAAAGAAAGACAAAAAAAAGAAGTAAGAAAGAAGAAAAAAGAGAAGAGAAAGACAAAAAACAAGAAAAGATATAAGAGAAAAAGAACGAAAACTAACGAAAGGTGAAAAAATAATTAAAATTAAAGTACAAAAGAAAAAAGAAAGAACGAAAAATGAGAAAGACAAAACAAATGAGAAAGAAAGAACGAAAGAAAGAACGAAAAATAAAAAGAAAGAAATATTAAGAGAACAAGAAAACAGGAAACAAAGAACTAAGAAAGAAAGAAAAGTAAGAAATAGAAAGAAAGAAAAAATGAAAAAGACAAAGCAAACGTGAAAGAAAGAATGAAAGAAATAAAGTAAGAAAGAAAGAATAAATGAGAAAAGAAATAGGGACGAAAGTCGAAAGAAAAGAAAGAGATAACAGGAGAGAAATAAAGAATAACATAAGAGAAATTAAAGCATTACTGAATCTATGTGATAATGAAGGAAAACCAATGGATAACCAAAAATAAAAAAGTAGCAAGAAGAATTCAGCAAGAGATAAAGATTGAAAAACAAGGGAGGAAAAAAATAAGAAAGAAATAAGAGAAAAAGATCGAAAACTGACGAAAGGAGAAAAAATAATTAGAATTAAAGTACAAAAGAAAGAAAGAAAGAAAGAAAGAAAGAAAGAAAGAAAGAAAGAGACCAGAAAATAGGTGTGGGAAAACAAGATGTAGCGAAAGTGAAGAAGGTGAAGGAAAAATAAAGAGTGAGAAAACAAAACATATAACGGAAAAAACGAAGATTATATCTGTATAGAACACGTCCTATATTATTAACCTTGCCCAAAACAATAAAAATGGTTGATCTTCACATGCATTGTCCAATAAGGAAACGAGACACGAATGAAGATCTTGAACTATTGAATATTGAGCACAAAGCATATTGTACTTTTCAGTTGCATACTTATAAAAACATTTGTTTAAAAGAAAGAAAAACAAAGGAGAAAGGAAAGAAGAAAGATAAATGAATGAAATTTGACGAAAGAAAAACAGAAAAAAGTAAACAGGAACTAATTACAAAATCAGTCAAAATAAAGATATAAGAAGACGAAAGAGAACGAAAATGAAGAAATGAAATGAAAAAGAAGAAAGAAAGAGAAAACAAAGATAAAAGACGACAAAAAAAAAAGAATAAAAATGTATCCGTAAAGAACAAATCTTATAATATGAACGTTGCTCAAAGAATCAACCCAAACAATAAAAATACTTTATTTGCACACGCACTGTCCAATTAGGTAACGAGTTGAAGATCTTGAACGATTGAATATACAGCATAAAGCACCGTGTACTTTTCGGTTGCATACTTATATCAATATTTGACAGATGTTCTTGACAAGCGCCTGAATAAAAAAAATAAAAAAAACGTTAAAAATTCATATCAATCAATGAACTTCGACATGACAAGATTTTCGTAATGTATCAGAGGTTTCTTGATTGTGTTGTTGTTTTTATTGTTGTTGTCTCTCTTCTTCTTCTTCTTCTTCTTCTTCTTCTTTTTCTTCTTCTTCTTTTTCATTTTCTTTTGCTTTCTTCTGATTGTCTCTGTATGACAATGCGTTTTAGGAAAAACGAGGTCATTTGTATTTAAAAAATCTATTTTCATTTTATTCTAAATTAGATTTAATATAAGAAATCTACATATGCAATTACTGCATATATTCTAACAAATTACTATATATATATATATATATATATATATATATATATATAGACAAGTATAGGGTACGTATGGATGGAATAATATTCCGTATTCAAAGAAACACTATTCGAAAAAAGTGCTCAATACAAAGTAGAGCTAATAATATTTATTCAGAAAATATAACATGAATATGTTATAATTTCACTAAAAAAGTAGCTATTTTCTTTCGACACTTCTTGTGTTTTGTCAAGTGATGAGGTTTATTTCAGGTTGAAGAGTTTTAAAAGGTTATAAACTAACAAAACCCGTTTAATCATGGAGACACTGTTGTATGTACAATATAGACCAATCAAAATAAAGCCACTTCTAATTTGAAGAATATGTGAGCAGACTTAAAAATAATTTGGGGGTGCATTCGTATTAATATTTGATTACATTGAGGTCAGCATTATTAATTGTCCATTAGATCTACTTTATTATTATTTCGAAATTTAAATAAAAAATATCTAAGTTTAACAATTTATTAGATTTAGAAGGTTTTTCATAAACGAGGAAAAGAAAGAAAACATGCATAAATAAACCTACAAACATCCACATATGAAAAAACAGATGTATATATACACATACACTGTCAAACAGACATATAAAGATTAATACACGCATGCATATATACATGCACAAATTTCAAACTTTTGCTTTTATCAACTTGTCAATTTCTCTGTTAAATTTTAAAGCTCCATTTGGAAGCAGGCTGAACCGCCACAATATTGGATACACGTAAGAGCGAATTCATAACACGACTAGCCTTGAATGAATGAGGTCATGGCAGACACAATCATATTTCAGTGCATGAACACATAAACATAATAACATATATACTTACGCAAATACCCAAGCTAAAAATAAAAACGTACACGACTAAAAACTCCACAGATCGTAAAAAATGTATAACCACATATACTGAAATACACAAAACCTCTGGCATCAAACTCGGTAGATACACTATACACTAATCAAATGCCTACGCATGCACAAAACGTCACACATATACATATATATGGTAAGACCCATCTTGTTCACATGCAGTTATGCCTATGTCCGCCCCAGTGGTCAAGTGTGCGCGTGTGTGTGTTTCTGCGCACGTCAGTGGGTGTACAAGTGTTAATCTATATCTACGTTTGTATAAAGGGCGTCACAAAGACAAATATTCCTCCCAATTTTCATCCCACTTCCACAAAAATACATCAATGAATGAATCTCTACATATATCCCGTATTTAAAAAAAAATTAAATCAGTTTGTCTGACGATCGCAAAAGTGTGAAAGCCAGGACAACAAACTTACACCCGTCTAACTAAATATCTATCTATCTATCTATCTATCTATCTATCTATCTATCTATCTATCTATATATATATATATACACGCACACACACTCATATATACACACATATATATACATATATATACATATATATATACATACACACATACATGTGCACACTCATATATACAAACATACATATATATAGATATAGACATGCATACATGGAAAACTGAGCAAACATACATACATACGTACAATGATGTATATATACACATATATACACACACACACACACACACACACACACACACACACACACAATATATATATATATATATATATATATATATATTAATCGACATTAAGTTGTCTATATTTGATGGGTACCTTCATTCGACTCGGACGCTCCAACGAATTTCCCCTAGGTACACAATACGGCCCATATCAACACAATAAAACTCGGCAAGCACCCAATCCAACACCGACAGCCAACTGATACAGCCATGAGGCATTTAATCCGACATCGATTATACCTCCAATACTCGACAGAGCTCAAACCAGAACATACCAACCGGCCAAAGCCCAACACGTTTCCCCATAGCACCGACTGTCAAATCAACACTTAATAACCATGATTCTCAAGGCCCAAGCCTCAGACTGTTTCCACACTATTCATAATTGCCCGACTCCGCGAAAACCGATGTCGGTTAGAGCACCCTACAACCATGCATCCCGCTGACCGATGTCGGGTCGAACGCCCGGCAGATATCAGTATGATAACACATGGCGAAGGACACACCCAGTAAGGATCAACTAGAACGTCCAACCAGAACAAAAACATCCATCAAAATGGCAGTTAAAGATATTTTTCCTAATTTTCTAATATTACAACCCGGATTTTAATGTAAATGCTGAAATATGTTTACAATGAACAGTGAGCTCATTCCTCTGGTTTAACAGTTTAACCTTGTCTCATAATTTGATAGTTTCTAATTTTTCGTTCAGACAGAGGTAGCAAGGTGCTCGGAGGGAGTTTAAGGATTTTTCATTGAACAGTGGGTGATTTGTCTTTTTCCTTTAAAGACCAATAGTATTTGGATAGTGAAGTGTCGTATTTATAAGAACTATTGTTGAAAGACAATGTGTGCTGATACCAGCGAGTTCTGAACAAGTTTTGAGCAGAACCGATATAAACTTTTATAGTATTAGGATTTTCAATTGTGGAGACGGTACAAAGATAAACTATGGAGGTAACTATACAATTATTATGCAAAGGGCAATTTTTAGGATTTCTACAATTACAACGGCTGGTATTAGTTCCTTTGTCTTTGGTGCGATCTATTTGAGCATTGTAATTTACCGTGTTTTTTGTATCATAACACTTGTGGAGTACTTTGTTACGTTTTTTAATTATTTTTTCTAGATTATCCGTGCAACTACAGTTTAACTTGAGTGTATTATTATTGAATACTTTGCTAAGAGGATTCGTTTTGGGAAATTGCTGATTAGGTTTAAGAATTTTAGTTCCAATTTAGTTTTAACCATCATGTTGTAGAAAGGGGTAAACTAGATGATTTTTCTAGATAATTTATTCTTGCTGCCATGTTAGTAGATTTTCTGAATTTGATATCAGTAGCATTTTAACCGCTGTTCTAAGTGCAAAATTATATGCTGAGTGTTGCTGAGTCTAGATTCAATAGAAGATGGCATGGCTATATATATATATATATATATATATATATATTTTCTGTTAAATATAACAGAAAATTAATATCTACTATTTTTAAACAAGAGCCGTTCTAAACATCGTATTTTGGCTTTAATTTCAAGAGAAAATGAAGACAGAAGTTGTCTAAAATTTAGATATATTTTTTCATTATGTTAGTTCTAAGCTTTTAACTCACATGAGCCATCTTCAGGGAGGTTACAGGGACATTAAAAAAATTTACGAAATGCGTCCGCTATTCGGTAACTGTTATCGTTACTTAGCAATGTTTTATCTCAACACAAGTTAAAATCGCTTTTGATAGTGGATGTCTTAATGTTAACGTCCCTGTAACCTCTCTAAAGATAGCTCAGGTGAGCCGAAAGCTTAGAACCACCATAATGAAAACATCTCCAAATGTTAGACAATATTTGTCTTTATTTTCACCTGAAATTAAAGCAAAATACTATGTTTAGAACTGTTCGTGATTAAACATAATAGACATTCATTGTTATATTTAACAGTATATGTTTACAAAAATATATGCTGCTTGGATATATATATATATTGTTCTACTTTGATGTTCAGACATGGAACTTCATGCAATCATAAGGTACATTTTTTAAAGAGGAATTTTTATACAATCGGACTTAAGTTCACTCGATGTTCTTGGCAGTTAAAGTTAGGTTCCTGCTTTTTTAATAACAAGAGTAAAAATTTAAATATACTACAATAACGTGTAGATAATTACCTACACGAAACTCTGAGTCATGCCATCGACATAGGAAAAAATATATATTTATTAATATGTATAAAATAGGTGAGTTCATACTACATTGAGCACTGTTTTATTAACACCTGTACATGTGTGTACCCTTATATATATATTCATTAATTCACGTGACTATATATATATATATATATATATATATATATATATATATATTAAACATATATATATCTATATAATGCAAAGAATTTGTCACTTTAATTGACCAGGTTTAAGCCCACTCGATGTCTCGTTAGTGGGACACCGTTATGATATCTTCACTCATCAAAGCTGGATATCTCTCTCTCTCTCTCTCTCTCTCTCTATATATATATATATATATATATATATATATATATTCAATTAGATAGGTGTGAATATATATCACGCTTTTGCGATCGTTAGATGATCGTAAAAGCGTGAAACCCAAGCGTCACAAACACACACCTATCTAACTGAATACGTTAGCTCTATCACTGATATTAAGAACTTTCAAATAATACCGTGCATGTATAAATAATATAAGAGATATAACAAATTGTATATATATATATATGAATATAATTCATATATATATATATATATATATATATATCTATCTATATATATATATATAAATTATATTATTATTATGTTAATATATGACAGCAGTATTCCATGCAAGGAGGGATGGTTGATCTGTATATGTGCAAGATGGATTCAGGCGGAAAAGCAACCTTCCTAGCAGTGTATCCTTTCAAATCCAACTAGAGATTCATATGACGAAGACCAGCTTTTGGGGTGTCTATGAGGAAGGAGGGCCTGGAGAACCTTATACTAACAGGCCAGATAGAGTGGAAAAAGAGACAGGGGAAAGCAACAGATATCATATTTGAAGGACCTAATCAGGTGGATGACAGAACGAGGATTGCACGGTGTAACAGGAGATGGCGTGCTCAGAGCCACTAGTAACAGAAAAAACGTGAAAGCCATGATCGCCTACGTCCTGAAGGGACAGGGCACATAGAATAAGAAGAATGTTGAATTCCTTGCATTCACTTGCAGGCAAATACCCTTGGGAAAGTTATTAATCCTTCTCTTCCCTCAAGTTATGGGTTAAATAAGAGGACAGATTGGGTTCTATAGCCTTGGTCAGTCTACAGCAGAAAGTAATGGCAACCTACGGCGGGATAATCTTCTCTTTCGAGACATGATCGCATGTATCACGTTTGGCACCTAATTGAATAATAGCTCATGTCGCTTACTTCAGGATATTTATCGCTGAACATTGGTGCAAACGATCTATTTCCCACCACAGGTCATAATTTGATTAAAAAAGGTGCATTTTCATTGCGTTTATGAAAATAAATCATAAACAGTAATGCAATTGAAATGATTAGTTTCATCCATATCACTTGGTACCGAAACATTTTTGCGATTTGAGTTCCGAAAATGCAATGAGCTCTCATGGTAGATTTTGATACACTTAATGTTTCTGCCAATTTCTGGATTGTGTGATGAGGGTTATTCTCAATCAATGTCTTGATTTGGTCATCATCTGTAGTGGAGCGAAGGTTCTGCCTGAGCTTTCTTACTAATTACAACTGCAATTACCAAATCTAAACTTCACCGTCAGTCAGTAAATTGCCATACGTGATACACGCTTTGAGACTGAAGATTATCCCACAGGTTGCCATTGCATTCTGCGGTAGACTGGTTGCCAGTCAAGGATATAGAAACTATTCTGTTCTTTTATTTACTCCATAACTGGAGGGAACCAATTAAAGATTAATACTTTTCTCAATGGTATTTGTGCGTAAGGGAATGCAAGGAGCTCAACTGGAATTCGAACTCAGCTTCCCGATTTGTCGTTCCGAGTCAATATCCACTACAGTACAACGCACACTGTATACAACACTTTTGCTTTTATGGTAAAAAAAGCATCAAGTGTCTAAAATGTATTTTAGCCGTAGGGATGCATCAGCCAAGTTTGGTACAGGGCTATTTTCAAACAGAGTTGACCATCTCCGCATCATCAGGTTCTTGAAAAAAATAAGTGGAATTTTGTTTGCTGAACATTAACATAAATGTTTAAGAAGAAGAATGTTTGATGAGAAACAAGTAATGAGTTAAGGGTTTCAAGATTTGAAGAAATGTTCGTAGTAGTAATTTTTTAGAAAGAGTTTATGCGTATGTATGTATGTATGTATGTATGTATGTATGAGCGTTTGTTTGATAGAAATGTCTTTGGATGGAGAAGAAGAAGTAAAAGAAATCAGCACACGAGAAAGAAAGAGAAGGAGGACGATGTGCTACGTGGTTGAAGATTTTCCCTTTACATTTTAGTTGTATCTCGCGCTGTTCCCATCTCAGTGCCAGGCTTACACTGACTGAAGTATTTATAGCATTTAAATTTTTCGAATGGATCAGGTAATGTTTACAATCTTGCAAATCGCTTCCATTGGTCAGAATATCAATTTAACATCTACTTGGGACACCCGGTTTCGACTTTTCTTTAAGCACATGGTCATTCCTTTTTCTATTTGAGAAAAAACGAAGATTTCACACGTCATTGTAAATTTTTGTAAAAGTGAAGAATAAGGTTGATTTCAATTCTTAATTTCCTATTTACTACAGTATCTTAAAATCTTCCGTTTTTATAGGTATGCAAAATTGACATCAATTAAGTAATTTTAATCTTTCTCACTTAAGAGATATTTTGAAGTGTGCTCTAATCAGAAAGGTAAGCATATTGTATCTGTCGGTAAATTTGATGTGTTCTAACGTGTTGGGATATGAAGAACAAAATTTGGCATGGGCTTTCAGGGCAACCTAATACACTGACTCGTTTATAAACACGAACAACCACAAATACAAGCGGGTAAATAAACAAAACTCTCTATTACATACAAAAAGTGTTTAGTCAAAATTTATTGCAAATTCACAACTTAAATATATCACAAGCATTAAACATCTATCCTGATATATATATATATATATATATATATATATATATATATATATATATATATATATATAGACAAATTCCTAAGTTCAAATTCGCCGAATGGCATTTTCTACGAGAAATTTCTACGAGAAATTTCTAGCCTCATCAGTAAGGAATTTATTCCAAAATATCAAATAGCAAAATGAACAAATATTTTATCGGCGGCAGTTCAAATAAAATTTTCATCACGGAAAATTAAAGGGGTGGGATTAATAAGAAAGCAAACAGAAATCTATGTCTATTTTTATTTTTAGATATTTTGAAAATCCCTACTTCTTAACTCAGTCGAGAGCTAAAAGTTGTAATTTAGCCTTGTCTGGTCGAAATGGAAGTGGGAAGAATAAAGGAAAAGGAAGGAAGTAAAAGGGAGGAAGTAAAAGTGGGGAAGGGTCGGTTGACAGGGAAGTAAAAGAAAAAGAAAAAAAGAAAAATGTAACCATAGAAACAAGGGAATTTGTAACAACTGTGTTAAAAAAAACATTGCAGTTTTTGGTTTGAAATAAAGTGGATAAAGATTAAAGAATGAACATTTTTTAGGAAAAATTTGACAAACAATTTAAATTTAAATATATTTAAATTAAATTTAAATTAAAAAAAATAATTAAGAAAATTAATAAAAATTAATAAAAATAAAAATTAAAATATGAAATATAAAAAGATTTTAACTTAATGAGTATATCAATTCAATAAGTATACATACATACAAACACACACACACGCACACACACGCACATATATATACATACACATACATACTCATATATATATATATATATATATATAAACAAAACACATACACACACACACTCACGCCCACACCCAACCACACGCATACAAACGCCTACACACATACACACATACACTTATATATGCGCACATACACTTATATATGCGCACATACACATTCATGAACATAAAATACTTAAAAAACTAAAGGATATTCGCAATTTATGAGTTAAATTCGATTCTAATTATATTTGAAGACTTAAAAAGACTTAAAGAAACTAATTAAAGGCGGCTTAGTACGAAAGTAACGAAAATTTTATTATATATATTTTATTTATTGTAAGGGTCCTGGTAGAAGAATCTTCACAAAACCTATATATATATATATATATATATATATATACGTGCAGGAAAAACATATAAAGGTGCAGGAAAAATATATAAAGGTGCAGGAAAAAATAGGGGTTAAAATCATTCTTACCCGTAAAGTGGTAGATACTAAGATAGGAAAAAGGAAGGAGATGGAATCTATAAGGCTGGGATCAGTCATTGGTAGTAGGGTTCAAATTTACTATTTAAAATTCAATGAAATTAATTAATTCATTAAAAAATTAATCAATTAAAAATTAATTTATTTTCCTATACTAAATTTAAAATTTTAAAATTTAAATCTAAGTATAAACGTTCACAAATGTTGCCTTATGGCAGCATTTGCTAATGAATTTTTTTCTTAAATTCAAGAGTAAGTTCTGTTTAGGGCATTTTAATATTTGTATTTTCTTCTGTAAACATAGATTGCATCTATCGTGAAAATTCCTAGCGATACGAGCTGAGCCTATCATTTTCTAACTAACTATAGGGTTAAGCCCTTCTTCCTTCATTTTCCAAAATCTTCGTGAAAGGGCTGTTTGGTATTTCTGATATGGATTGGAAAAGGAATACCTATGATTGTAATAACGTTGCTTAAAGACCCGCACGGAAATACCAATATAGGTCTGGTAAATTTCTGTCGTTTGATGGTGAGATTTGAGCCTCGTAGATTATATGTGTGGATTTACACTTGTCTTCCACCGGTCAGATACTCACGGAGCTACAGTTGCATTCATTAGAAATTCCAGACCTAGAATCGGTATTATATAAATCCTTTAGAATCTGCTTATTGTGAGAATTAATGTTGTCATCCAGGGGTACAGGAATATCTAATTTTTAATTTGTTCCTATTAAAGATTTTCCGTATAATTTGATATATATATATATATATATATAATTTATAAAAGAAAACTCAATACGTCATATTAGTTATAAACTATAGTTCATTTCAATGAGCTTAACTAGCTAATATCATCACACTCTTTTACACTATTTCCTCCATCAGGCATAAAATTTCTGCCGGAATGAATGTTTTCTTAAAATTTCTTGTTAGATTACCCTCACCGATTACGGCCTGACAATTATATATATATATATATATATATATATATATATATATATATATATATATCAAAACTTTCCCTGAAGGTCCAATTTGGTGAAACCATGATAGGTTTGTTGTCTCTCTAGGTTAGTTATTTACTTTGTTTGCTCTACTTTCGTATTGAGCGCTTTTTGTTTTACTGTTCAAGTGCTTAGCTCGTTCTTTTTTTATTACAATTTTTTCCTTCCGCGTATGTACTCGGAGTTATTTTCGAAACGACAAGTTTATATATATATATATATATATATATATATATATATATATATATATATATCACTAATTTTTTTAAAGATTTTCATCTCTCTATAGATACTTTTTCAAAGTGGATCCTTCTCTGTGTCACATCACTTCGTATATCTCTCTCTATATATATATATAAATACACACACACACACACATATATATATATATATATATATGCATATACATATATATATATATATATGTGTGTGTGTGTGTGTTTGTATGTATATATAAATTATACTTTAGGACATGTCCAAACTACAATCCACTACGAAAGTGTACATCTTGTTTCGCCATTGAAAGAACAATGACTAATTAACTGTAAACGTTATTCTTAAAAAGAAAATTGGTGAAAATTCAAAATTCACTTCATTTTGTTGACAATATATTTTGTACGAAGTAACATATGTATATATATATATATATATACATAGTGATGATCCACGTATACTGTCTTAACATGTATAGGAAAGAATATTAAAATGTTTTCAGGTTGAAAATGTGTTTTTTTGACACTATTTGTTTATTTCTACTATAATATTTTATATTTCAGACCGTCCTCGGTATTCTTCAGAAACAAATGATTTTAAACAAATACTGTCAAAAAAACACATTTTCAAACTCAAAACGTTTTAATATATATATACATGATATACGTTCTTTATAAACATTTTTCAACTCTATCCGTGGACACTTTTCAGATCAGACTATGCCGCACTGTCTTAATTGCTTTCACTCCTTTTCTCCATTCCCTCTCTATCTATCTATCTATCTATCTATCTATCTATCTATCTATCTATCTATCTATCTATCTATCTATGTGTCTGTCTGTTTGTCTTTACTCTTTCAAAGTTGCCTAGAAACTGGCCTAAGATCATGAATTAACCAGCAAGAATCGAACGCAGAAACTAATACAACATTCCTTTTGACACTGAGACTATCAATCTCTTTTCCAATCTTTCTCTCTCTCTCTCTATATATATATATATATATATAGGTACATTCTGCTTAGTGCTCGATGATAAATGCTTTTTAAAATCAAAGACAAGTGTTTTTACGTTCATGGAATCTATGAACATATTTTATTTACGAATGTAAGAAAACAATTATGCTATATATATATATATATATATATATATATATATATATATATATATATATATGTGTGTGTGTGTGTGTGTGTGTGTGCCTGTGTGTGAATGTGTGTATGTGTGCGTGTTTGTGTGTGTGTTTGAGGACTGTTAATGTATTTTTGAAAAATTAGACCAAGGGATGCATTAAATTTAAGCTGGAAACTAGTGTATGATTCTTTTCCTTGTTTAAAATAACTCTGAACGCAATTGATTTACGCTCTGGAAATTATCAACCAAAAATAAATTGGACCCTGTGTTTTAATTGCGTATTCGTTCTCTAACCTACAAAGATATATTTAAAATATTTCTGCTAATACATTTTCAAAATATTTTATTTTATGAAAATGTCGTATATATTCAAATGCAGTTGTGTATTTTTTTGCATTTATTAGTTCTTGCCTCTGTGAGCGAAAGTAGGCCAGTATTTTTAGAAAACAATATTTTATATATTTTCGTGACTCTTTCATTTATGATCAAATCAATAACCTTGTAGCCTGACAGTCCGTATAACTTTGCGTTGGATGTGATCTATGTAGAAGCGCTGGATTAGGTGCATTAACAAGAGCAGAACTTGAGCTGTTGTTCTGTAAAACGCATTTATCATCCTTATCTTGCGAAGTTTGTGAAGTAAATCCATATACTATACGATAGTCATGTTTTTGCTATTTTCGTTGACCGTGTAATAATTATATATATATATATATATATATAATGAAATACATTCATTCCGATGATCAAATAATGGCAAAATATAATATTAAAATATAATAAAATATAATATTAAAATAAAATATTTTGGTTTATTTTGAAATAAAGAAGTTGCCGATGATGCGTGAAATTCATCTAAGGGATTTCATGTAGAAATGGCCATACAACTGATTTGAACATCGGAATTTATTTTATTTTATAATTGGCTCTGTAATTTAAATATAAATTTCACTGAGCACTCCACCTTGATTAGTTTTAATATTAATGTAATTAATATTAATTAGGATCGGTCTTTGGGATTTACCTTCCTGCTTTTCTTTTTGGATTAAAGTTTTATATATATATATATATATATATATATATATATACCGAATAGTTGAGATATGTTTAGACCAGTAGAGGGCAATTTTAAAAAGCGCTCAGTACACAATCAAAATAACTTTTGTATTCGTATGCGTATACAGGGTGGAATGTTCCTATCCTCTTAAATATGTGAACACTATTGGAGCAAAGTTTAGGATTAAGGAAAGTGATTATTCTGACTAGCAGTTCACTAGCAGTGTATGTACTTCACACAGAGCGAGAGTCTTGTACTTGTTGATATACTATTATTTCCAACCACCATTTTGGGGATTACTCACGCAGTGGCAATTTAGGTTTACAAAAAGAACTGAATATGCAGAAAGAACGAAATGTTCACTACTTTACTTGCTACCCATGTTTCAACCATATCTTTCTCATCAGGCTCTCAAAAACATTATATCGTACAAACACACACACAGATATTCACACACACAAACACACACACACACATATATGTATTATATTATACATTATTTTTCTTATGTATATAAGTGTTCTATTTTAAATAAATTTAAGCAAAATATCACATTTTCAATTATTTATTGACTAACGCGCACTGGGATGTAAATAGCACAGCAGATGGGCCTTGTTTATTTATTTAAATTATAACATCAATATGTTATAATATCACCACAAAATATCTATGTTTTTTCGACACTACTTGCGTCTTATCAATTGATGAGGTTTATTTCAAGTTTAATAGTTTTAAAAGGCTAAAAACTAGCCCAACCCGCTTAATCAGGAGACATTGTTTTCACTGTCCTGCTTACCCTCTAATTGTCCCATGTGTATCAGATTTTCAAAGCACTCCCTCCTCGTTATATGGGCGAGAAACCTCAACTGTACCTTCCTGATGTTAAATATTCTTTTCCTTGTTGTTTCTATTTTCTCCAAAACTTCGGGGTTAGTATATATGTTCGGTTCACAATATCCTCAGCATCATTCAGTGGAACCACATTTCTGTTGCTTCAAGACTCTTCTTCTTTTACTACACAAGAGGACACATATCACATAACAGTGCATTACTCTTTTCATTGTTTCTAACAAACCTTTCTGGTATATTACACACTGTCCATCTTTTGCTCGTCCGCCCTGTGGAATTCAGATTCTCAAAGCACTCCTTCTTCAATGTGTGTGTCAGAAAATTTAGTTGTTTCTTTCTGAAGTAAAGTAAAAGTTTCCTTTGTGTTTCCATTCTTTTAATAACTCACTTGTTTGGTCTATGGTATTGTCAGCGCCCTTCTGTAAAACCACATTTATGTTGCTTCGATAAGATTTTCTATCATTCAATGCCATTCAGCATTGTTTTCTTTTGTTTGTTTCCAACGAAAATCTCTCTCTCAATAATCTGCTTAGCTTTTGGAATGCGTCCTTGGCAATGCCAACACGCCTTCGGATCTCAGTGTCACACTTTTCATCTTCTGTTGGAACGCTTACCAGGTATTTAAACTTATGTATCTTCAGTCAAGTGCCATACGTGATACACGCTTGGGACAACCATGTCTCGAAAGAGATATGACTGACTAGGCAGAACGTTATCCCGCAGTAGGTTGCCATTGCTTCCTGCAGTAGACTGGTTGCTGACCAAGGCTATAGAACCCAATCTGCCTGTTATTTAACCCATAACTGGAGGGAAGAGACGGATTAATACATTTCCCAAGTGTATTTGCGCCTAAGTGAACGCAATGAATTCAAATGGAATTAGAACTCGGCTCTCCGATTTTTCGTTTCAAGTCGATATCCACTGCACCACAACGCAAACTACTTGATTTTATTATCACCAACCTGTAGTTGGCATTTTGGGCTATCATTTTTGTTGATAACCATGCATCCAGTTTTCTTGTAATTTATGTTTTGTCTTTTCTTTTCGCTTTCCTTTGCTACATTCTGTTTTTTACTTTTTCAAAAAAAAAAATTGCATCTTCATAAATATAGTGTCTTAGAAGTTCCCGTGATAGTGGTCGCTGTTGGTAACTGTATCTAACATAGTGGGCGTCTCGACATGGCACTATCGTGAACAATCAAGTTTGGCTGATTTTTACTGAGCTGGGAGTTAATTATCAGGTTAGGTGCGCTATTCTTGTTCACCTGAGTTAAACTAAACCAAGCATAGAATAAAAAATAAATAAAAAAAGAAACTTTCTCACCCGCATTGACTGTCAACGAGTGCATTTCACCCACACATGTATCCATCCACATCTTCCCATCACCATCCTCACCCAAGTTCTATTTCGACGTGCTCATACGAATTATTATTGGTCATAAATTAATCACTTATTAATGGAAACTATAAGCGAACTGAATTATGTTATATTGAAAGATTTATTATGTTGCTGCAATATAACAATTGTTATTTGTAGTATTAATATTAGTATCCCATTAGTATTATTGTAGTAATAATAACATCTTTATATGATTAAATGTTTACTTTACTATTATTTGTATTTTCATGATTTTTGTGACTGAGTTAATTTGTATCGACCATCAGTTGTATTAAGATTTGAAACATTTTCTTTGCTGGTAACATATTCTTTTCAGCAATTGTATTAGTAACTTTTTTTTTTTGAATTTCTGGTTTTTACCAATTTGTTTTTTTAAAAAATATGTTATCTTAATTCGTTTTACCATTTAGTTTTTACCGTAAATTGAACTAAACAAATTCCTTTTTTGATGTTTAAATATCATTTCCTGCAATCTTTACTACGTTTCATTCAAGTCTAATCGATTTTGATTTTGAAAAATTTCAGTTCATATTTCTCTTCCCATGGTTGTTCGATACTTTCTCTTGTCTACTTCGATGGCCGCCCTAAATTTTGTTTCCACTAATCTCTCATTCGAATGGAATTCGGTTTTGTTTTTTCTTTCTTTCTTTCTTTCTTTCTTTCTTTCTTTCTTTCTTTCTCAGCTGTTTTTTCGTTCTTATTGATATTTCAATACCTTTCATTCTTTCTTATACTAGCAGTATAGCCCGGCGTTGCTCGGGTGTAATGAAAGCTTTTATACTAATCCATGGTCCTGGAGCTCAGTCTCTTTGGACGTTGGCAGGAAAGACTAAAAAAGCAAGAGTTGTTTGTTGTTGAGTCGAAACCGTAGACTGAAAAAAAATGAATGATGTAAGTCAAATTTTGATTTTCTGGTATTGATTTATATATATATATATATTATCAATTTTCTGCACTATTATAAGGACTGCAATATTGAAACTTCTGAATATCGTTTCTTATGTCTTTGTCCATGAGTGTATCAAATCTGATTAAAATCGTACCACTCCTTCTATAACCCGATTTATTTATTATCGATTTTCGATCTTTATCGGGGGTACCTCGACACAAAACCTAGCTAAGAACACTCGCAGACGCTTATAGTACAACTGTGTAAATTTTCAAGAAAATCTGTTCAGCCGTTTCGCAGTCTATAGGTAACGGACACACACACACACACATACACACACAGACTTATAAATAAGTTTAGATTTATTCTTCAGTTAATTGTAAGCAATCTGCCTTGTCAGCAGGGTTCCAAATATGCCCAGGAGTGCGTTGTGGTGCAGTGGATATCGGCTCGGAACGAAAATTCGGGAAGCCGAGTTCGAATTTTATTTTTTTTTCTTGCATTCACTTACTTGCAAATACTCTTGGGAAAAGTATTAAATCCGTCTCTTCTCTCCAGCTATGGGTTAAATAACAAGACATATTGTGTTCTACAGCCTTGGTTAGCAACCAGTCCACTCCAGAAAGTAATGGCAACCTACTGCGAAATAATCCTCTGTTCAATCAGTTAAGTCTCTTAAGCGTGTATCTCGTATGGCACTAAATTGACTGATTAATACTCACAGGACGGATAGAAGGAAAGAGAGACAGAGGAAAACAGCACGAGACTTACTTGATAGGCCTGAACAAACAGATGGCGGTGCGGGGTTTGGGAGAGATACCAAGAGAAAAAATATTGAAAGCAAAAAGACACATAGCCAAGTGGAAGTCCATGATCGCCTACGTCCTGATGGGATATGGCACACGACGAAGAAGAAAAAACGAACTCTACCTGAGTTAAATCAAATATATACAACAAATATTTATCAATTTATAGTATTTACTTTTAGACTAAGTATAAGCAATAATGGGCAAAATTTTCAGTTAGAGTGTATCCGTGAAAGGATAATATGAATATAAACAAAAGAAAATCATCTTAGCCGATATGTCCTGAATATATTTGTTTATAAAATCAATTAAAATTAATCTAATTACATAATATCATAGTTTTATTGCATTTTTTATTTTATTAATGGGAGCAGATTTTCAGAAAAAAGCCAATTGCTTGAAAAAATAATAGATGATTTGCATGCCCCATGGAGTTCTGCGTTTAACTAATAAAAAAAAAATTCATGAATTTACGTAGAGACGAGAGGTAACAGATTAAAAAGAAATATATTTTCAACAAGATTTAAAACAAAAAATAATTTTAAAAGTAACTGTATTTATTTGTGAATAAGCCCTGTAAGTTTAATTAAAATCCAATAATTATTTGATTTTTGCAAGCATTTCTAAATTAATGTTTTACACCGGAAAAAATACTTATGCAATCTTATATTACATTGTAAACTCTGTTAACGGATTTAGTTACTCGCTGACAAAAATCAAAACAGGATTTTTACCAAAATTTCAAGCGTTTTAGAAAGAATTAAAATTTAAAAAAAATATTTAATAGTATTTTGCTCTTTCCTCTTGATAAGAATATAAACATGTTGATTGAAAAACCTCGTTTTTATTAAGTTTCAGGTTTTTTGTTAACATTATACTTTTTTTTCGGCAAATTATCTATTGTATCTAGTATAGACTCATTTGTAAAATACCGATAATCGCTCATAAAGAATAGAGTCAATATAAGTTACCAATATTTATCTATAAACTTTTGTATAAAGGAGTAATAGTTATCTGTGTATAAACTATTTAAACATTTATCGTGCATAAACGATTTAAATTTACCTGTAGACTCCAGTATAAGCAACTAATATTTACATACAGCGATATACGTGCCAACCATTTTAGTTGTTGCTATTCGGGAATGTCTACAAGAGATGCGATTTCTCTCATTTGCGGCGAAGAAAAATAATTCTGGTTAAAACATACGGGCTTCAATCGCACGAAGCAATTTTTAACTATTGATTTGAGAAATCGATTCTATACGTGTAAAAGCTTAGATGACTCTGAACGAGTTTGGCGCCATTTCCTTTCTCTCTATCTCTCTCTCTCTCTCTCTCTCTTTATATATATATATATATATATATATAGTCATCCACAGACAGATCTGTTTCGCTGTATCACAGCTCATCAGTACGGTTAGACTTCGATAGCTTTTAACCCAGGATTGAAACTCGACCGAATTGGTGTCAGTCGGCGATTCTACCTCTGAGCTATGGGCGCTCGGTAGAAGGAAGACTTTTTAGCGTGTATATTATCATTATACACTCCCAATAGCTGAGAGGGTTCTAATTCATTGCTGAATGAACGATGCGTAGATGCCAGAGTAACTACTGCTTTTCAAAGTATACCATTCTTCCAGAGTACAACGTGTTTCGTTAAAAACGACCGACAAGAAAGATTTTAATTATTTCTGATTTAATTTTCCAGTATTGTTATATGTTTCCTTTTTTATGGAGATAAGGAATGTAAAAATGTTCCACAATTTTCGACTTTCCGATGGTTTTTGTGCTCTTCGTAGGCTCCTTTTCAAAAACAATAAAATACAAAGAGTTACATTACAGTCAAACATGAGGACATAATAACAACACCGGAAAATAACGTCCTTGAAAATGGCCTGTGAAGAAGTTGAAAGTCCTCAGAAAGTCGAAAATTATGGAAAATTTTTACATTTCATATCTTCAGCAAAAAAAAAAAAGTAAGAATACTGGAAAAATTTAATCAGTAATTAATAAAGATATTCCTTGACAGTCGTTTTTAACGAAACATGTTTAAATGAAAGATTGCTGCCCATATATATACAAG
This sequence comes from Ascarosepion bandense, assembly GCA_037127315.1. Taxonomy (NCBI): domain Eukaryota; kingdom Metazoa; phylum Mollusca; class Cephalopoda; order Sepiida; family Sepiidae; genus Ascarosepion; species Ascarosepion bandense. The sequence continues at coordinate 245,788 of JBBBDQ010000799.1, forward strand.
AAAAAATAAGACACGTTATTTCATGGTAAATTGGAAGTATAGGCCTATTTCAGGCGAACTATCATCAACTTCCGTCTTTATTTTTCTTATATTTGCTCTATATGTATTTATATACATATACATTTAGAGCCCTCTTAGAGAGTTATCCTACCACTGTATGTACAGGATACTTTTTGGATTCTTCTATACCCACACTGCATGCTGATATATATATATATATATATATATATATATATATATATATATATATATATATATACAGAAAGGCATAGGAATTTTAACAAACTTGTTCGTCACGTAGGAGGTTAAAAGAAATAAAAAATAGACGCGTTAATTTACAATGCGGAATACTATGGCTTCCATCTATGGGGTTAAAGTTTGTCAGGAAGAAAAACTGGAATAATTTGTTGAATTTAAGTAATGAGTGAATGAGTGTTTGCTTTATTGGAATGGGTTCTTTCCTTTTATTGGTTGTTTGTTTTGTTTGCTGCTTGGCGGTTTCTTTATTCTGGGTCGTGGTTGAGTGCTACTGTATATATATATATATATATATATATATATATATATATATTTAGTGTATCGAGGCAGCAGATAATTTTCTAAACATATACTGTTAAATATAAGGGGAAATGAATGTCTATTATGTTTAATCATGAGCCGTTCTAAACCTCGTATTTTGGCTTTAATTTCAGTTGAAAATAAAAAAATAATTCTGAATTGTTTCTAACCTTTCATCTCAGATGAGCCATCTTCAGAGAGGTTACAAGGACGTTAACACAAAAACATCCATCATCAGCGACGATTTTCTCTTCTGTTGACCTAAAACTCCGCTAAGCAACGGAAACAGTTATCAAAAATAGCAAACGCAGTTCGCAATTTGTAATGCGGTTCTATGACGTCACACCACGTGAGAGCTCGAAATGTTAATAGAACCATATATTTAAATGCAATGTAATGTGTTATGACCAGATTTGAACGTGATTTTATAAAGGGTGGGTTGTTTAGATTTAATGTAGATGGCCTCCAAAATCTGAAGGTTTTTTTTTACTGTCTGAGTGAGGATTATTGTATTGTTGACTAAAATCTGTCTGATATTACCAATATGGTTATGTTTTTCTGAAAAATGTTGTTTAATTGTACTCTGATATATATATATGCACAATAGCACTCAACCATGAAATATATATATATATATATATATATATATATATATATATATATATATATATTCTTCTTTGAGCTGTGTCTCTTCAGACGAAGGTAATTCCACATTTTTTCTCTTTTTATTACTTCAAAACCCTGCTCTGCCATCCAATTTCTCTACCCATAAAATATGTCCCCCGTTGCTTTCCCCTGTCTCCCTTTCTATCTCTCCATCTTGTGAGTATCAGATTGTCCAAGCCTGCTTTCCTCATTACATGTTCCCAAAACTTAAAATGTGTTTTCCAGATGTTAGACATAAAAATGTAAATCTAGATCTAATGAGTTGATGTAAAACTTGAGATTTTAAGTTAATGTTTTGGTTTTGCAGCAAATTGTGGTATTGGGTAAAACTACTCCTGGCGTAATATGTTCAGTGTTTAATTTCCTTATCTCTTTTACGAAATTTATTATTAACTGACCTAAACCCCGAGTGATTTAAAACTTTTAATACTTACTAATAGCACGTATCAATTCCACATTTCGTGTGCCCAGGATAAATTTTCCCAGTGGATTAAATCATTGGATCGCGCATTTGGCGACATGATAACTGTTAATTAAATCTCTAAGACATGCAGAGTGTACTTGTCTATAGTTAAGCCTTACAAAATAAGAAGTAGACGAGATATACTTAGACATACCCGGAAAACAAGATGCGCCCATTGCTTAATAAAAGGAGTCAGTTCGAAATTTTATGTCTGTTATCCGAATTGATATACACCAGATAAAGAGCCGAAACGTTTTGATGACAACAACAAAGGCGAGGACAATAATCTGTGAGTAAATAATTATGGGTGTGTGACTGAGTGGTTAGAATATTTGCATTCTGTCTATGAGACCAGGGTTCGAATTTCACCATGGTCGATTTGAACTCTTGATACCATCGGCCTTGAGGTGACGAAATGTGACTGAAAACCATCCATGAGCGAAACTGAACTATTTGGGAGCAAGTCATCGTGACCAAGGGTTTGGGCGTACCGGCATTCTTCATACTGATAATGCAGTCTCTCCGAGAAACTGTAATTAAACTAGTTAATTGCAGGTGGGCTCAGTGGGTGTTGAAAAAAACGCAAATGTGCCTGAACAGTCATCTACAACGTGGATTATCTAGGAGCTCAAGTAGGCGAGCATCCTGAAATACGAGTTAGCTATGCAAATAATTATAATTTCTCCTCCAAGAAATTTAGAGAGTAACAGTGTTCTACTTGCGTTGGTTCCATATAGCAATAATAAGAAAGCATATGAGAAACTACGTAAGGATAATGATAACCTAGCCGCCTCCATATATTAAACTTTCGGCAGTCGTTAATGTCACTGAAAATTATAAAACATTCTTTCTTAAAAAGATTTTTTTACAGAAAATTAAACTTCTTTTTTCCAGTAAATGTTGTAGTTCTTTCTCATGTCCATATAACTTTATTTCTTTACAATATTCAGATAACTTTATTTGTTAATTGATCGTCTTGCATCAACTTAGACTTGAAATAAGCTTTGTATCTACCGTCTTTGTCATTAGTTTTGGAATTGTTTTCTTTTGAGAGATATTTTCTTTTCACTTTTATATTAAGCACAACACATTTTAACGTGAACAGATATTTAGAAAAATCGATTTAGATAATCATTTAATAACATGAATATTCAATGAATTATAGATATCATTAAATGTCTAAAAATATAAAATGAACGTATTAAACGGTTCATTGTCTCATTTATTTTTTTCTAATTATTTCACTCCAAGCAAAGTGGTACTGCCACTGATGTGTAGGGGGCTATAATGAGAGTTAAAATTTTAGACATGAAGAGAGTGAAGACAAAGACAAACCAGCCACAGAGGGTGTCAGAGAAAGTGCAAGAGAAGGATGTGAAAACAGGAGTGAGGACAGTTGCGAAGTTAGAGAGAAAGGAAAAGAACAAGATACACGGGGTGATGTAGAAAGAACTGGAGTCAAGTGGATAAGACATGGGAATTGATATCTGATTTAAATTCCTGGCGATTATAGCCTTCAGGAAAGCAAGTATCCGGAAGAGAGTTCCACAGGTGGGAAGTACGAGAAAAGAAGCTGTCGAGTAGAATTGTCGCTTGCATTTAATTGATCTAACTGTAAAAGGGTGGGACCTTGTTGCTAGTCTGGTTTCCCGAGTAAATTCTTGTGGAAGGGGCACCAGTGACCTATGTTCGTCAGAGCAGAAGCCATGAAAATATTTATAGAAGAGAGAGAGGGAAGCCATATGCCGCTGATGAGAAAGTGTCTGGAGTCGAGCTGCCAGGTAGAGACCAATCACATTACAGATTCTCCTTTGAAGCCTGTCAAGAACACTGAGACGAACAGCAGGGGTGCCTGACCAGATATTACAACTATTCTATGCACGGTTGGACGGTTGATTTTATATATACAAGATGGATTCTGGTTGAAAAATCCTCCTAGCTCGACACAGTGATCCAAATCTCCTAGCAGTGTATTTAGCTATTGATTCAATGTAATGATTCCACTTGAGGTCGCAAGAAAGGTTAAGGCCGAAGAAGCGCGGTGTATTGCTTTCAGGGAGACTTGCTTGGTCCATGCTTATGAGTGGCAGGAGATATTGCCTGTGATGGTTGACGGATAGGAGTTTCTTTTTAGAAGCATTGAAATTTACTAGCCACTTTTTCCTCCAGTTCACCACTGATTGGATGTCCTTCTCTGTTTTAGTTTTGAGTTATTTGCTTTTTCTTTATTAAATCTTGATGCATTAATTCAAGTTTTTTTATTGCATCTCATCAAAACTTTCGAAAATAATGGCGTTATATTTGACAGCAGAGTACAATATCATCTGTAATAATTTACCTAACAGGAACGATGCAAGAAAACCGAATACATGACCATCCGCAAAAAGAGAAGCCGAAAATACAAATGTAGGTGTGGGATACTAAAATCAAGCAGATACAGCAGAAGTTTAAATAACTGGGAAGTGTTCTAACAGAAGACGAAAGTGCAACACATAGATCCGAAAGCGAATTTGCATGGCAAATGAAGCGTCCTAGAAGTTGATTAAAGTATTAAGAGACAGGAAAATTTATCTAGAAACAAATAAAAGAGCATTGGAATGCTATGTGATATCAGTTCTTCAATATGGCAGTGAAAGCTGGACAATATCATCGAGCATTAAGGAAAAACTTGAAGCAATTGAAATGTGGTCATACAGAAGGATGCTGCGAATATCATGAACCGAGCATGTGAGCAATGATGAGGTTTTGGAAATTATGGAAACGAAAACGAAATTAATACTGAGCACCATGAAAAGACAGCTAAAGATTCTGGGACATGCAATGAGGAAGGAGGGCTTGAAGAACCTGATACTAACAGGTCAGATAGAAGGGAAAAGAGACAGGGGTAAGCAGTGGAAAACATATTTGAAGGGCCTGATCAGGTGGATGACAGAACGAGTGTTGTGTGGTGTAACAGGAAAAAGTGGCCTAAGAGCTGCCAGGGATGGAGTGACATGGAAAGCCATGATCACCTACGTCCTGAAATGACGGGGCACATAGAAGAAGAAGAAGAAGAAGAAGAAGAAGAAGAAGAAGAAGAAGAAGAAGAAGAAGAAGAAGAACTTCAGATATCTTTATGAGATGCTTTTTTAGAAAAACAAGATTTCTGCAATAAATTCAGTTTTTATTGTCAGATCTCTCATGGGTAAAAACCAAAGTTTGAAAAAAAGATAAGTTGAACCTCTCATTTCAGGATCGTTTAACCTCTCATTTCAGGATCGTTTTCACGACTTCTCTGTATTCGGTTGTTCCAAAAAGTGTCGTCAGTTCTGTACAAGTCTTCACCACCATAATCAAAACATGATCGGGTGGTCCGGCTGATCGGTTCTAAGAACCGTGTTGCTTAAACATTGTACAATGAAGACGACGGGGAATCTATTATATATATATATTTGATAAAATATAGTTTTATGGCATGTTATATTCATTGTTAAAGAGCTTAATATCAAAAGAATACAAAAATATGAATGTGGAGACTGATGCTAACATGAAAGGTCTGCTTCATGCTTAAATGTAATCTTCTCGCTGTTTGTTGTTGACCTCAGTGTCTACTTTTGCACACATGCACACATATAGACACACACACATATATAACTGAATTTTTTATTTTATAAATAATATATATATATGTCAATATATATAACTGAATTTTATATTTTATAAATAATAAATATATATATATATACATATACATAACTGAATTTTAGTTTATATATATGTATATAAACAAATATTCACTTACACATTTGTGTACGTACATATGCGTGCGTATATTAATCTGTACATGTGTCCGTTTGTCAGTGTATGTGTGTATACTCGTCTATTTGTCCATGTGTAAATGTTTGTAGGTTTATATGTATGCGTTCACTCTTTTCCTCGTTTCATATATGAATGACTTTCTAAATCTAATAATTTGTTAATAATGCTGATCTCAGTTTAAACAAATATTAATATTAATGCCCCGCAAAATTATTTTTGAGTCTGCTCACATATTATAACATATTCGTGTTATAAATTCTGAATATCTATATATATATATATATATATATATATATATATATACGTAAAAAAATCACAAGATCGCCAAAACCTACCGCGGTTTCACACAACGGCTCGTTTCACACTGACGAGCCGTTGTGTGAAACCGCGGTAGGTTTTGGCGATCTTGTGATTTTTTTACGTGTCTTTGCTCTACATTGCTTCCTCTTTGTTATTCCGCTTTGGTTAGTTCTGTATCGAGCACTTTTTCTTTCTTTGTGGTTGGTTCCGTTTGGGTTTTTTTTCTTTACTGCGGGGTATTGTACGTATTGTCTGTATTCTGCAGTTTTCTTCTTTTTTTTCCCCTCTTGTCCAACGCCTTATAGCGACGGACAATAATGGAGTTAGATTCTGTCTGTTATTTGTTGTCCTCAAAGTTTATTTTCGTATAATTTTAGGATTTAGATACTTACAGAGTCGGTCTTGTTATTATATATATATATATATATATATATATATATATATATATATATATATATAAACTTATTTATAAACGGAACTTTGTCTGTGTGTGTGTGTCGGTTCAGACTCCGAAACGCCGGAACCGATTTTCTTGAAAATTTACACAGTTGTACTATAAGCGTCTGCAAGTGTTCTTAGCTAGGTTTTCTGTCGAGGTACTGCCTATAAATATCGAAAATCGATAATCGAATAAATCGGGTTATAGAAGGAGTGGTCCAATTTTAATCAAATTTGATACACTCATAGACAAAGACATAAGAAATGATATTCAGAAGTTTCAAGGTTACAGTTCTTACAATAGTGCAGAAAATCGGTAATATATAAATATAAAAGGCAAGATGTTTGTGTGTGTGTCTGTTTATCTGTCTGTATGTCCTTTATACAAATCCGCAATTTTTATCCGATTCTCACCGAACTTTACACAAATATTCTTTAGGCTGAGTCTGAGCTCCAGGACCAAGGATTAGTTTAAAAGCTGTCATTACACCCGAGCAACGCCGGGCTATACTGCTAGTATAAACTAAAATTGACTTATCGTGTGAGGCATTGACATATATTCCTATTAAGATGCTTTTCTAGAAGCAAAGGTTATATATATATATATATATATATATATATATATATATATATATATATATATTAATTTATAAGATATGTTTATTATAAAGATATGAATATACACATAATTTTAGCTTAAGTAAGGCGATAATAGGACTAATACATAAGAGATGGCTTGGGTACCCCGGGGTGGGGTAATGGTTAGCAAGCTCGTTTTACTAGAACCATGACAATTGAGTAGTGTGTTTGATTCTCACTGGGTGTCACTTACTTTCGCCCTTGTGCCACATCTAAGTTTCCCTTAGAAAGTTGTCAGAAGGGATATTTGGAAATGAAAGGGAATAAAAAGAATAGTCAGTCAGTTAAGTGCCATACGTGATACACGCTTGGGCGATCATGTCTCGAAAGAGACATGACTGACTGGGCAGAAAATTATCCCGCAGTAGGTTGCCATTGCTTTCTGCGTTAGACTGGTTACCGACCAAGGCTATAGAACCCAATCTGTCCTGCTATTTAACCCATAACTGGAAAGAAGAGACGGATTAATAACTTTCCCAAGGGTATTTGCGCGTAAGTGAATAAAGAGATAATAAAAGAAAGGACAATAAAAGAACTTTTTTTTAGGACGACAGAAGGTGGCTATTCGAATTGCATTTAAATATTTAAAGATTGGACGTCGCTGTGAAGCTAGAAACCAGAAGAAAATACCTCAGTCGAGAAAAGAATCTATTATAATATTCGGTTGCATTTTGTAAGACCTAATTGCCAATCTAGTAGCGCGTTTAACTTCATGTAGTTGAAGTATCAAGAATGGAAATTCCTTCAAAACAATTGCCATGAAAACATTTGTAAAAAAAAAGTAGTAAATAGAGTGGGAAGCCTCGTCAAGTCAGTGAGATAATTACTGGAGTCAAGATTTTACACTGTAGATCCTTCTTTGAATTCTGTCAAGAATCTCGAGATATATAGTCGATACTAAAGATCTTATATGGCAACAATATTCAGTTGAAAATTTATAAAGGTGCATGATGGATTCTGACAGAAAATAATTGTCTGGCACGGCACAGTGAATCATCTTTCATAGGATTAAACGTGAACCCAAGAAGGCGGCAAGAGTGCTCTCTTAGAGATTAACATTAACCATGCTGATGGTATACAGAGAAGATCCTCTATGGTGATTAAATAAATACCATTTTGTTTTCGAAATTTAAAATTTACAAGCCATTTCTTGTCCCAGTTAACCCTTGATTGAATATCCTTTTCAGGAGCTGGTCTCCAGTCGAGTGCTCGACAGTCCTCTTTGGCCTTTTGAACAAGATTAGAAGTCTTAGAATTAGAATTCCTTGTTTCTTGTTTTAGATTGTTTTTCCCATTCATTCTAATGTAGTCTCATTGCCTTTTCTTTTCTTTCCAGTAAATAGTTTGCATCTTAGTGTTATAATTGTCTTTCTTGTCGGTAATCTTAACCGATTCGCCATTTTTACTTTATCGGACCTGTGTGACTAGTTACCAAGAGTGGAATATATAGCTGTCATGTTTTTATCAATTTTGTTAATTATAATTTTGTTCTGTGAACCTGATAGAGTTTCATTGATTAGTTGACTGAGTTTTTAACGTTTTGTCAATATATTAGAGGTTATTTAAAGCCAGAAAAATATTTTGGATAGTACTTCTTTTTTTATAATAATGTCTTAGTGATAACAATCTTAATAATTAAGACATAGCTGGAGGGAAAATAGGGGAAATCATAGTTTTCCCAACGTTATTTGCGCATAAGTCAATATAAGGAATGCAATGAAATTGTAACTCGGCTCTCCGATTAAAACTACTGAACCCTTATTATAGCAACCGCGCATAAAAGCTTACAGCATATGGCGATCACCTAACGAGGTATTATCCAGGCTTAATGTTGCTTAGCTTCAGTTATCCTACTTCATGCAACCATTCGGGAAATTTCACATGTTGAAGCAAGTGTGGTTTGGCTAGATCAATTACAACTGAATAATGAATTCGACCCTCACTGGGATCAACACTTTCGGATTTGTGCCACATATAAGCTATGCGTAGAAAATATTTGAGAACCTTGCTGTGGTGTAATCGTTAGCAAACTTGTCTCACTAAATCAATTACGACAGAATAGTGAGTTCAATTTACTCTTAGAAAATCTCCACAACTATTCAGAATTTTTCTCTAGAGTAAATGATTTCAAAATTACGTTCAAACTGAAAACCATTTGGTTGCAGACAGAGTTGGAGTGGAATCAACCAATTGCCCACTTATCCAGAAAACATCTTAACACAGTGAAGAGAGAAATCAGTTAGGTTTTTCTCATGTTTTTTTATGTGCCAAAGTTCAGTTCATAATTACACAGCCGGTTACTGTGAAAGCTGAGTCAACAAAAATCGTTGACGATGAACCGAGAAACAATGACAGGTTAGAATTATGATAAAATGATTTTTTTTTCGCAATAATGTCGATATTTTTACGATTTATCTTCTCTTTTTCTGTCCTGTTAAACTCAGTGTGCATGACTTTGGTGTCGATTCAAAGATAATTCACGCACAAAGAAAGAAAAAAAAATCTTCCATAAGTGAGGTAATCCATTTTCTTTTTGCCTGGATGCATTTGTCATTTACATGCAAGAATTATGATCGATTGCTGAAGACTTATCTTTTCCTGATAAAAGATTGAAGAAAAGTCATCTTTATATAATATTTATTTTGTTTATAAGCCTTTTTCAAAACATATAATACAAGCAGACAGCAAGTTTTATAATAGATTTCTGTGCAAGATAGTAAATATCCCAATCTATATAAATAATAATGTACTTGTCCATTTGTTACTAACCGCTAAACTAGAAAACGGCTGCACCAATAGTTTTGAAATTTTACTATAGCATTTTAATCGAGTACGAGCGTGTTTTTATATACCTAATATTAAAAAATATTACAATATTAAAAAAAACTATTTTGCAAACTCGATTAGAGCCGATGAAACCGAAGCAAAAAAACTTTCATTCAGTATGGACGCCTTTACATACAACTTTGTTATTTCATAGAAACATATGAAACCTTCACATTTAAGAGAAACGAAAGTATATATTCTAGAATTTCTCTGAGCACATACGAAATTCATGTACATACAATCTATATAAATAATTATAAATAACTATACACGATTCTCAAATTTAGTGCACAATTCCCATTTCATTGTTTTAATAAATAAACTTTTTGTTTTATGTTTTTTAAAACCTAAGCCCATTTTTTATTATTATTTCTATTTTGTAGGGGTAAACAACAGAAATCCCTTCCCTTTAAAAAAAAGTTTTCTATTCATTTTTTTCAACGAATTATTATCGTTATTCCATTTATTTCATTGGTGTAGTAAATGTTTTTTTTTAATTTAACCAAACTGAATCACAGTAACGCGTGGCCGGGTACACCTAATATATATATATATATATATATATATATATATATATATATATATATATATATGGCTTGATGATTGCATATAAGCATGAAACGTACCAGCAGCACTGCTTGTTGACTTCAATATCAACTTTTATATTTACTTTCACTCTATCCCGGATATTGAGCACTTTAATCCATAAGTATAGCATAACTGAAAGCCATACTTGTCATATAGCCCGGCGTTGCTCGGGAATTTTTAGTGGTAAAATCAGGTGCTTCAAAAGCGCCAGTATGAGGTTGCCGTGAAGGATAAGTTAAGAAAATGCAAAGCAAGTATTGTTTGTTTATTTTTTGTATTTGTAACACGGGATTCATACTTGGTCAATTTTGTCAATAAACGGGAATGATATATGCACAATTGGAAGAACGCAGGCGAGCGTTACGGGAGCCTCTAATGTGATGCGATGACGTTATAACTCAGAAGTGTATGCGTTGTCTCTGGAACGTCAGAGGGTTGACATCTTGAAGAAAACGTGAAATTTGTTATGGCATTTGATAAGGTAGAAGATATAAAAAAGCCCCGATTTTTGTTGAAATAGAATTAAGCGTTTCTGAGAGATGCACACTTGTTTGGAAATTGAAATTTTTGTTCGCATATCAAAGCATCAGATCTTGATCAACCATTGACTCGATTTTGGTTGAGTTTGACTGAAGTGTTATGGAGAAATGCGTAAAAGTGCACAGAAGACCACCTGAAATTATGTTTTTCGTTGATTTTTGACAAAACATTTACATTGATTCGAAAATTTTTGTGTACATCAAAACTTCGGGCCTTGATCTACAAGTTTCACGATTTTGGTTGAATTCGCATAAGGTGTCTTGGAGAAGAAGAGATTGTGAATTCTAAGCATTTTGGTGATTTCTGCCGTAACCTGTAAATCATTTGGAAACAAGCGTATATCAAAGGTTCTTGTCTGCTAGACAAGTGGAACAATTTTGATTACAATCTCATCAAGGTTTTCGGAGGAGTAGGGTTCGTTAGAATGGAGACACAAAAACACGCACGCACGCAGGCAGGCAGACAGATCTATCTATCTATCTATCTATCTGTCTGTCTGTCTATCTATCTATCTATCTATCTATCTATCTATATATATATATATATATAGCATAGTGATGATCCACGTATACTGTCTTAATATGTATAGGAAAGAATATTAAAACGTTTTGAGTTTAAAAATGTGTTTCTTTGACAGTATTTGTTTATTTCTACTATTATAATTTATATTTCAGACCGCCCTCGGTCCTTGATCATGTGTTTCTGATGAAGGACAGAGGGCGATCTGAAATATAAAATATAATAGTAGAAATAAGCAAATACTGTCAAAGAAACACATTTTTAAACTCAAAACGTTTTAATATTCTTTCCTATATATATATATATATATATATATATATATATATATATATATATATATATATATATATATTAAATATTATGTTTAATGTGGTGAGAATATGGCGGATTACCAAATAGATTATCCCGTACTGATATATATATATATATATATATATATATATATATATATATTGATGCATGTTTCATTAAATAATATTAATTAAATAATATAAACAAGTTTTGTAGATTTATTTTTTGTAAATTTTTTTCATATCGTCTGATACGCTTAATAGCATTATCGTTGAAAGAAAATCCCAATATTTATACATGTTTTTATTTAATCCTTTCTTAGCTTTCGGATTACATCAGCCATTATCAAAGATGACAATTGTGTTGGTTATAATGAAAAGTTCACTGATGACAATAATAATAGTCGTCTATTTTGTTTGCGTGAAAGATTGGCGAGCACTTGCGTGAATGCTGGAAGAAAAAATCTCACTCCAGCTTGTGGCGTATCCCATGACCACGCGAGAGTGGGGGCGAGAATTATGGAAGGCCATTGGGATAATTAATCGTTTATTACATTATCTATTACAGGTATTAGAGAATGTTTGTGGAGATTTCGTAATCAATTTTGTTCAGTAAAGGTTTCAACTGTTTTATGTATATGGCTTCGTGTATTGTTAGTTTTTGTTTATTGTTTTCGTGTTTAAGTATGGTTGTGTTTTCGACGAGGATTTTAAGGAATTGTGTATGTGGGCTGGTAGTTAAGTGTGTATGAACTTACGCTGGTAGGTTTTTTGTATGGTGAAATGGTAAATTTGTTATTTTTTGTGTTTATCAATATGTTGGGGGAGGGGAATATTGTTATTATGTTAAGTTCATACGTGGATTTAAGGACAGAATTATTTTGGAAACGTTTTTGAAGTTGAAGTATTTTGTCTGTGTTTCTAACTAACGTAAGGATATCATCAACATATCTCAGATAAATGGAATGTTTTTTTAACCTTTGTAAATATATTATTTTCGAGGTTCGATATGTAGAAATTGCTGAAAGTCGGACCTAGTACTGAACCCATTGAGAAACCATCACGTTGTATGTATATATTATTATTATGATCTAAGAAAGGGATTTCAGTAGTACAAGCTAATAATAGTTTCCGTAATATATTAGGATTAATTTTAAGTTGTAGTAAAAATGAGTTACTGTATATATTCCTTATAATTATGTCAGTAGTTTTGCTAACAGGGACGTTGATAAATAAGTTTTCAACATCAAGTGAAGCTATGATTTCGTTGTTGGGTTTTTCGCTTTTTAAGATTTGGATTAGTTCTAATGTTGACTTAACACTTTATTTACTAGCAAGGTAGGGAGTAATTAGTTGGTTAATGTATTTTGTTAACTGGTTTACCTGAGCTGGAATTAGCGATATAACAGGACGGAGAGGATAGTTAGGTTTATGTGTTTTTATAGTGCCGTATATATAACCAGGTTTGTAATCGCCAACTATCTTAGGGAGTTTTAAAAAGTTCTGTTCTGCATTATTAGCAGTAATGAGTTTATTAAATTTTGAGTTTATTTGGTTAGTCGGGTTCTTGTTAATTATTTTTTTAATTTGTGGAGTATGTGGTCGAGTTTTTTGTTGTAATCCAGGTTGTTTAGGATAACGAAAAAATATATACGTAAGAGTGTGTACATATGTATGTGTGTACTAGTGTGTGTGTGTGTGTGTGTGTGTGTGTGTGTGTAGATGAATATACATAGAAATAGTGATACGTATATGTACGCTTATTTTAGTAAATATGCATTTCTAACAATATATCTTTCAAACCGTCCAGAGTATCCGAGGTGGTTGAAGCAATTGGCGATTTTATGGAATAATTTTTGCATTAGTATTTCAAGATAATTTTGTATAATGTCGGAAAATATATCTGTTAAATGAGATGTCAATGTTATTTCCTGATATATATATATATATATATATAGCTTAAATCCAAAAGGAAACAACCGTGTTGAAAAATAATCATAGCTGTTTTTGGTTTAAATAAATGGGATAAATATTATAGAAAATCTTTTAGGAAAATTTGACATACAATTTAAATTTAAATATATTTAAATTAAATTTTTTAAAAAAATTAAAATTAAGAAAATTAATAAAAATTAAAATTAAAATATAAAATATAAAAAAGATTTTAACTTAAGGAGTTTATCAATTCAACAAATTGCTGAATTGATATTACTCTAACCCTTTTTTTCTGCTTCAAATGTTATATTTGAAATAAGCAAACACAATGTTTGCAATTTATGAAATCTGATATATATATATATATATATATATATATATATATATATATATATATATATATTCACGGCAGGGGTTTAGTTTATTTTTTTATGTCTGAATGTAAGCTATTCACTAGTAATATCTATATATATGTTGCCGTCATATTAGACGGTATATCGATATAAACACAGTGAAGTCATTTTTTTACGGCTCGGGTTTACTCGTTTTAGTAATAAAAGAAATAAATTAGAATAATTCAATCACACACACACACACACACACACACACACACACACACACACACACACACACACACACACACACACACACTAATAATAAAGTACCAAAACCAGCACCTACTCCTGAATTTTAGAAAGGAATTCATTAGTAAGTGCCGACATAGTGCGAAATTTGTGAACATTTAAAATTTTAAATTCTATATTTAGTTTTTTGGAGAGTAAATATAAATTAAATTGTTTTTGATTAATTGATTAATTGATTAAATCTTTAAATTGAAATTTTGAACCCCTTTACCTTCCTCTTACTGTCTCTTTTTAATATCTACCTTTTATGAAGTAAGGATACTTATATATATCTTTTTACAGCATAAAATTTGTTATAATTTTTTTTAAATTTTAAATTTTTTTTAGAAAAATTAAAAAAAAAATTAAATTTTATTAACTTTATATTTATTATTATTTTTAGTTTAAATCTATATTTATAATTAATTGGATTAACTTTATTAAATTTCAATTAATTCATATATCAGCTTTTCCACCAAATAAGTTCTTTCTAAAAAATTTTTTTCTAATACTTTAACCCTTTTATAAACACTAGTTTTGTTTTATCTAGCGTTTATATGAAATAGAAACTTTTCCTTTTTCATTTCACTCTCTTTCTGTTTTGTTTAGCCCACTTCTTAATCAAACACCACTTCCTATTTCATTTGTTAACCCCCTTCCCCTTTGTAAAGCTAGACAAACCCAAATTTTAAAATTTTTCACTTACATCTCATTCTAAAAGTAATGTTGTCCAAAATCTAAAATTAGACATTGATTGCTTAATTGTTTTGTGATGTAAATTTTTTAACTTCCGCCCGTAAATTCTTAATCTTCAAATTTTTTTTATATTTCTTTTTTATTTAATTTTGAAATTTGGTAGTTTCCGATGAGATGTGAAAACTCTGTTAGGGCTTTCATGTTGAAATGATCATTCAACAGTTCTGAACATCGAAATTTATTTTATTTTATAATTGGCTCTGTAATTTTAATTACATTGTGCTCTCCACCTGTATCATTTTTTAATATTAAAATATTAATATCAATTAGGATCGTGTCTTTGGGATTTACCTTGCTGCTTTTCCTTTTGGATTAAAGGTATTTAAAATATATATATATATATATATATATATATATATATATATATATATATTATATATATATATATATATATATATATATATATATAATTTAAACGAAAAGACTTATTAGTTATTTTCATTTTTTGTTTATATAATAAAAGAATACGCTCCCAGTTGTCACCCACGGCCCACCTCAACAACGCCTGATATCTCTCCTTCCTCACAGTTTTGTTCGCGTCTGTGAGTCTTTACACTTTCCGGAGCTTCAAGTTCTTTTTAGCCATCACTCTGATCAACTGATTAGCAGTTATCTCCAATATCGTCATTGAAACCCTCGGATTTCTCTGCACCCTTTTTTGATGATTTTTCCTTTTCCAGGTGTTTTAACAGACCGTTTTCTGCATCACCCAAGACGATCATCATCATGGCCAATCTCTCGGTACCTTTTGATCGCATTGGAACTTTCAGTGACCTAGCAATGTTGTACTGTCTCTCATCTGCTTCATGAAGCTATATAATAGCGTTTCTCTGGTGGACATTGCACTAAGTCCTGAAACAAAGGAAAACGTTTTTAAATTTAATACAGAGACAATTTTAGATTAAAATGATCACAAAAACACCTAAATAGCCTGGTTTAAAATGTTTGGAAAAGAATGTTGCAGTTTGTCTCAATTATTTCTTGTCACCTTGTATAGAGATTCACATTCTAGTATATTTACGTTTGCATATCTGGGCGTGAGCCCGCGTGTATATGTGTATGTCAATTTTGTCTGTATTCACGCAATCCGTGCTATTTTGTTTCGAAGAATGATCTTATACTGATTAATAATCACTCTGAATAGATTTGGCTTTTGGTTGCAAAGACTAACGGTCAAGGGTAAAAAAAAAAAAAAACGAAAATAGTTCAAAGTCGAAAAAGTAAAACCAAAAATAAGTTCTGAAAGAATAAGGAGAATTAAGAAAATTGAAAAACAAAAAGCCTAAAAGAATGTAAACAAAAAAAGAGAGAGCAGATGTAAATGTAATTTTAAAATTAGCAGAAGTAGATGAGACAAAAACATAATAAATGGAAAAAACATGTCCACAGAGATTTGGAAAACAATGAAAGGAAGTAGATAAAAGCAAAAGAAAAAAAGAATGTACATTAGGAAAACAATTCGGAAAGGGAAAAAAATTCTTCTTCTTCATCTTCTTCTTCTATGTAGCTCTTCCTTTCAGTACGTAGGCGACCATGGCCTTCCACGTCTCCCGTTCTCTTGTGAATCTTAGCATGGTTTCTCCTGTAACACCAAGCAATCCCCGTCCTGTCATCCACCTGCTCAGGCCCGTCAAATATGTTATCCACTGCTTTCCTCTGTCTCATTTTTACTCTATCTGGCCTGTTAGTATCAAGTTCTCCAAGTCCTCCTTCCTCATTGCATGTCCCATGAACTTCAGTTGTCTCTTCGTGATGCTCAGTATAAATTTTCTTTTTGTTTCCGTCCTTTCCAAGACCTCATCATTGCTTATGTGCTAGATCCATGATATCCGCAGCATCCGCATGTAGGACCACATCTCTAAGCAATTCACAACAGTTAGATCCGCCTAAATTTTGAAGAGGAGGTACTGAAACTAATTACACTGGTTTTTCCAACTGTTCCCTACATCTTTATTAATATATTAACGTTTCGGTCGTTTTAGGCTACGGCCAAATTATTGAAATTTTGATTAAAAAAAAAGCATGAAACGTGGAATAAAAACAACAACCTTTTTCGTGGATTAGATGAGGGTTCGGTTTGAAATTCCAAAGAATAATTCCTGAAGAAGATAGGAACATACAATAGCTGACACGTCGTGAACATGGCAATAATGACGACCCCCCCCACCGAAAAATATAAATAGTACAGGTTGACCCCCAAAAAACGGGAATTTTGGAAGTGTGTATTGGCAGACATGAGCACGTGGCAGCACTGCGAAACAGTGGCCTCACGAAGTAAACATTCTACCATTTCTGTAAAACAGAAAATTCAGGGAGTACATCACAGTATCCCAGCTGAGATATTGCAGCGGTCGATGAGAAATCTCAACAGCGGAATTCAAGAATGCATTCGTAAAAGAAGGACGTCGTCTACAGGACGTAATTTGAAAAAATGTAGATTCCATCATTGTTTCTTAAATGGCATGTTTTAAGGTTTTAATTACTTTGAATAAAATATTTTTCTTCACTATTGGTTTTATTGAATCGTTAAAAATTTCCTGTTTTTTCGATCACCCTGTATGAATAAAAAAATTAGTAAATTGGTTATTTATATATATATATATATATATATATATATATATATATATATTCAGAGAGTCAGATTGAGATAGAGAGACAGAGCATGTGTGTGTGTGTGTGCGTGTGTGTGAAAAGAATAAAGAGAAGAGATAGTGACATTCACGACCGATAAGATTGTATAGCAATGCATTTGGCACCTGCATATTCAAACTAATACGTATACAGACCCTCATTATATATAGCTCTCTCCACACACACACACACACACATATATATATATATATATATATATACATATATATATTCTAATTGTTTTATAATAAATAATAACAATAAATCTAAACTTAAAGCAAAATGTTCACGGCTGATTGCACTTTTTATTCTATACCAATTTCTCTCGTTGGAACAACCCTATTTCTGTTTTTATTATATATATATATATATATATATATATATATATATATATATATATGACATAGCTCACTTGGTATACAATCCAGGTAAATTACGATAGAGAGGAACTCAAGGGAACTCAATGTCAAATTAATTTTTTTAATTTAACAGAGTAATATAATTTATAAAAGAATTTATATTATTACAATGGGTAATACAAATCTCACCGCGTCCCGATGTTATTATCGCGGCTCGTCAGACCCAAATGGTACAAAAGTTGGTCCTCAAAATATCCCCCGCACAACTAAATGTTTATTTTATTTTATTTTACATAGGCGCTCACATGTCTATATTAGAATAGACATTGGACGGTTATTTACGGAAATTTCTCGCTTATTCGAAATGAACCCCCAAAAAAAGAGGAAATCAAGAATAAAGAAAAGATAGACGATAGATTAATGTAAAGAAGAGAAAAAATAAAGAGAAAAAAGAAAAAAGAGATAAAAGAAAAAAGGAGGAAACAGAAAAAACTGAATGAAAAGCAAGAAGAAGAAAATGTAAAGACAAAGAGATACAATAAAAGGAAATACAGTAGCATTTTCAGTTAAACCCAAAATAAAATTAATCCTTAATAACGGTTAAAAGTATAACAGAAAACGCTGGGAAAAACAAAACATTTGGACATTTTTTACATACAATCAATTCACTCCAAGCAAGGAAATACTGCCACTGGTGCGAAGAAAGATGAACAAGATACAGGAAATGTTAGAAAAAGGATAAAAAAATGGGAATACTGGTGAGCAGAGTGTTAGGTGAGAGTAGTACGAGAAGGAAGAAGAACAAGATAGAGGGGATGGCGGAAAAAGGAGAAGAGAAAATGGGAATACTGGTGAGCAGAGTGTTAGGTGAGAGTAGTACGAGAAGGAAGAAGAACAAGATAGAGGGGATGGCGGAAAAAGGAGAAGAGAAAATGGGAATACTGGTGAGCAGTGTGTTAGGTGAGAGTAGTACGAGAAGGAAGAAGAACAAGATAGAGGGGATGGCGGAAAAAGGAGAAGAGAAAAATGGGAATACTGGTGAGCAGAGTGTTAGGTGAGAGTAGTACGAGAAGGAAGAAGAACAAGATAGAGGGGATGGCGGAAAAAGGAGAAGAGAAAAATGGGAATACTGGTGAGCAGAGTGTTAGGTGAGAGTAGTACGAGAAGGAAGAAGAACAAGATAAAGGGGATGGCGGAAAAAGGAGAAGAGAAAATGGGAATACTGGTGAGCAGAGTGTTAGGTGAGAGTAGTACGAGAAGGAAGAAGAACAAGATAGAGGGGATGGCGGAAAAAGGAGAAGAGAAAAATGGGAATACTGGTGAGCAGAGTGTTAGGTGAGAGTAGTACGAGAAGGAAGAAGAACAAGATAGAGGGGATGGCGGAAAAAGGAGAAGAGAAAAATGGGAATACTGGTGAGCAGAGTGTTAGGTGAGAGTAGTACGAGAAGGAAGAAGAACAAGATAGAGGGGATGGCGGAAAAAGGAGAAGAGAAAAATGGGAATACTGGTGAGCAGGGTGTTAGGTGAGAGTAGTACGAGAAGGAAGAAGAACAAGATAGAGGGGATGGCGGAAAAAGGAGAAGAGAAAAATGGGAATATTGGTGAGCAGAGTGTTAGGTGAGAGTAGTACGAGAAGGAAGAAGAACAAGATAGAGAGGATGGCGGAAAAAGGAGAAGAGAAAAATGGGAATACTGGTGAGCAGAGTGTTAGGTGAGAGTAGTACGAGAAGGAAGAAGAACAAGATAGTGGGGATGGCGGAAAAAGGAGAAGAGAAAATGGGAATACTGGTGAGCAGAGTGTTAGGTGAGAGTAGTACGAGAAGGAAGAAGAACAAGATAGAGGGGATGGCGGAAAAAGGAGAAGAGAAAAATGGGAATACTGGTGAGCAGAGTGTTAGATGAGAGTAGTACGAGAAGGAAGAAGAACAAGATAGAGGGGATGGCGGAAAAAGGAGAAGAAAAAAATGGGAATACTGGTGAGCAGAGTGTTAGGTGAGAGTAGTACGAGAAGGAAGAAGAACAAGATAAAGGGGATGGCGGAAAAAGGAGAAGAGAAAATGGGAATACTGGTGAGCAGAGTGTTAGGTGAGAGTAGTACGAGAAGGAAGAAGAACAAGATAGAGGGGATGGCGGAAAAAGGAGAAGAGAAAAATGGGAATACTGGTGAGCAGAGTGTTAGGTGAGAGTAGTACGAGAAGGAAGAAGAACAAGATAGAGGGGATGGCGGAAAAAGGAGAAGAGAAAAATGGGAATACTGGTGAGCAGAGTGTTAGGTGAGAGTAGTACGAGAAGGAAGAAGAACAAGATAGAGGGGATGTCGGGAAAAGGAGAAGAGAAAAATGGCAATCAAGAAGATAAATGATGGTATTGACTTTGCACTTAAACTCTTGGAAATTGTAGCTAAAAGGGAAGCAAGCAAACGGAAGGGAGTTCTACAAACGAGAAGCGCGAGAAAGTAAACTGTCAGAGTAGAACGGTCAGTTAAATTTAACTATTTCGGCGGTAAAATATTGGGACCTAGATGCCAATCTAGTGGCACGTGTAAATACATAGAGGAACCAGAAAAAATAACCTCTCAAAGAAGTTGACATCTGGGCGAAAGTGACTGAAGATTAACAGCCAATTCTGGATCAAATATATTGCATATCCTCGTTTAAATTGTCGAGAAAGCCCAGATGAATAGCAGGAACAACTGTCTAGACATGGCAACAGTATTCAATGCACGGACGAATGGTAGAATTATAAACGTGACAAACGGATTCTGACGACAAAAACGGTCTGTGACCCGAGTTTGCTATCACTAATGTATAATTTGTCCGTAATTGATTTGCCAACGTGGTTAATGTTACCAACCAGACTAAAATTGGTAGTATCTATTTTCCTATAGCTTTTGGTTAAGGTGCTTTTAACTATGGTGTCGTAAACTTTTGGGCATATTTTATAAAAGTTTGCGGCCTTGTCAGATTTAACAATCATATCTTTAGATCTATTTATGTCCTTCACAATATTATCCAAATGTTTTTGGAGGAAATTCTTTCTCTTATGGAAGTTCAATCCATTAATGATTTCCATCAGGTCAAATTCAGAAATCGCTTCGATAGTTGGTGCAGTTTTTAAGCTTTTAAAGCCGAATTTGTTTTGATTATGTACCTGGTCTGGGCTCAATAGACATAATTGTATGTGAACAATATGGTGCTTAGCATATATATTTATACGTGTGACGTTTTGTACATGCATACGCATTTGATTGGTGTATAGTGTAAGTACCGAGTTTGATGCCAGAGGTTCTGTGTATTTTCATCTATATGGTTATATATTTTTACGATCGTGTACGTTTTTATTTTTAGCGTGTGTATTTGCGTAAATATATATCTGATTATGTTTATATACCCATGCACTGAAATATGAGTGTGTCTGCTATGACCTCATTCAAGGCTAGTCATATTATGAATTCGTACTGACTGTATCCAATATGTAGGAATTCAGTCTGAGTCCAAATAGAGCTTAAAAACAAAATTTTGAAATTTGTGCATGTATATATGCGTGCGTATGTTAATCTTTATATGTGTCTGTGTGCCAGTGTATGTGTATATATTTGTCTATTTTTCCATGTGTGGATGTTTGTAGGTTTATTTATGTGTGCGTTCTTTCACTTCCCCGTTTAGTATATGAATACCTTTCTAAATCTAATAAATTGTTAAAATTAGAATTTGTTTTAAAAATTTCGCCATAATAAATAGTAGATCTAATAGTCAATTAATAATGCTGATCTGAAGTTAATCAAATATCAATACTAATGCTCCCCCACAAAAAATATATATTTTTAAGTCTGCTCACATATTTTCCAAATTAGAAGTTGCTTCATTTTGATTGGTCCACATTGTACATACAACATGCCTCCCTGATTAAAGGGGTTTTGCTTGTTTTTAACTTTTTAAAACACTTAAACTTGAAATAAACCTCATCTTTTGATAAGACGCAAGAAGTGTCGAAACAAATTAGCTACTTTTGTAGTAATGTTATAATATTACTACAAAAGTAGCTATTTTGTTTCAGTTATAATTTTTTAAGGAATATATATATATATATATATATATATATATGAAACGGATCTCGATATGTGAAGTCACAAGTTTATTCGCCTGAAGAGAGCCAATGTTGCACTCGAAACACGTGTAGCGTCACAAATGCCATTATGGAAATTTACTGTATCATACAAAAAGCAAGTAATATAAATTATAATAATAACAACAATAAACCTACACTTTAAACAATACGTTCACGGCCTCTCGTATTGCTGTTTTTAATATATATGCATATATATAAATATATATATATATATATATATATATATATATATATATATATATATTCTTATATTAATTCTAGATATTGCCAAAAATTTACAATATATATTGAAATTAATAAATTTGACCTTTGAAATAGACTTTTCGTCTGACTTGAACAGATAGCTTAGTGGACATTAGTATATAATATGTGTAGTTTTAATTAAATCACACCATAAAACTACTCTTTTGGTTTTGAAAGTAAATTCATTTTTTATTATTTAATATTATGTGGAATAGAAGATTTGTGATATAATTTAATATTGCAGCGAATGCCCAATCTTTTCGACATGGATACACACTAGCTGTCAATAAATTTGTAATTTCTTTCAGTCAAAAGTAAAATAGCTAAATTAGAAAATAAGTGGTTTCGCTTATATTACAATTTTTATCTTTTCAAACTGATTAAAATTTAGAAATAATAACACAAGATATGCGTCCCACATGTAACTCACACATATTATTGCTAGAAAATATTTTTTGACTAAGGAACTTACCACAATAAGTTAAACCAACATTTAAAATTTTAAACTGCCGTAATGTGTGCATATGCATATTCAAACGTAATCCTGGCAGTTTCAAGAGGCATCTTTGTTTGAAGGTGACTGAAAATCATACAAAAGTTTGAGGGATGGACAATTGCATACCAGGACATTTAAATCTCTAGACAGATGCGCCCCTCTGGTAATTTCTGATGTTTCAATTTACTAGTTGTGTCAGTTTTTTCTAGCAGATTCTGGATTTTATATATATTTACTCTACTTCCCTACGCGAGTGAGTGGTGACACATAGTCTTTTTTTAGTTTGGGGAGCCCGACCGCGTACAGACGGGCAAGTAACAAAAATTCCCCAGTCCCCGCAACCGCCGGTTGCGCTAGCCCCGGTGACGAGCACCGCGTTCACCTCTCTGGTGCAATAGGGTGGCACGGCCGCGGCTGCAGGACACTGTTCCCCGGAACCAGGCATCTTCCCGGTATTAATTTTTTCTCAGATGCATCTCTGTCCTCGGACAGAGCTACAACTGAGCCGAACTCTGTTATCGAGGACAGAGACGCAACTGTGTGATGATTTTTTTTTATTTATATTTTATTTGGAACCCAAATCAAACACTAGTATAAAAATATCAAACACAAAATATGTGTTGACTAGGAAAATTACAGCTACCACTATCTCTTTGTTTGGTAAAGAACCCTACTTTATTGGAATTATTTTGAATATGTATCACTATTTTTGAAATTACAAATCATCGTGTCGGAGATTTTGAACCTAATGGCCTCCTTGAAATAGTTGATTACGTAGGATTATCTAATGTCTCCCGGAAAATAATCTTCAGCATAAGCGTAGTGTAATTCGGACTGTGGCTATGAAGGATATTGTTTGGATTGAAGTTTGAAATATCCTAACTATGAATACAGATACAAATACTCAAATAACAAATACAGTACAAAGGGCAGACCAATATACCAAATACAGGTTGGGGATACTAAAGTCAAGCAGGTACAAACATTTAAATACCTGGGAAGTGTTATAACAGAAAGCGAAAAGTGCAACTTAGAGATCCGAAGGAGAATTAGCACGGCGAAGGAAGCATTCCAGAACTTGAGTAAGAAACAGGACAATTTTGCTAGAAACAAAAAAAGAGAGTACTGGATTGGTATGTGTTGTCAGTTCTATATGTCATTAATTTCTGGCCTATATCATCACAGTTGAAGAAAAGATGAAGCACCTGGGACATGCAATGAGGAAAGATGGCTTGGGGAACCTGATACTAACTGACCAGATAGAGAGAAAAAGAGACAGGGGAAAGCAGCGGATAACATATTTGAAATACCTAATCAGGTGGATGATGGAACGAGGGTTGCATGGTGTAACAAGAGAAGGTGTGCTAAGAGCTACCAAGGATAGGGAAACGTGGAAAGCTATGATCGCCTACGACCTGAAAGGACAGGGCACACAGAAGAAGAAGAAGAAGAAGAAGAAGAAGAAGTCATGTACGAAAATAAATTCGGCCACAATTTCGACCAAAAATACCATACTTAACAAAAGAAAGAAAAAGAAAATCCTCGTGTGTATGGCCCTTCAAATGTAACAAAAATATTAATTTGTACCCCATTCTTTCCCAACTTTCACCTTTCCTAATAGAGGGTCTACGTTCGCAGTCCAACGCATACAACAAACTTATAAAAAATCAAGAGAAATTGGTTAAATACATAAGTTACATGTCTTATGCCATAACAATCCAAACAATATATATATACATGAAAAACTGATCTTCGAGTATTACAAATGACGTAATTAAATACCTAATATTTTCCGTTGGCCTAATGAATATTTATGAGCGTTTTGTAACTGTTTAGTAACCAACAATATTTTAGTGTTTGTTTTTGTTTATAGATACTTTATTTCAAATAAATTAATTTCGTTTTTGCCTCGATAATGTCTGTCAGCGGACAAAACGCGTAGGCTAAAACTAGTTTTCCTCTTGTCTCTTTCTTTTCCTCTCATCTCTTTCTTATATATATATATATATATATATATATATATATATATATATATATATATATTATTATTATTATTATTATTATTATTATTAACC
Organism: Ascarosepion bandense; assembly: GCA_037127315.1. Taxonomy (NCBI): domain Eukaryota; kingdom Metazoa; phylum Mollusca; class Cephalopoda; order Sepiida; family Sepiidae; genus Ascarosepion; species Ascarosepion bandense. The sequence goes on from JBBBDQ010000799.1 coordinate 270,659, forward strand.
AGTTATAGGTCAGAATTAAATTAGCGTTAAAGTTGGCGAATCAGTTGATATAAAACACCGGTAGATTCCAAGGTGGTGTAATCGACTGACTTTTAAATTAATATATATATATATATATATATATATATATATATAAAAGAAAGTCTGTCGCGAATGACGTGAATGAATAGGAAGGGGAAAATAAAAGTTATAACTGCTCGACAGGTGATTTTTATTATAGAAATTATCATGGTTTTTAGTAATAAAAAATTCCCGGCTTTAACGCCATACTCTTTGTACCGTCACACACACCCACCCACACACACACACACACATATATATATATATATATATATATATATATATATATATATGCAGGTTCTGTTAAAATGACTGATAGAGTCGTATGGCTATTTTTTTTATATATTTCATGTGATCTTATACTTTTTCGGAACATAAATCATGTAATTAATCCAAATTTGTGAATATTTGCATTAGATATGCTACTGCATGTTAGAAGAATATGTACGTTGTATCTCTCTGACCGTAGCTCTATTAGGTATAATTTAAATACACATGGAGAGCTATGGAAGTATATCTGTAACGTACTCGTCCATAATACAGATACAATAACATCATCCACATGTAAAATAGGCTAAAAATAATGGTATCATCATTGCTAAAAATGCACTCAAGCACTCACTCAACAATATCAAATACGTATCGGTCCAAAATATGCTGATCCTATCTGGAAAAAAAATTCCTATCTCTCTAGATATACACACGAAAGTATCTATATATTCAGTTGAAAGTAAAATAAAATTCTTTCTTGATAATCGCTAAATGTATAACCGAAAGCATGTGTATAAATAACACATTCGAACAATTTAATGTAATTTATGTTTTGAAGAAAAATAAAGAGTTAAGATCAGGTGAAGAATTTTATAAAAACTTAAACAAACTTGCATAAAAGAAGTATTGCTGCCTAAATGAACAATATAAAGAGAGAGAAAGAAATATTTATGTATGTGTGCATGCGTGTGAAGAATCGGCTGAAAACATTAGACTCCTCAAGTCAAGAGTTCTTCGCGTTCTTTTCTCTCCATCAGCTGACTAAGAACAAAAAGATCTTTGAGCAAGCAAAGATACTATTTTTATAAATCAATCGAAAACACTCACGTGATATAAGGTCAGAACAATCGTCTCAAATTCTCGTGTTTGTCTTCAAAGAAACAAACAAAAAAGAAACGAAAAACAACCTTTAACATTAGACTTATATTGACGTATTCTAAAAAGTTCTCTTTCTCTTGATATATCAAGGAAGACGTGATTTCGCAGAAGTTTTCTTTAATATAAGAGTTACATAAAATGATTTTCACCATAATCTGTTCTGCACCTTCATCAGGCTAACCTTTGTCGATGCAGTGGATTATCAAACACTGCTTATATTTATCTAAGTATATAATTTTCTCTTTTGTGGTATCTGGGTCTACATTCATCGACGTAAATAATGTAAGAATTCTATTGAAAATTTTCGAGTTTTTATTGGGTATTGGAGTGTCGGATTGCTATGAACAGATTTCTTTTCGCCATGATTTTTCATATTTCATCTTAAGCAACACGGTTAAAGGCATTATATATATATATATATATATATATATATATATATATATATAAGTAGTTTAAACAAATGTATATATATTCCACAGTTAAATATTTATCTTTATAAAAAAGTTCTCTGTACAGAAGTAGCCCATTTATAGAAATATGTGTATTATTATAATATTAACATACTGCAAGTCAGAAGATTGAGATATATATATATATATATATATATATATATATATGTGTGTGTGTGTGTGTGTGTGTGTGTGTGTGTGTGTGTGTGTGTGTGTATACGACATTTACATTCGTTAAATGGCCATTTCAACGAATAACTTCTCGCTTCATTAGAAACGATAAAAAAATAATTATTTCAAATATGGTACTAAATTTCTCTATCGGAAGAAACCCAAAAACTTATCTATACACAGGAAGTTTAAAAAAATAGATAATGCTATTTACATCGAGCCCTTCATCTTGATCAATTTTAATATTTATTTTATTAATATTAATAGGATTTAGTTTTTGGGATTTTAACTATTTTCTCATCTTTTCTGGATTATATATACTTTTTAAATGATTCGAAACATTTGCTCTAGTTTCATTTATTTCACTATACGGTGTGTATTAAACCCACTGGTGTAATAGGATGTAATCGATTTCTTTTTATTCCTCAGATTAAATTATTTGCAGCAGTATGCATTAATAAGAATGTATTTTCGGGGTTATATGATGAAATTTGTTTGGCCTTGAAAATATTACGTCCTCCGTGAATGCATCAGATTTTTATCACGCCCAGACACTTTTGTCTCGACTGTCAATTAGTTATCCTACGGACATGTATGTAATATTAGACAGATTTTAGTCGATAACACAATAACACTCACACATACACACATTAAAAAGAACCTTCGGATATTGGAGGCCATCTACATTAAATAAAAAAAAACACACTTTATAAAATCAGATTTCAATCTGGTCACAACACATTCCCTATGGTACTTTCGGTCTCTCGCGCGGTGTGACGTCATAGAACCTCATTACAAATTTACGAAGTTCGTCTTCTATTCGGTGACTGTTATCGTTGCATAGTAATGTTTTATGTCAACATAAGATAATATCGACAGTGGACGTCATTATGTTAACATCCCTGTAACCACTCTGAATTTGGCTCATGTGAGCCGAAAGTTTAGAACAGCATAATAAAAATATCCAAATGTTGGACAGTGTTTGTTTATATTGTCAGCTGAAATTAAAAACAAAATGCGATGCTTAGAACGCTTCATGATTAAGCCTAATAAACATTTATTGTCTGTTATATTTAATAATATATATATATATTCATCCGCAAAGAGATCTGTTTCGCTGTATCACAGCTCATCAGTACGGTTAGACATCTAATTGCTTTTAACCCAGGATTGAAACCCGACCGATTTGGTGTCAGTCGGCGATTCTACCTCTGAGCTATGGGCGCTTGGTAGAAGAAGGCAGACTTTTAGCGTATGATGTATCATACGTCAGTAGCCAGCGTGCTCCGCTTCATTACTGAATGAGCGATGCGTAGAGGTTAGAGTATTTACTGTGTTTTCAATTCTTCCATTCTTCTAAAGTGCTCAATCAGGGTCTGAGAGCTTAAATAGTCATCTGCAGACAGATCTGTTTCGCTGTATCACAACTCATGAGTACGGTTAGACATCCACATGTTTTTTCAAACAGGATTTAAACCTGACCGATTTGGCGTCAGTCGGCGATTCTACCTCTGAGCTATGGGCGCTCGGTAGAAAGGAGCAGGTGTTGAAAAATAAATGCTTTTTTTAAATTATGATTAAAAATATATTGATGTGCCTATCTAAAGTTCACATTATTTATTCTGTTGCTTTCTTTGCATTTTAAGTTCAGAGTCTCCTTCTAATATATTGGTTACCAATAAAAGATTTTGTCTTATCGACGTTTATCGAGTAAACCATGAAGTAACTGTGACGTCTCAAATGATTACACGTGCTGACAATATGATTGTCATCAGACTTGAACATTTAATTCCTTAATATGACAATTTATTTTAATCCTCGGCCAATGCCTGCGGTTAGGGTCAATCGCCATTGCTCTTTACAATCTCTTACTCTGATGGGAAGAACTGTCTACCATCTTTCGGGAGCGATTTTTTATATATCCATCTGTTTAACTCCAGTCGACTTCGTTACATTTGCTTATGGCCAAATAATCTTTGGAAAGGTATGGATCCCATTTCCACACTTTAAAAAATAATGGGTTATACAATGTTGTAGATTGTCTGTGCTGGTGAAAAATTTCCTGGAGAAGTGCATTTTAATGAAGCAAGTCTTGCGTCAGCGTGTCAATTTGGAAAAATTTGAACGATGACATAAACACAAATGCGATTACGTCAAAATGCAACTGGCCAAAGACAACAATTGGGGATTAGGCCTGCCCGCGAATTATTTAATTGGATGAACTCGACAGAGTGTGCACTTATAAATAAGACCGTGTTTTCCAAGGTCGACATATAGACAGAGAACAGAGAAATGAGTAATCTGGCTCTAGACGCGAAGAGAATTGAAGGAATGCACTACAGCTGTCACTTTCTCGTATGTGCTTGCTTCCTATGACTTCTCCTTTACACACAATCGTCACATTGTATAGAATAAACTAAATGAATATATTTTTAGGGAGATGCTGTCCGTCATTACATTTCAAGCCGGTCATCAACATTAGTTCGCAGGTTATGCAGCTTACGTCGATCTGATATACCACATATTTTGAATTGGTTCATATATCGGATTGATATATTAAAATATTTACACTTAAAAAGAAAACAGGAGAATTATTTTCAAATAGCCAAACATATTTCGACTTTATATAACCTACAAAAGGTTGATAAACCGTCAAAGTGAAGTTAGTCAAATCAATATCGATCGGAGTTAATCCCATAGGTGCTCACCTCTCGGAGTCAAAACTGACAACTGGTGAATAGCGGATCTATACCACTGGCTTAGGTAAAATATGTAACTCTTCTCTTCAGACATGTACCAGATTGAGTACAAAACGTATGTCAGTATGAAACCGCAAAATGGTAGGTTATTTTCCGAAATATTACTTTTAGGATAAATAACAATGAGCAAATGGAAACGAGATCTCATTTGGATGAACAGTGAAAATTACTATTGTGATGTTTGAATCATGCGACTGAGCTAACGTTCAGCTGATCAGAATAGCGTCGTTAACTTAAGTCACAGGGAATGAAATGAGCTACATTTAAAGAAAAAATTATGCCAATAAAACTGTTGATGCCACGAAGATGGACCTCGTACAAACAGAGAGAATAAAGAGATGAGCAACATATAGAAGCCAATAATCAACACAGATTAACAATAAAAGTTGAATCACCGTGTACAGAACAGCACATAAAAATCAAACGCAGCTTTGAAGCCTTCCAATTCGTAGAGCGAAAATATACACTTGAATGCAGGTATACGTACACAGGATGACAGTAATATCTGGATACACCTGTAAACCTTCTCCCTTTAGGAGGCTCCAGTAAAAATAAACGAAGGGAACTAATATTTGTTTAGTGTTCACAAGGTCACATTTCCCAGTCCAGTTAGGGAAATGTTATTCAGCTCCGGGAATTTTTTTAACAGAGGACAGAAAGTGCGACACTGAAAACGGAATGCGCTTTGGGGTAGCCAAAGATGCATTCAAAAAACAAGATGTAAAAACTTTGTTAGATTACTGTACTGTTACGTAATATCTCTCCTCACATATGGCAGTGTAGGGGTACAAAAGATGCTTATCTTCCTTTGTTCTAGAGGCGACGACGGCGACGGCGACGAACGCGGCAAAGACGGCATTGCGCTGCGGCGTTGGCAGTAGAAACGAGACGAATGAGGTACGGTCAACGAAAGTTAACAGCAACTGTGAGGTCAGGTAAGAAAAGGGGAAAAGAAAGAAAGAAAAAAAGAAAAAAGAAAAGATGCGCACAGTAGTAAAAGTATGAAGCGTACCACCGTTTCGCGTCAGCTTACTATCCTCGAGACGCCAACCGACACATACGAACATTCCTACTGTAACTCTCCAAGACCTAATTAGTGTAACAACTTTTGCTTTTTTTTATAAATTCATACTAAACCAAACCAAAACGGTTTTAAAAGATTGGTAACGTTAAGAAAATAAGAATAAAACACTTTAATTACATTTTCGAATTTTATGTTTTCGAATTTTTACAAAACTTCTGAAATCCGAGCACAGCCGACTAACTGACCACAGCTGCCCGTTCGACACGCGTCCGATCACGCCGGTGGGTGGTCACCTATATATTTTTGAAACTTGCCACGGAGCCATCACATGACAACCGCTCCTGATAGTGATCCAAACGCTACTCTCAATTCTTTTCAGTTAACAGCAACCGAGGAAGAAGGTTGTTATCTCTTCCGTCAAGGCCTTTGGGCCCAGGAAGAATCTGCCTACCGTTATGTTCTGCTGGAACCTAAAACTTATGCTGTCCCATGGAAGCAGAGATGAAACCTGCCATATCCCTTTGGGACACAGATGAATTCGGTGCCTCCAAATCTGGAGTCATGACAATGGCTGAACAGAGGTATCTTCATTTTAAATATAAGACCCTTCCTTCTTGTACCTTCTGATACTTTTCTTTGCGTTAGACATAATTGATATGTAATTCTCCATGTGGACACTTGTTTATTCATATATGTGTTATTTGTGTTTGTTATAAATGTCTCTTTGAGAACAGGCATGCATTCATTCATTTCTCTGTTCCGCCTTATCGTTACCTGGTGACCCGTCTTAATACTATTTATTTTCTAACCCGCGTGGGAATAGGAATAAGATATACTTCTTTCACCAAAGGAAACAAGAAATACCCCTACATCAGTAACTGCTGGAAAATCAAAATTTAAGAGACTTGAAACCACAGATATGTAGTCGTAGAGAAGGATGCTGAGAATACCACCAATATGTGAGTATTAAAGAAACGACGAAATTTGAGAGAAAATGGAAACAAAAACAAAACGTACAATTAACACCAAGTAGATATAGTTGAACATTTTCTGAAGCATAATGAAGAAAGATGATCTATGTGCTGTTCGGTTGCGATTGTCTTATTTTTCGTATTTCATTTTTAATCCTAAAAAGTAAACATTTATTGCTATAATATATATATAAATATATAGTCATCCGCATCCAGATCCGTTTCGCTGTATCACAGCTCATCAGTACGGTTAGATTCCGATTGCTTTTAACCCAGGATTGAAACCTGACCGAATTGGTGTCAGTCAACGATTCTACCTCTGGGCGATGGGCGCTGGAAGACTGCTTAGCGGGTCTATTATCATTATACACGCCCAATAGCCAGAGCCAGAATTCATTTTTGAATGAGCGATGCGTACATGTGTGTGTGTGTGTGTGTGTGTGTGTGTGTGTGTGTGTGTGTGTGTGTGTGTGTGTGTGTGTGCATTTTTTCACTTTTTTCTCTTTGTTAAGCCCGGACGTCGCGTGACCTATATGTATCCATCTATATTTTACTTCCTACCAAAATTTTGGGTCTATCTCTCTCGGAGCCATTTTTTATTGCCTCTTTCCTCTCGTTTCTTTTTTCTCTCTTGTTTTCTTCTTTGTTTTTTATTTTTTCTGTGTCCTTCTCTTTCCTCTTTCTTTCCCCTTTTTTGATTTCTTTTTTGATTTCTCTAACTACCTACCCTCTTTATCTCGTACGAAAAGATTTCCAAAAATAAATGAACGTAAGTTTTTTAAAATTTCCTTTTAAAAAATAAAGTTATTACAATCATTATTAACTACCTCAGGAGACATTGTTCTTTCAATGCCGAAACAAAATGTGCAATTATGTAATAGATCTTAGTTTGTACATGCTCTAAAGTATAATTAATAATAAATATGTAATATCCCTATTTTTATATTGAGCACTGTTTTAAATGAATGTTTTGAAATTTGCAAATATCTTCTTCGTTCCTTATTCATTTGTGTGTATATATATATATATATATGTATATATATATATATATATATTAGATTAAATACAACATTAAATCTTACCTTCTACATTAAATTCTACTTATTACGCACACATTACCTACTTAACTATTACTTTAAATACTAACATTAAATTTTACCTCTTACATTACATCTTACAAACTCTACAAACTCGGATCTAATTTAAAATTTAAAATTTAATAGGAAAAATCGATTTCCTAAATCTAAAATTAAGGTTAAATATACAAAATTATATTAATTATAAAAACTGTGCATACATACAAAAATATTCTATATTTGTACAAATAAGCGGTAAGTGCAATCCCATCCCCCACCCCTTACATCTCCCTACTCTGCTTCTCTAAGAAACTCAAAGGATAAAGTCTAGTCGTAAGATCATAAAACTTACAATCCCATCTGCTAATGCTAAATCTGTCGACAGGATTCCAAGACACTCATTAACCAGCTGTGTTCACTACCAACGCCACTTTCTTCAAAATTAAAACGGACAATTCACAAGACTTGTTCTCTTATCACTGGCCCTCACTAACATTCCACACGCACCAAATATAAGAAAAGAGGCTTTCCAATCATGTCCACACAACCTGATGAGACATTGCAGTCTCAATGTCGAAAGAAATGTACTATTTATAGTGGATATATTAAAAAAATTTGTACATGTTCTAAAGTATAAATTAAAATATATATATATATATATATATATATATATATATATATATATATATATATATATCCTGGGTTAAAGCAATAGGAGAGTAACGGTATTGATGAGCTCTGATGCCGCGAAACAGATCTGTCTGCGGATGACTATATATATATATATATATATATATTTTCTTCCATTTGTAAACGAGTCATTACTCGACCTAGTTTTCTACCATGAGTGGTGTCTTCAGGCAATTTTCAATAACCTATTATTGATCAATCAATCAATCAATCAATCAATCAGTCAATATATATATATATATATGGATGTATACTTATATGCAGTTCTTATATATACAGAATAGATGACCTTTTAAAGCCGAAGGTGTTCACTCACTCGCTCAGCCTATATTCTTGTAGGTTGTCTCAGTATGCAAGGCATTTCCGCTGTGGTTTTCATAGTAACTAGTATGCTTTTACAGGATAGTGTTTGTATATCTAATGCTCAACCGGTTTTTAAATTAGAGTTCTGCTCCTCATAGACTGGTTAGCGACCACAGCAAAAGGGCCCAGCCTATCGTAGTATTTAGCTCATAACTAGAGTTGTTTCTGGAGAGAAGAGATGGATTCATACATTTCCCAATTACATATGAACGAAAGTGAATGCAATGACCTCGACTAGAATTTGAACTTGGTTCTGCAATTTTTAATCATCTGTTGCTGCCTATTCTGACCCACACCGAGTTCAGTCAAACTGAGAGCAAGTTTCACCCTCCTCGCAATCTTAACTGATATCCACACATATAGAAGTACACAGAAAATCATGTACATATTTACGAGTGGAAATTGTTTGAGTTTTCTGTTGTTTTCTCTTTCGTTACTTCTTACTTTTTTCGTTTTCCTCGTTTCGATTTCTTTTTTTTCATCTTAAAACAATTTGGCTCTAATCGAAGTCATTTCCTCTTTTTTCATGTTCCTTGATTTCCCAAGGGACTTTTTTCTTTTTCTTTTTTAACTTTTTTTTTTACATTTCTATTTCTGATGAATGGCTTCCCGTTCCACCTTCACCCACTCCTGAGCAAGAGTATCTTTCCAACTTCAGTCGGAAAAAAAAAACAAAGTTGTTTTTACTTGTTGTTTTGGTTGGTCGTCGTTAGTTCTATTCAAGTGTTTTATTGTTTTCATTGTTATCAATCTTTCTAATATTTCAATTAATTTCTTCGTCAAAACACTGAGATATTTCTTTCACGTAAATTATGCCTGTTTTAGAAATCTACCTATCTCTCTCTCACTCACACGCTTACTCACACACACACACACACACACAGAGAAAGGATTATATAACGAGAGAGGAAATGTTTTAGTGGTTATGTCTTTAAAAGCTTTCCTACTGTAAACGAAGGGCTGATCCGATCCAGTGAGGCACCAATATATATATATATATATATATATATATATATATATATATATATATATTATATATATTATAAACATTTATTGTTAAATATAACAGACAATAAATGTCTGTTATGTCTCATCATGAGCCGTTTTAAACATCGTATTTTGGCTTTAATTTAGGTGATAATAAAGAAAAATATTGTCCAAAATTTACATATTTTTTATTATGCTGGTTCTAAGCTTTTGTGTCACATTAGCCATCTTCAGAGTCGTTACAGAGACGTTAACATAATGCCATCCACCATCAAAGATGATGTTATCTTGTGTTGACATAAAACATTGCTATGCGACGATAACAGTCACCGAAAACAGACGCAGTTCGTAAATTTGTAATGCGGTTCTATGACGTCACACCACGTGAGAGACCGAAATGTTAACAGAATCATATGTCTAAATGCATTGTAATTTGTTGTTACTTGATTTTATTGAGAGTGGATTGCTTTGATTTGATGTAGATGGTCTCCAATAATTGAAAGCTCTTACTGTGTGTATGCGCAAGTATTATTGTGTAATTATATTTGATGGTTGATGTCTGGAATTCGAACTCGTCTTTACAATTTCTCCTTCCAGGCCGATATCTGCTGCATCATAACATACATCTTAAGTAGACTTTGATGACTATTCATGGTTTTATTTTGTTGTTATGAAAACAATTCACTTCTACGAAAATGTATAGAAAGTGCTTTGATTGCCAGGTTATCTACAGTAAATTTACGCCCGAGGTTTTACAATATTTCACTATCGCTGGTAGAACTTTTATCATCACAGTATCTACACTTTACGAAAGTGATGGAAAGAAAAAGAAAAAATAATCTAAATAAAATTGGAAAGTTTTTTTCAAAATGTTGTTCCTGCGCATGTGTGGTCGCACCAACAATTTTAGTCCGATGAAGTCCTAAATAAGGAAATGCATCTCACGAAAATTGTGTTCACTATGTCACACACACACACACACACACACACACACACAGATAGAGAGAGAGAGAGAGAGAGAGAGAGGGAGAGAAAGGCCCACACTGATGTTCAATATTTGGCCATTACACAAAGAGTTATAATAAATTAATCCGAATATTTTTTTAATTGTTTCATCCCAAGCAAGGCGATACCGCCACTGATGCGCAGGAGGCTATATAAGAGTAAATGTTTTGAAAGGAGGAGAGTGAAGAGAAAGGCGAACCGGTTACAGGGGGTGTCAGAGAAAAAGCAAGAGAAGGATGGGAAGACATATGTGAAGACAGTTGCGAAGGTAGAGAGAAAGGAAAAGATATACGGGATGATGTAGAAAGAACTGCAATCAAGTGGATAAGAGATGAGTAGTGACATTCTTCTAGCCCTCATTCTTTATTAAATATTCCAGAAACTTCAACTGTCTTTTTCTGTAATTTAAGTATTAGTTTCCTTTTCGATTCCATCCACTCCAGAATCTTGTCGTTGCTAACATGTTCAGTCCCTAGTATCCCCAGCATCCTCCTGTATATCCACATTTTCGTTGCTTCATGTCTTTCCTTCATCTTCGGTGTTTCTGTCTCTCAATAGTCTACTGAGCTTCTGTAAAGCTTTGAAGTTACTAAAAAAAAAAAGGTCGATAACTTGTATCTTTACAGAAAGTGCTGGATTCCTCCTGCTACTCTCCATTTTTACAAGAGTCAAATCAAACCGAAAGTGGAGTATTGCTGCAATGCCTCTACTGGAGCTGCTCTCTCCTCAGCCGGGTTCAAATGATATAAACGCGGTCGCGTAGACGTAAAAAGTTTGTTCTGTTATTTTCCATCAAAAAAACGTTGCAAGCTTATTGCTATTTATATGGTAAATGATGTGACAAGCTACATTCTCTGGCTACATAAGTTCAGAGATTTACAACTAAGACCAGCTAAGTTACGGCCACAGTGTTCACTCGTTCCCACTCCGTCCATATTCTATTGGTAAGAAAGAAGTTCTAATTAGCTTCTTCCCATTAACCACTATTTTGTGAAAAAGACTTTTTTGCAGACCCGATTTCAGTCACTACAACCTTATGTACTACAAGTTTCAAGTTAACTATACAGTCAGTGCCAAACGTGATAGATGCTTAGGCAATCATGTCTCGAAAGAAATATGACTGACTGGGCAGAAGACTATCCTACAGTGGATTGCCATCACTTTCTGTGGTAGAATGTTTGCCAACCTAGAATATACAACCCAAACTGTCCTGTTATTTAACCAATATCTGAAGGAAAATGATGGATTAAATAAGTACCTCTACTCCATTTCCATACCTATGTCTTACAATAAATTTTTAAAAATAAAAAAACTCTTCCTGAAACTTTAACTTTTGCATAATGATTAAATATACTATTTCCACGAATAAAAAAAACTCTGTATTTCAAAACGAAATTATATCATTGGATTTTTTTTTTAATTTTCAGTTTTTCAGCCATTTTTTGAGCGATCGACACATTTGTTAACAAATGTTATTTCTTGGTTTCAAAATTCTTGCAAACGTAAGATATATATCACTCACTCGTTATGTTTAGAAAATTATCATATTTAAATTTAAATTAGTCTAATTTTACACAAATATCACTTGTTTATGACATTAAATTTAGGCTAAAAGTATTTCTTTTTAACAAAGGTCTGATTCGTTGACATTTCAAGTAGTCGTTGACCGCACCTGTTATGAATCAATATGGTCTCCAAAGTTGACATAACACAGTTTAACATTTTGTAAAGGGAACAACCCTTAAATCCTGTGACCTTTTAATCAGAAGTCACTTATAAGTTTTCATAGTAAAAGAATATGTGCAGTTTAGCATAATGTAAAATTTTATTTTAAAATTCTTCATTCTAAAGAATGTGTATTAGGCTTATGAATTTTTAATTCGTAAATAAAGTCTATTTTTACTGACCGAAGACACTGAGTAACTGGAACAATTTCAAAAAGATGTTAGAAAATTTAATTAGCAAAGAAAAAAATGAAAAAAAAGTCCTTATAAAAATTCATTATTCAACGTAATGTTTTTCTTCTCCAGAATATGATATACTAAAATTATATTTTTTATAAAATTTATTAAAAGTTTAACTACATTAAAAATAGCGTAGTTTTAATACATTTTTGATTTTACTATTCGGAACAGATTTTTGGAAAAAATGGACTGGTGGTTAAAGAAAAAATACATGATTTACATTCCCAAATGAGTTCTGTATTTAACTAATAAATAAAAAATTGGCACAAATAATGTATTTCTAGAAGTTTTATTCAAAAAATTAGAGTCTGGGAGAAACAGATGTAAAAATATTTTTAAGTAGATTTTCTAAAAATTAACAAATTCATTCATTTGTAAATAACTCCAGAAAGTTTCATTAAAATCTGACAATCATTTGATTTTTGCAAGAATTATTAAATTAATGTGTTTTTCAACGCCAAAAAATGACCTGCGTAATTTTACCTTTTGCTTAAAAGTCACATTACGTAAACATAGCTTGAATCACTGACGGAAAAGTAAAATTAAATATTAACAGAAATTTTGAACGTGTTCTAAATTATTTAAATATTTTAAAATATAATGACCTCAAATTTTTCCCATTAATACTAGCATAAGCATTTTGATGATAAAAGTATGCTTTTATTAAGTTTGAGCCCTTTTAACATTCTGCTTTACTGTTAGTTTTCAGTGATTGTGTGGAGGTAACAAGATGAATCTTCTTCTATGTGCCCTGTCCTTTCAGAACTTAGGCGATTATGGCCTTCCACGTTTCCCTCTCCCTGGTGGCTCTTAACACGCTTTCTCCTGTAACGTCTCACAGCCCCCGTTCCGTCATCCACCTGCTCAGATTCTTCAAATATGTTATCTGCTTCCTTCCTCTGTCTCTTTTTCCCTCTATCTGGCCTGTCAGTATCAGGTTCCCCAAACTTTCCTTCCTCATTGCATGTCCCAGGAACTTCAGTTGTCTCTTCCTGATGCTCAATATTAATTTCCTTTTCGTTTCCATCATTTTCAAAGCCTCGTAATTGCTCATATGCTCGGTTCATGATATCCACAGCATCCTTTTGTAGAACCACATTTCAGCTGCTTCAAGTTTTTTTCCTCATCTTCGATGATATTGTCCAGCATTCACTGCCGTATTGAAGAACTGACATCACATAGCAATCTAGCATTCTCTTCTTTGTTTCTAGTGAAGTTTTCCTGTGTCTTTGTACTTTACTCATCTTCTGTAACGCGTCCTTCGCCATGCCAATTTGTCTTCGGATCACTGTGTCACACTTTACATTTTCTGTTAGAACACTTCCTAGGTATTTGAATTTTTGTACTTGCTTGATTCCAATATCCCCCGCCTGTATTCGGCATTTTGGGTTGCTCTTTTTGCTGATGACCATGCATTCAGTTTTCTTGCAGTTTATATGTAGTCCTTTTTTGTCACTTTCCTAAGTTACATTCTGTAGGAGGTCTTGTATCTTTCTTTTCGTACCTGCAATCAGCATTGTATCAGTCAGCTTAGATGCCATACGTGATACACGCTTGGGCGATCAGGTCTCGAAAGAGACATGACTGACTTGGCAGAAGATTATCCCGCAGTAGGTTGCCATTGCTTTCTGCGGTAGACTGGTTGCCGACCAAAGCTATAGAACCCAATCTGTCCTGCTATTTAACCCATAACTGGAAGGAACGAGACGGATTAATACCTTTCCCAAGGGTATTTGCGCGTAAATGAATACAATGGATTCAGCCGGTTTCTCGTCCCGAGCCGATATCCACTGTACCACAATCCTTTTTTGTCACTTTCCTCAGTTACATTCTGTAGGAGGTCTTGTATCTTTCTTTTCGTACCTGCAATCAGCATTGTATACCTTCCCCAAAAGTACTTGCGCGTAAAAAGTTTATATGGAATTGGAACTCGGCTCCCCAACTTTTCGTTTCGAGCCGACATCCACTGTAGCACAATCAAAATCCTCGACTTTATCTATCTCATACATTCTCATAATTGTAGCTTACATCTTTCTCGTACGTCTATACAACAGTCTCATTCAGCTTTTGGGAGTTTTATTTTGCAAATATTAAAAAAAGGGAAAGCTCTGTTGCAGGGTTAGAATTCTCGCACTGTGTTTCTCAATTGTTTAAAAAGAATAAAACTTTGATCTCAGCTCAAATACTTGCTAAAAGGTTATCGGTGCTTAAGTAGACTCAACGATTTCAAATTTTGGAAAAATAGATTGGTATTTGAAATCGGTTCGTTGGGCGTTTGTTACGCGCCAATAAAACTGTACCTGGCCGCTCAATCCTATTATCTTTTTTTACCACTTTCAGTCTCGTAAAAACAAATCGATTATTCTATGAAACTCAATCTAAAAAATATTTGGACTGTCATTTGTCATTGTGGCTGAAAATGTTCATATAGCAAGTGTCCAGTCGACTTGTACATTTTTGATTATTCAAACATCAGAGATCAGGTATATTTTGAAACATATTCTCAGTTTCTGTCTATACTTCGGAGATTAAATATTATAATTATTTATAATATTTATATTGTTCAAACTCTCATTCTCATCTTTATTGCGATATTCACGACGTTTCGGTCGTTGTACGCGCCGATTTTCTTTAGTTGATAAAATCTACTGACGTGGACTAAATAAAGGGTTCGGAAAAACATTCCAAGAAATATCACCAAACACACAAGGGTGTTCAGTATTTTAGATTTATCTCTCTCTCTCTCTCTCTCTCTCTCTCTCTCTCTCTCTCTGTCTCACACTCACTCATTCTTGCTTTCAGTATGCGTTGCGAGTGTCAAAACTTACCAATTTTCTCGGGTGCCCTGTTCATGGCACTCCAAAATATTTTCTTTATTGTGTTGTTAAGCACCATCCAAAAGTACTGACCAGGCGCGGTGTTGATTAATTTGGTGATCGCACGAGAACCGTTATTGCAACGTAATATGACCACAAGCCGGGGATCTTTTGGAAATGAAATGGCCATTTTATGTTAAAGCATCTGCAGATATTTGGGTATTACATTCATTAAGTATCAGACAGTTAAGTGTCATACGTGATACACGCTTGGGCCATCCGATCTCTTTCTATCTATGACTAACTGGTAGCTAATTAACATTACAGAACCCGATATGTCCTGCTATAAAACTCTTAGTTGGAGTTAGAAAAGATGGATTAATACATTTCGAAAAGGGACTTGAATGTAAGTGAATGCAGCATCATTTGGAATTCGAACCTGGCTCTCAGATTTCTCATTCCGAACTGTTATTCATTACACCTCAACCCCAGTCAATAAGTATAGATTTTACGAATCTAAGTGTCATGAAGAAATGTGTTTATTGGAAGTTTATTGTATGTCAGTTATTAATTAATATTCATTTTACATGTGTTTTCCCAGTATGAATCAACCAACCAAGAACGACTGATGTCGCAATCATAAAGGCTTGTAACTGCAAAATCCACTAATTAACTTCATAGCATGTGCTTCGTCAGGGTTACATACATGTTTTAATGCAAAGTTCTCCTTCTCTTAAACTGGTTACCAACTAAGTCAGAAGATTACTGTCTGTCCGACTATTTAACCCATAGATGAGGAGTTAATTGATTCATATCTTTCCCAAAGGTATTTGTGCGAAAGTGAATAGAACGAAACTGTTATGGGGCCGTCCTACGAGGAATGAACTCTTCCTCTTACTATGTATAATTACCTGCGTGGCTTCTGGGTTTATTTGACGGTTGTAAAGTCTGATTCGCGCATTGTCTAACTCTCTGCATTCGGGGAGAGAGTAATAACTCTGTCGAGCCTCCGTCGATGGGTAGAGTCTCGTCTGGGGAAAATTATATGTACATTTTTGCCCGGGGTATTTGTCCCGGATTGCCCACATTAAAAAAGCCTTGTACCCACATTTTGTCTTAAGTGGGAAGGTAATTAAATACTGCAGCTGACAGGCAGTTAAGACGACAGTTAAGTACGACAACTGGAAAGCAAATAAAACCAGCTGCTAGTCAGTTCGAATTTTAGCTGAATTCCTTGCATTCACTTTCGCACAAATAACATCTAGAAAGATACAAGTCCGTCTCTTCTCTCCAGTTATGGGTCAAATAATAGGACATATTGGGTTCTATAGCCTTGGTTATTAACCAGTCTACCGCAGAAAGCAATGGCAACCTACTGTGGGATAATCTTCTGCCCAGTCAGTCATATCTCGAAACAGACATGATCGCCCAAAGCGTGTATTGCTTATGATACTTAACTGACTGACTAGTCAGGCAAAAAGCAACTTAACTAAACCGTTTGGAGTCATTTCTATGTAATTATTACTAACACTTATGTATATAAGATTTTTGTTAGACTAATATACTGTTTTGAACCTACCTACTGTACTCGGTGTCTTACTTCCGGCATAATCTGGTCACTACAACCTTGCGGGGAAATTTCGTCACAACAACTCTTAAACAAATCGGCGACGAAAATCCACAAGAGAAACTCAACTTGAATGCGAACACGGCTCTCCTTCTGAGACGCTATCCGTTATATAACTCCCACATATTTTCACAATAATAATATTGATTTGTTTTTTTTTTCCTTTATATTAACATTCATAAAATTAAACGTAATCTTTGTTTTTATTCTATCTGACCTGAATCTTCAGGATGTGGGCGACCATGGTTCTCCACAGCATCCTATCCTATGTTACTCTTACTAAGTTTCCTATTTTCGCCATGCCTCCAACTCCCTGCGCTGCAATCAGTTTTCGCAAGCTTGTTGGCCATTTTGCAGGTATTTCTCTCTGTGTCTTTCATCTTCAATATGTGTTGTGAGTTTCAATCTTCCCAAGCATCCTGTTCTCATTTTTAAGCTGTCTCTTTCTTATTCTACACCTTAAGGCAAATTAATTGAAACAAATATTTTAATTTTTTTAGTTTTTTTTAATCATTTCACCCCAAACAAGGCAATCCACTGCAACTATTGCGCAAGGGGTTACATAGGGGAAGGTGATGAGAAAGAGTGGTTAGACATAGGAAATGTCAGAAGGAGGGTGATAGACGGATAAGGATATTGAGGATGAGGGTTGGGTAGAGGGGAAGAGTGTTTGCAATAATGGATGCGAGTTAGTGTGTTACGAGGTGTCTATTGACCTTACATTTAAACTCCTGGAGATTGTAGCTGTCGGGGAAGCAAGTATGTGGAAGGGAATTCCACAAGCGGGAAGTGCGAGAAAGTAAGCTGTTAGAGTAGAAATTGCGGTTACATTTTATCGGTTTCACTGTAAAAGGGTGGGATCTAGTTGCTAATTTAGTATCTCATGCAAATTCGTAACTAGGTGGCACCAGTGATCTTTGTCCATCGGAGCAGAAGCTGTGCAAGTAATATAGAAGAGGCACAGGGAAGCCACGTCACGCCGGTGAGAGAGTGACTTCAGCCGATCTACCAAGTCGGTATCGATCAAATTGCAGATTCTCCGTTGGATTTTGTCAAGAACCCCGAGGTGAATAGCAGGGGCACCAGACCAGATGTGGCAGCAGTACTCAATATACCGGCGGATGGTAGATTTATATTTGTGCAGGATGGACTCAGACGGGAAAAATCTTCCTGGTCCTGCACAGTGAACCGATCTTCTTAGTAGGGAATATGAAGAATTAAATGATAGCTGTTGCATTTAAATATATAAAAAAAAAACAAAAAACAATCTTGATTGGAAAGTAAGAGCTTGATGGGAAATTCTACAAGACAGAAGTGCGAGAGAAGGAACTGTTAGCATAGAATTCAGGTTACAGCGATTTATGAGGCCTTGCTTGCTTAAGCCAACCAGTAGGTTAAGTGCCATACGAAATACAAGCTTGGGCGATCATAGCTCGAAAGAGACATGACTGACTGAGCAGAAGATTTTTCCACTGTAGATTGCTTTTTCATTCTGCGCTTGACAACCAAAGTACGTAGCGTGACAACCAAGATTATAGAAGCCAATCAGTCCTGCTATTTAATCACTAGCTGGAGGGAGAAGCGACGGGTTAATATCTTTCTCAAGAGTATTTGCGCGAAAGTGAGTGCAACGAATTCAACTGGAATTTGAACTCGGTTCTCTAATTTCTCATTTCGAGCCGATATTCATTGCACCACAACTCACATCCATCCTTAATCTAACATTGAATTTAAATTCATAATATAAAGGTAGCACTAGGACAGATGCGGTAGCAATATACATGGACGAATGATAATCTTTTAAATGTGTAAGATAGATTCAAGTAAGCGAAAACTTTCAAATACGACACAGCAAACAAAATATTTCCTCCCAGCAAAGCTAGCAAGTGATTCAATAGAATACTTTTTTATTAAGAGTCTGCCTATGCTGAACAGGATGTGCGTTGTGGTGCAGTGAATATCGACTTGTAACGACAAACCGGTGAGCCGAGTTCGAATTCCAGTCAAATTCCTTGCATTCACTTACGCACAAATAACCTTGTAAAAGGTATTAATCCGCCTCTTCCCTCCAGCTATGGGTCAAATAACAAAACATATTAGGTTCTATAGCCTTGGCTGGCAATCAGTCTACAGCAGAAAGCAATGGCAACCTACTGCCGGATAATCATCTGCCCAGTCAGTCATGTCTCTTTCGAGACATGATCGCCCAAAGCGTGTATCACGTATGGCACTTGAGTGACTGACTGACTGACTGACTGACTATGCTTAAAGTAATAAATAACCTAACATAAACTTGAGTCGAACAAATTTTAATACATGAATAAAAAAATATAACGAAATGAAGTATTTCGAATTTATAAGTGAAAGAGAGTTATTTCTGTTAGGATAGTTATGAAGTGATCTCGCTCGCAAGAGTTAATCTTTGACGGCCACTTTAAACGGTGCTGAACGAATTGAAAAAAATGAATAAGATAACGAGAGAGAAAAACAAAGTATTGATCAGCACGCCAGTGATGTTTATTTATATGTTTTTTGTGTCTTCGATTAAATCTTTGGGATATCATTTACGCACACATAAAATTATTTTTTATAATTATGTTAGATAATTTTCTATTAGAAATTGGTAAGCAATGTCCTGAGTTTATATATATATATATAAAGGTATCACTATACTCGTTTTGAAAAGCCCTCAGAGTATATACGCGGAAGGAAAAAATGGTTGTAATAAAAAGAAAGAGCTAAGCACATGAACATCAGTCAAAGTACGTAGCCCAAAGAAAAAAAACAGAGACGAGTAATCTATAACAAAAACGGAAAAGTAAATAACTTCAAGAGCCAACAAACCTACCAAGGTTTCACCTAACTGGATCTTCAGGCAATGTAGGCTAAAGAGGATACTGGGTTACTGAGTTCCCTATATCTTGTCGTTGTCACTCTCCTCTTTAGCCAACCTTCCCTGAAGATCCAGTTAGGTGAAACCTTGGTAGGTTTGTTGGCTCTTTAGGTTATTTAATTATATATATACTATACTATATATGTAGTATATCGAGGCAGCAAGTAATTTTCTAGACATATGCTATTAAATATAAGAGACAATGAATGTCTATTATGTTTAATCATGAGCCGTTCTAAACGTCGTATTTTTGCTTTAATTTCAGTTGAAAATAAAGACAAAAATTCTCCAACATTTGGATAATTATTTATTGGTTTTCTTCTAAGCTTTCGGCTCACATGAGCCATCTTCAGAGAGGTAGTTTAAACTGAAATATTATAAAATCCACCATCACCGACGATTTTATTTTGTGTTGACATAAAACTCCGCTTGGCAACGGCAATAGTTACCAAAAATTATACTATTGCAACCAAATACATAATAATTATAAACAAGATGAAAAAACTCTCAAAAACATAATACGTAGAAATGTTAAACCAGTCGAAAGTAATAATCAAATTAAACTCATTATATATTATAAAAAGTTTAAAACAATTGACCTCATAGTCTATAATAACCCAACAGGCACTAAACTAAATTCTTTACAAAAAACCAATGTAGTGTACCAATTTACATGCCCATTCAGAGATTGCATCTCTGATACTACTCAAAAACCTAGTACATATATTGGTTTTACCACAACCACGCTCTCCCGTAGACTTACATGTCATCTTTCTGATCAGAGTACTATTAAACAACATTTCTCTGAAAAACATAAGCATGTAGGTAATATCAGACAGATTTTGGTCAACAATACGGTGATCCTTACTCATACACACAGTAAGTGGAACCTGCAGATATTGGAGGCCATGTACATCAAATCAAAACAACCAACACTCAATTAAATCAACTTTAAAACAGGAAATAACATATTACATTGCATTTGACTAGATGGTTTTGTTGTCATTTCGCGCTATTCCGCGGTGTGACGTCATAAAACCGCATCGCAAACTTAAGAACTGCGTTTATTATTTTTGCTGTAAACTTGGATGTGTAAACTTCCAAGTGCTGTAAACTTGGATGTGTGCGTGGTGAAAATGACTTTGAATTGTTAATCTGGGCGCACAGTTCTAATTGTTGGGTATTTATATTCACCTACGCGCAATAACCCTTGCAGTTTCATCAATGAAAAAATGAAGAAAAATTAGGGTGATTCGGACGAGTCCATCTTTCCTTCCTTGTCTTGTAAAATTTTGCAAAGTAATAATAAAAAAAGAACCATTCTATTTTCATTTAGCAATAAATACTAAAATTAGTATGAAAATAATAATTTCTTTAATTTCTGGGGTCACCTAATAATTATGACCGGTAGCGTATGTTGTGGTACAGTGGATATCGGCTTGGAAAGAGAAATTAGTGAACCGAGTTCGAATTCTTATTGCATTCACTCACGAGCAAATATTCTTGGGAAATATATAAACACGTCGATTTACTAGCTATGCGTTAAATGGCAGCACGGATTGCGTTCTATAATCTTGGTTATCAACCAGTGTACCGCCGAATGTAATAGCAAACTACTACGTGAAAATCTGCACTGCTATTTAACCCATAGCTGTGGGAATTAGATTAATACCTTCCCGAAGGGTATTTGCGGGTAAAGGAATGCAACGAATTCAACTTGAATCTGAACTCGGGTCTCTGATTTCTTGTTTCGAGCCGATATTCACTGTACCACAAGCCACAGATATGCAGTGAATATCATTTTTTCATTCTTTTATTTGTTCTTTCTCTCTTTTATCATATTATTCATCATATATATATAGTAGAACCTCTATAGAGGGGGTATCTATTCTTTTCCCGTTTGTAGTGGGAGTCCGTTCTAGTGAAGGGTAGTTGTATATTGTTGAAGGTTAATAGAATTTGGCCTTGTTGTAGATAGCCCACTATAAGTCATAAAATAATTATAAAATCAAGAAAAGCAAAGTGAGTTGAAAAATAACATTTTATGTATACACATATCAATTAATATTTTAAGCGTATTTAAGCGTATTAAGCCACTTGACTTTCGGTCAAGGGAGCTACTAGTTACACTCTTCTCCTCGAGTCGGTCTGCCTGACAAAGCTTTCTGTATCCGCTTTTTATATCTTCTTTTTGAATCACAGCAGGTCACTTGGGATTTCACACTTGTATTTGATTCTGGGCTTCCCATTGGCTGATAAATAAAATTTGCATAGGCTCGTGAACTGGAAATTTAATATTTGATTAATTTTTAGTTTTCCACCGGAACATCTGCGCGGAGCCGGCGGCGCACGGACGACTTTTGGTCATTTGCTTCTTTGTCGTGAAAGCGCTAACATCCGGTCCATCGTTTTTGCTCGGTATCACCACACTTCTACATGCGAACTTAATTGTTCTGGAAGTCGTTTCGTAACGTGAAATTTTCGTAAGTAGAGACGCTTTTTACCCTATAAATGCCCTAATCGTTTCCAAATCTCCACCTTGAACCCCTCAAAATCTCGTGAGGCCAAAGCATTGGTCCACAGCTTTCTCCAAGCCACATTAAGGGTATGTCTGGTCAGCTCCTGCCAAGCCATGTCGATTATCTTGTGGCAAACAACAATATCGAAGTGCTGCTTACAAAACTCATGAAGGGTAAGCTGGGTGTTTTAAGTGATGTCGAAACACCTCTTGAATAAGTGTTTCGTGTAGAGTTTTTTGAAGTCCGAAATGACTTGTTGGCTGGAGGATAGAGATGGTATTAGGTGGTAGGTACAGCCCCTTAATAAACGAGAACTCCTCCAGGATGTCATCTTCGAGGCCGGGCGGGTGGGCAGAGGCATTATCGAGAATGAGGAGGTGCTTGAGAGTTAATGAATGGACTCTGTTAGCTGCAGGTAGCAGCAAGTATTTTGAAATTTTCGCCTTTTGCATCCTAAAATTTCTTTCCTAACAAGAGGCAATATTTTTCCGAATATGCGTTTCGTAACCTGAAAATATCGTATCTATAGCCTTTCGTAAGTAGAGGTTCCACTGTATATACATATATGTGTGTGTGTGTGCGCGCGTGTGTGTGTATGTGAGCGTGTGTGTGTGTGTGTTTATGCAGTCGCATAAAGAGACTTATAATTCTTTGAGAATATTCTGATTATTTAAAAGCAAGTGTTTATAAAAGATAAGATTAAAAATACTCAAAGCTTCAAAACGCAAATATATGTCTATGTATATGTGAGTGGCTTCATGTGTGCATGTGTGTGTCTCTCTGTGTGCGTATGTGTGCGTATTTCTGTGTGGGCATGTGGTTGTATGCACATCTAGGCATGTGTGCAAAATTCTGCATGTGCTTGTTCCTGGATGAAGGCAAATAACTTTGTTATTGATGCAAATATCATTTGGCAGAGAAATTGAAATTATTTTAAAAAATACATAAGTCATTGGAAGCGAAGCCAGAACCTATTTTATTATTGAATTTCGGGAAACAAAAATATTGATATGAACAGCAAAAAGAAACAGATTAACATGTTATTTATTCAATAAAAAATATTTATGCGCATATTAATATATGTATATATATATATATAGAGAGAGAGAGAGAGAGAGAGAGATTCAAATTATTTTGTTTATGTTTTCATATATATATATATATATATATATATATATATATATATAAATGTTAATCTTTTGTTGAATATTTTTGTGAAGCATTTTAAGTTTTGATTTTATTATATGCAAAACTCAGGAAAAATACTTTTGTTGGAATCCTTTAAGACCTTCAGAAATTACACCTGAATATGATTAAAGACAAAAGAAACTCTCTCTCTCACATACACACACACACACACACACACACACACACACACACACACACACACACACACACACACGTTAGAAGTATAGACGCACAAAACACATAGAGACGCTCATACACACTCACACACACACATGTTAGAATTATAGACGCACAAAACGCATAGAGACGCTCATACACGCTCACACAAACACACACACACAGAGGTATAAACCAACAATACCCTTTATTTCTCTCATTCACTATCTCTCCTTCCCTATCGCTTATCCACAACAATTTCTTGCTATCAATCTCACTCCTCGGCATCCCCCTCTAACACACTCTGTATCTCTCAATATTCATCTCTCTTATTATTTCTTCACCTCTCTCCATACTAGCTATCCTTCAAAAAACTTTTTCGCATTCTCTCACTATATATAAATTTCGCCAATTTTTTTTATGGTGACATTAATTGTTGTAGGCATCAATAGCCATAAACAGTACAACAACAACAACAACAGAAACAACAACAATAGAAGTAACAACAACAATAACAATAATAATAAAGATAAATAACATTAAATGTTCTCTCGATCCATGTATTCGCAGCATCCTTCTGTAGAACCATATTTCAGTTGCTTCAGGTTTTTCATTCATCTTTGATGATATTTCCAGCATTCACTGCCATATTGAAGAACGGACAGCACGTAGCAATCCAGTACTCTCTTCTTAGTTTCTAGCGAAATTGTCTTGTTTCTTAATACTTTACTCAACTTCTGGAATGCTTCCGTCGCCATGCCAATTCACCTTCGGATCTCTTGGGCGAAATATCTATAACATTATTCTTTCCAGTTATTGGAAATTTGGCGGGGTTTTGGAAATTATTTTATTCTGATAGACACACATTTAACAACCCTAAAATAAATTCCAGACAGTCCTTTCCAGAAAATATTAGGGACTGAAGGAAGAAGCCTCTACCCACAGATAGATTAGAAATTAATATGCTCAGCACGTACTCCCAGATTGTTATACATTCCTCTATACGTTTGCTCCTTTCTTTCCCTCTTTCCTCATTACTTCCTTTGTTTGTTTGTTTGTTTCTTTCTTTCCCAGCAATATTATTTGTACAATTATGAATTAAAACTTTTTAATTTTTGCTCCCTACATTGTTTAATTTTTAATTCTAATTCTAAATTGTACTTTTTAATTTTTATTTTAATTTCAATTTTATTTTATCATATTTTAATTTAAAGTTTAAAATTTTAATTTTTTATCTACATCTAATATTTGAATATTTAAATGTTTACGTTTTATAACTTTTATTTCTTTTCCCTGCATTTTATTATTTTTAATATTTTTAGTCTATATTTAAATTATAAATTGTAAATTTAAATTTTAAAGGTTTATCTACGTGTAATCTTTGAATATTTGAATTTTTAATCTTGTTATTAAAAAAAACAGTAACTTAACTTTATAAGATTTAATTCCCATGAACATCGAGTGAACTTAAATTCAAATCTATAAAAATGTCAATTTGAAATACGCACATGATGCTTGCATAACGCTTTAAACTCACAGTCGTGCTATAGACGTAGGCTAATATATATATATATATATATATATATATATATATATATATATATATATATATATAATAAAAAATATGGACGAAACCCTTAATCGAAAATTAAACGTTGAAAATAATTCTCCGCTGAAATTCATTATGAACTCGTGGACAATACAAAAATCCCGTTTCTTGTCGTCAACATAGAGCTAAAAACCAACGAATTTATCACTTGTCTGTATATAAAAAAGCACTACTAAGAACTCTTGTATTCTTACTTATAATCGCCAATGCCCAGAAATATATAAAATAGCAGTAATAATGAACTTCTTAAATAGCGATCATCAAACGTCTTCCTCCCAAAGAATATTTTCAGCGAACTAAAACACATAAAACAAACATTAGTCAACAATAATTTTCCCAACTACATCATTGATAAAAAATAAAATTACTCTTACAAAAAAAAAACAAAAAAAAAATGACACTAGCATTAAAAATAACATAAGAAAATATTAACATATTTATTGAATATTAATTATAGACAGGACAAATTTTCTATACAAAAAATTATTAAACACTATATTTCTGCAGTAATTCCTCAATAACCTATAAAATTCATAATATATCATAGAAAATGGAAGAGAGCAAACATCGTTGTTTCTAATAATAATAACACTATGAAATCTAAACTAGCTATGACTAATATAATGTATGTATTTAAATGCCCTGTACAAGATTATGTTTCTTGTCGTAAATCAATTACCTATGTTATAGTGTAATAAAAAATGACTAACTCATAACTTACAAGAAGCCTTTAAAAAAAGAAAAAGTTTGGTTGAAAACACAAAAGTACTATTTATATCACAATATCAAACGCACCACACTATAAGAGAGGCACTATGTGTCAAATAATATTCTCCTACCATCAACCTTACATTATTTAACAGTAGAAATGAAGACTTAAAATTTAAAAAAATAGACAAACATTCACATGATGCCCAGCAGTACGCATCATGGGACAGCTTTAAAGAACTCTTCTTTTTCAACAAACAAAAAAAACAACAAAATTACAGTCAACCATGAGAACATAACAGCACCAGAAAAATAAGATTCTTAGGAATGGCCTGTGAAGTGGATGAAAGCGCTTGGAAAGTGGAAAATTATGAAACATTTTTAGATTCCGGCAAAAAGAAACATGTAAGAATACTAGAAAAATTAAATAAAAATTGACAAAATCTTCCTTGTCGCTCGTTTAAATGAAACTTTGCTGCCTAAATATACATTAATATATATATTCGATAAATATAGGGAATTAATTGCTAAGTATACTGTGAAAAAATTGGTTCATTTGTCGCACGAAAAAAAATTCTCCACCAGAATCTATCTTGTATATCCATAAGTCTACCATTTGTCCGTAAATTGAATATTAATGCCGTATCTAGTTTGGAGCTTCGGCTATTTTTCTAGAGATTATTGACAACATTTAAAGAAGAATCTGCAATGTTATCAGTACGGACCTCGTATCTCGTCTTCAGTTATTTTCTTTCAGCTGTAACGTAGCATTCCTTAACATTTTCTAGAAATAGCAATCAGACTATTGAGCCTTCTTATTTGGTAACTTCTTGAATTTACGCTACCGAATATATCGGCATACAAGGCGACCTTTCAATTTTAATAATAGCCTCCCCAAATAGGAGTCATCTTATACTCAAGGTATAAAATATGAACATTAAATCCTCTGATTTATGGTAAGTCTTTAGTAAAGGAACATTTTCATGGCAAGTTAACTCCTGCTTCGCCTCTTATTTTCGATGAGGCTGAACAAAAGAAAAAACTGGATGTTTGTCTCAACAGGCTGTTTAAATATAACATTTGGGAACAGTGGAACGACTGAATGGCTTGAAGGAGAAGTTTTTCGATGCTGCCGTAATAGCGTGCCGAAAATACAGATTCTGGTCGGTAACTGACAATACCTCCTAACCGTTTATTGAAATTAGATTTTAAATAAAAAGAGCGTATTTTTTATAATCATATCGCTCTAAGCAAGGCAATTTATTGCAACTGTTTTGCAGGGGGTTACATAAGACGAAAGCTACGAGAAAGAGTGACAGGTTATAGGGAGAGTAAGGAAGTGGGTAAGAGAAGGATGAAAATACTGATGAGAGTGGAGAGGATGAAGAAAGGATCAAGGATGCAGGTTAGTTAAA
The DNA here is from genome assembly GCA_037127315.1 of Ascarosepion bandense. NCBI lineage: Eukaryota > Metazoa > Mollusca > Cephalopoda > Sepiida > Sepiidae > Ascarosepion > Ascarosepion bandense. The sequence goes on from JBBBDQ010000799.1 coordinate 298,258, forward strand.
TAGGAGATGAATATTGACTTTACATTTAAATTCTTAGAGATTATAGCTGTCGGGAAAGCAAGTAAATGGAAGGGAATTCCACAGGCGGGAAGTGCGAGAAAAGAAGCTGGTGGAGTATAGTTTGCGTTTGCAATTTATTTGTTTCACAGTAAAAGGGTGAGACCTGGTTGCTAATCTTGTGGTTCGAGTAAATTTATATATAGGGGGCAGCAGTGAGCTAAGTTCATCGGAGCAGAAGCCGTGACAGTATTTGTAGAAGAGACACAGGGAAGCCACATTGCTCCGGTGAGAAAGTAACTGTATCTGTGCTGCCAAGTCGGGATCTATCACATTATAAAAATTAGCTCCTTGGATTTACTTAACACAGTCAATAATGGTGTAATCGATATCGGCTCGGGATAAAAAAAAGTCAAAGAGCCGAGTTCGAATTCTAGTAGAAGTCATTGCATTCACTTTTCTCCCAAATACCTTTGGGAAAGGTATTAAATTATCTATATTTCCTCCTGCTTCTATATCCTCGGTTGGCAACCAGTTTATCAGTCCAAAAAAAAAATGAAAACCTACCGCGGAAAAATATTCTGCCTCGTCAATCATAAATCAAAAGACTCTTGACGGCCAAAGCGTGTATCATGCATTCACTGAACTGACTGACATTTTGAAATATGATTTGAGGCGGGGTTATCTTGTACAGCGAATATAGTTCGGAACCTACATTTTGAAATGAAAATTTTGGGTCGTTTCGTTTTGGGCCTTGTACGCCGGCATATACGGTCGTATATGACAACTGAGTTTCCTTATTTTACTGTTGAAATTGCTAGATTGATCGTATGTTATATCCTAACAAATTATTCTCCTGCAGTTCTCATTTGTGGCTCTCCTATTTGGCTGCTTCCTGATCTCTCCACCTTAATCTTTAGTTTGATCTGCGTATATATATATAAAAACTTATTTATAAATGAAACTTTTTCGGTGTGTGTATCTGTGTGTGTCTGTGTGTCCGTTACTTATAGACTCCGAAACAACTGAACCAATTTTCTTGAAAATTTACACAGTTGTACTATAAGCGTCTGCGAGTGTTCTTAGCTAGATTTTCTGTCGAGGTAGCGCCGAAAATATCGAAAATCGATAATAAAAAAAATCGGGTTATAGAAGGAATGGTCCGATTTTAATCAAATTTGATACACTCTTAGACAGAGACATAAGAAACGATAAAATTGGATTAGAGAAAGAGTGGTCCGATTTTAATCACATTTGACACACACATAGACAAAGGCATAAGAAACGATATTCAGAAGTTTCAAGGTTGCATTTGTTACAATAGTGCAGAAAATCGATAATATATATATATATATATATATATATATAAGGCAAGATGCTTGTGTGTGTGTCTGTTTATTTGCCTGTATGTGTGTATTTTTTCAGCTTTTTTTATTTCAGTTTTTGCTTTGGGTGTGGCTCTAAGTAGATATAATTGCAGTTCTTAGTCTCAGCCATGATACCATTTACTCAGAGGACTTATTTAGCCTTCAAAATTCAGTTTAGGACGAAAAAACTTATTTGATATCGATACCAGGAAATCAAAATTTGACTTACATCCATTCATTTTTCTTTCAGTCTACGGTTTCGCTTTAACTGGAAACAACTATTGCTTTTTAGTCTTTCGTGCCAACGTCCAAAGAATCTGAGCTCCAGGACCATGGATTAGTTTTAAAGCTTTCATTACACCCGAGCAACGCCGGGCTATACTGCTAGTATATATATATATATATATATATATATATAGTAACTATATATATATATATAGTAACGACGATATGAAAACTGTCGGCTTCATTTCGGACATCCGTACTTGTTCAAATAGACCAACGACCTGAACAAGAAATTGAAATGCTATGCCAGTCTTCATTTTACCTTGTCCCTGTTTTTTTATTGTCCTCCTCTCTTAAATAGTTTACTCAGATTTTTTCACACTCAGTAACTTTTTGTGTCCAGGTGGCTTTATTGCTTTGACTGCAGTGAAATGATTAGAAAATTAGAAAAATATAGATGGAACCGTGCAAGACTGTCTTTTTCTCGCCAGAATCCACTTTTACGGCTTCACTTATTGTCATACCGTCGGAGTGTAACTTCCCTGTATCTTTTCTATAAATGCTTTCATGGTAGTTGTTCCGATGCATTGTCCCCTGGGGTACGTAGATTTATGAATTTAATTTCCGTAAAGGTATTAATCTACCTCTTCTCCCTTTAGCTATGGGCTGAATAACAGGACAAACTGGGTTATATAGCCTTAATTGCCAACCAGTCTACCGCACAAAGAAATGGGAAACTAATATCGGAAAATCTTCAGCCTTTTGAGTCATGAATCGCAAGAGACATGATTGTCCAAGCTGGTATCACGTATGGCACTTAAATGACTAATTAGATTGTCGGCAAGTTTTATTATGTTACATTGGAAATGGTTGGATATAATCGTAAGTTAACATTTTCGTCTCTCGCATTTCTCATGTTTGGAGTCTAAGTCGATTTGGATCTTCAGAAAGTGCAATATCAAACGTTATCTTCTCTCTTCCTAATTTCTGGTTTATATATATATATATATATATATATATATATATATATATATAAAATAATTTATAAGTGGACTTTGTCTGTGTGTGTGAATGTGTGTGTGTGTGTGACTGTGTCTGTCCGTTATCTATAGACTCCGAAACGGCAGAACCGATTTTCTTGAAAATTTACACAGTTGTAGTATAAGCGTCTGCGAGTGTTCTTAGCTAGATTTTGTGTCGAGGTACCCCCGATAAATATCGAAAATCGATAATCCAAAAAATCGGGTTATAGAAGGAGTGGTTCGATTTTAATCAAATTTGATACACTCTTAGACAGAGATATAAGAAACGATATTCAGAAGTTTCAAGGTTGCAGTTCTTACAATAGTGCAGAAAATCGTTAATATATATATATATATATATAACAGCTTTCGTTACACCCGAGCAACGCCGAGCTATACTGCTAGTATATATATATATATATATATATATATATATTTGTAATGAATTATTTTGAACATTATTTTTACCGATACTCGTATTTAAGTAGATATTCTGTTTTTAATTATAGAGTATTTTATATTTATATCTACCGGCCTGATTATTTCAAGATAAACTTTTATTACGAAAATGTGTGCTATCCAGCAGGATTCGAACCTGCGACCCCTATTTGCATAGGGCAAGCTACCATTTGATCTGGCACTGTCTTAACCACTCGACCATGAATAGCCTCTTGATCAGACGATATATATATATATATTGCTTCACATAAACTTTAACATCTCGTAACACCCTTGCGTCTTAGTAGCTTTGTCTTGTTTTGTGTAAAACGATAAAAAAAACATATCCTAGATTTTAGGTCAAATTACGACCATTATTTATTTTTTTTTAACAGATATTGAACGCCATTTCTACAGCTCTTTCCAATATTATACTCCTCATGCGACACGACCAAGATAATTTTTATGATTACTTCATGTCTTTTTTATATTTATCCTTTCTCTCTCTGAGGTATATTAGAGTTTTTCGTTGTTGTAAACATTGTCTGACTTTCTCACAGGACAACTATGTTATGACAAGACGTCTTGAGAAGTGATAAAAAATAGATTACTGTTTTATATCTGGGAAAAATCTAAGTCGTGTCTAGTTTTCTGCTTTGCTTTTAATGCGTGTAATTTTATTTTCCCGGCGACATTAAGTTTATTTATATACTGTCAGAAATAAAAGCGCGTACAGATCATCTTCTAGAAAATTTCGGAAACTGATTTCAGTTTAGAACCAGGACAAAGAAAGCATGGAAGAAGGAGCCAAATACACGTAACAGTGATAGGACGAAACACATATGTACACGCTTAAGTCTAGATAATATAATTGCGCTGTGAACTGGATGGACTTAATGTTAATGGTAATATTAGCTGCCCTTGCAAGGAAATATTTGACATTCATTGACCGAGCAGCTGATACTATTTTATGGTAATATTTATAAAATTTTCACTTAAAAAACAAATTTCACTAAAACAGGTTGATAAATATCAGTAGATGTTATCACTTTTCAAGTATTGCTGGGGAGGTTTCCTTCTGAACCTTTTATTTGAAGGAGAGTTGAAAATCTTTATTATGTAATTATTTTCTCTTTAAGTTACAAATGCTATCCATTTTAGCAGTTTCTACTGTTGGTCCCTTCTGTCACGCTCATGGAAAGTGGGACAATACCGAGCCAGCATCGGCTCAATCTATTAGAGAGACAACAGCGAGTCAGTATCTGCTCCAACCATTAAAGAGACAATATCGAGCCAGCATCAGCTCAAACCATTAGAGAGACAATACCGAGCCAGCATAGGCTCAATTCAATAGAGAGACAATACCGAGTCAGCATCAGCTCAAACCATTAGAGAGACAATACCGAGCCAGCATCGGTTCAACTCAATAGAGAGACAATACCTATCCAGCATCGGCTCAGTTCAATAGTGAGGCAATACCTATCCAGCATCGGCTCAATTTAATAGAGAGACAAAAACGAGGTAGCTGTCGGTTCAGTTCATTCTCTGTAATACCAGTTATTAAATTTACTAGTAGATATGAAAGCTCTTGTCGTGTGTTTTGTCTTTAAAAGTGTTTTATTATTTTATTTTTTGCAATAATTATGTCTTCGAGTATATATACTACCGGCCATAATTATGAGGCCACCCAAGTTTCCTAAAAGAAATGATGTATTAATACTATGTTTAGTATTTATTGCTGAATGCAAATAGAATTGTTCTTTTGTTATTATTACTTTGCAAAATTTACAAAGCAAGGAAGCAATAATGGAATCGTCCGAATCACACTAATTTTTTTCATTCTTTCATTGAAGAAACTGCAATATAGGTAATCATTAAATATTTATAAATTCATTTGAGGCACATGTTATTGTTTTTTCTTTTAAATCATTTCCCCCCAAGCAAAGCAGTCCACTGCCACTATTGCGCAGGGGGTTACATAGAGGAAGGTGGTGAGAAAGGGTGGTTAGATATAGAAAATGTTATAAGGTGGGTGATAGACGGGTAATGGTGTAGATGGGAGGAGTGTTTGAGAGAATAGATGCGAGTTAGTATGTTAGGAGGTGTCTATTGATTTTACATTTAAACTCCTGGAGATTGTAGCTGTCGGGAAAGCAAGTATGTGAAAGGCAATTCCACAGGCGGAAAGTGCGTGAAAAGAAGCTGTTGGAGTGGAAATTGCGGTTACATTTTATCGGTTTCACTTTAAAAGGGTAGGACCTAGTTGCTAATCTAGTATCTTGTGCAAATTCGTACCTAGGAGGCACCACGGATCCTAATTCATCGGAGCAGAAGCCGTGAAAGTATTTATAGAAGAGGCACAAGGAAACCACGTCACGCCGGTGAGGGAGTGACTGCAGCCGGTCTGCCAAGTCAGTATCGATAACATTACAGATTTTCCGTTGTATTTTGCAAGAACCCTGAGGAGAATAGCAGGGGCACCAGACCAGATGTGACAGCAGTATTCAATACACGAGAGGATGGTAGATTTATATATTTGCAGGCTAGATTCAGACGGGAAAAACTTCCGGGCCGTGCACAGAGAACCGACTTTCATAGCAGCGAATTTAGCAATAGATTCGATATAGTCTTTCCTCTTGAGGTCCGCTGAGAGTGTGAGGCCAAGGAGTCGTAGTATTTTACTCTTTGGAAGGCAAGCCTGTTCCATGCTAATGGGAGGTAGGTGCGATTGTCTGGGATGGTTAATTGATAGCAGCTTCGTTTTGGAAGCATTAAAACTTACGAGCCATTTCTTATCCCAGTTCACTACGGTATAATAAAGACCGTGCTGTACTTTTGTATATATATATATAGAGAGAGCATGACAGCGGGGCTATATATATATATATATATATATATATATATATATAGCCCTGCTGTCATGCTCAGGAAATTTCGACTAATATTTCTTTTAGGTTTTAATGTAAGATAATAGTAGGCACATCAATATATATGTTGCCGTCATATGAGATGGCATATCGATTTAAATATTTTGTCATCATTTTTGACGACATATGCGCTCACGTTAGTATTATAATCTTGTTTGTTCTATCATTACAATGGCTATGTTCATAGTTGCCATTTAATTTGCCTTTTCCATACAAGTAAATAAATGGTATTCACTGATCAAGCAGACAGTCCTTCTTTCGTTTGATATATCTAAAATATTTCTCTTGAAATCATTTTTTCAGGAAAACAAATTGCTCATGTAAGTGTAAAATGCCAACATCTTGATTATATCATTATATTCCCTTCCAGTCACATGAGCTATTCATTTTAATTGTTGCTGCTGTTGCTAGTCCTAAAGGGATATGGTTTCTGTTATTTGCTCGAGGTCTTTTTTAGATTCTATGATTTTCTTAATTACGACACTAAAACACACACACACATTATATATATATATATATAAGGCACATTAACATGCAGGTTTTTATCTTAGATTGCTCGATATCTGGGTTGAAAAAAGCGTTGATAATTTTAGGGCAACGGATTTGTCGATTTAAATGAGCAAGTTCATGCTGATATCGAATTTTTTGAGAACACCGTTAGGACGTTCTCACTAGCCACAGCTGATTTATTGCATATATACGGAAATTAACGAAGGTTAACGAAATGGTTATAAACACCCGACAATTTGAAATTATTTGTTTGAACATTATTTTGATCGGTACTTGTATTTAAGTAGATATTCTGTTAATAATCAGACAGTATATATATTTATTTCTACGGGCCTGATTATTTACGATAAATTTTTTGTTACAAAAATGTGTTATTCATCAGGATTCGAACCTGCAACCTCTATCAACATAGAGGAAGCCACCAATTATATATATGACTTCGTTTAGACTGTTGGTCATAGGTGGTCGAGAGGTCTTAGACGCGCCAGATCAATTGCAGGCTTCCCCTATGTTGATAGGTGTTGCAGGTTCGAATCCTGCCTAATGACACAGATTTCCGCAACAAAAATGAATCTTAAATAATCAGGCCGTTAGAAATAAAAAAAAATATATTGTTTGATTATAAAAAACAGAATATCTATTTAAATACAATTAGCTATCAAAAATAATGTTCAAACATATAATTTTCATTTTTACGTAATTCAGATGACAATTCATCCATCATAGCATATATATATATATATATATGCTATGATGGAGGAATTGTCATCTGAATTACGTAAAAATGAAAATAACACTGACATCTTATTTCAAGAGATATATTAATATATTGACTTTCGAATCTCCCGAGACTTTTCTGGGCGTTTCTCTCGTTTATGTTGGGGAATGCTGCCATAATCCTTGCCTTCAGTTAATCTTTCGTGTTACAATGAGTTCTGTTAGCTTCTTGGTAAACTGTACCTTCACATAATAATCAAGGAGGATTGTGCTGCATGGTACAGAGTCCTATTGGCAGACGTATCGTCTTCTAACGGCTACTGTCTTGACACAGAGTAGCACTAACTCTTCAAGGAACTTGATGTAGGCCTCCGTCTTGAGTCGATGGACTTGTGGAAAGATGAATAGAAGCATAACGACGCCATCACCAGTGATCATTCCAAACACCCTGATAATGACCAGATATAACTTGCAACTATTTCCGAGTCCTCTGCATGATCCAGAGATTGACACCCAAACACTCTGAAATATTTGCTAGTGATCTACCAAGTAAACATCTCCCGAAAAATAAAAATAAAAAAATATTAAGTTTTGGATTGAAATTTTCAGCCGGAGAATTAAATCATCGTTACTACTCCTATACACTCCTATTTCATCCCCAATCTAAAATTTAAAAGAGGAAAGACATGATCACCCAAACTTGGCACATTCGTCTCTGTTAGCACGCATTCGGCTAGCAAGGTTGAATACTGGCCATTTCTTCCCTATGAATGGCAAAGGTGACGAGGTCTTGATCAGAAAGGCATCCAAAGAATGAACCCTAAAAACACTGAAGAAAGATCGCTAATATCACAACTGCACATGTTTTCTATTTATGGCCATATTGAAAAACCTGTACTACCTCAGTTTTGAAATAATTACATTGAAGAAGAGAAAGTTTTCATAACATCTAAAATGTGTCACAATGTTTCCCGATGTTATTTTATGAAAAAAAATCTTCTGTTGAAAATGACGTTCAACCTGTTGAAAATGAAAATTGACATTATTGTTTGAATAATTTTTAACAGAATTTATTCTTTTGTGACTTACTTTTATTTTCTTTGGTGTCACTATCTTTATTCACAGTCTAACCCTTTTACATAAACTCGGGCACACGCGCGCGCATATATATGCATATATTTCTGGAATGTATATTTTTTTTTAACTTCCGCCGGTAAAATATCTCGGTTTATTTTGAAATAAAGAAGTTGCCGATGATGCATGAAATTTCTCTGAGGGATTTCATGTAGAAATGGCCATACAACTGATTTGAACACCAGAATTTATTTTATTTTATAATTGACTCTGTAATTTAAATATTAATTACATTGAGCCCTCCACCTTGATCAGTTTTAATATTAATGGAATTAATATTAATTAGGATCGGGTCTTTGGGGTTTACATTCCTGCTTTTCCTGTTGGATTAAAGTTTTATATTTAAATATATATATATATATATATATATATATATATATATATATATATATGTATGTGTGTGTGTGTGTGTGTGTGTGTTTACGATATGCATAACTTTACATATTTTTATACAAAATTACTACTCTAGATATCGATTGTTAATTTTTGTATCCATCTTGCACACCAAGCAAGCAGTTTTACTGCCACTGGTGAACAGTGGGTTTCATAGGCGAAAAGTGATGGGAAAGTGAGGTATGTTATAGGGGTGTTATGAAAAGGGTAATAGAAGAATGAGAATACTGGGGGTAGATTAGATGGACAAAGGAGCATGAGAGAAAGAGGGCGAGTCAGTGAGGTAGGAGATGACTACTACTGACCTAACATTTAAATTCTTGGAGATTGTAGCTGTCGGGGAAGCAAGTATTTGGAAGAGAGTTCCACAGGCGGGAAGTGCGAGAAGAGTAACTGCTAGGGAAGAAATTGCGGTTACATTTTATCTTGTCCACTGTTTCTGACGAAATTCTCTTTAACTTGACATACGTTGAATTTTATAATTTTACGAATAAGCATTATATAAAAAATAATAATGTATATAAAAAAGCATTATATTAATAATGATAATGTATTAAAAATCAAAAAGATTAATCATGAAAACATGATCATTTTTTTATAATGATATCACCCGAAACAAAGGCCTTTTACGGCCACTGTTTTGCAGGGGGGTTACATAGGAGGAAAGACTGACAGGTCATGGGGATATCAGGAAGTGGATGAGAAAAGGATAAGAACACTGATGAGAGTGGAGTGGATGGAGAAAGGTGCATGAGAGAGAAGATGCAGGTTAGTGAGATAGGAGATGACTCTTGACTTTAGATTTAAATTCTTGGAAATTGTAGCTGTCGAGAAAGCAAGTAAACGGAAGAGAATTTCACAAGCGGAGAGTGCGAGAAAAGAAGCTGTTGGAGTAGAATTTGCGCTTACATTTTATTCGTTTCACAGTAAAAGAGTGAGACCTAGTTGCTAATCTTGTAGATCGAGTAAGCTCTTATATAGGGGGCACCAATGAGCTAAGTTAATTGGAGCAGAAACCGAGAAAGTATTTGTAGAAGAAACACAGGGAAGCCACGTTGCGCAGGTGAGAAAGTGACTGTATCTGAGCTGCCAAGTAGGGATCGATGACATTACAGATTCTCCGTTGTATTTTGTCAAGAACACCTATGTGGATAGCAGGAGCACCCGACCAGGTATGGCAGCAGTATCCAATGCACGGGCGGATAGTAGATTTATAGATGTGCAGGATTGTTTAAGACGGGGGAAAATTCCTGACAGAGAACCGACAGTCGGTTCTCTGTCAGGAATTCTTTAGCAGCGGATGTAGCTATAGATTCTATATAGTCATTTCACTTGAGGTCTGTTGTTCCACATGAAATATATTTAGGAATAATTAATTAAGTAAATTGCATTATAAAATCATAATAATAGCAAGATGTTAATCCGTGTTAAAAATGCTAAACATAATTCTACTGTAAAAATAGAAAATGATAAAAGAACAAAAATTAAGATGCAAAATATAACGATTGACATTCCATTGACATTTTCAAGGATCAAAGTTGATTAGGATGCAAGAATCCATAAGTGGGTCCCACAAGCAATGAGTTAAAAAAATGGTTAACATAGAATTTGCGTTTACATCAACCCATTTCAACTGTTAAATGATGACACCTTGCCTCAAAACTTGTACTGCACTTAAAATCATAAAGTCTGGGTATTGTAAAGGAAAATTCATTCGAACAATTTCAATAAAAATATTTATATAAAAGCGAAAGAAGTTACTCTACTGCGTTGAAAAAGAGACTGAAGTGGAGATGACAGATCAGGACTAATAACATTGCAGATTCATCTTTGGATTTTATTAATAATCTGTAAATAGCAGAAGCACTAGACAAAATGTGGTAGCAATTTTCAAAGCAAGTACGAATGGTAGAATGATAGCTACAAGATTTTTAAACAATTAAATCAAATAATTAACAAGAAATGAAATAAATGAATAAAATAAACAAATATTAACAAAAAATTAAAATGTCGTTTAAACGTTTATTCAGATTTTGTGATCGAGGTATAAACTTTTCCAAGTTACAACCAATTGTTCGAAAGACAGATTTTAAAAGGTGGAAATATATCTCCTTTTGAACATTTTCGATGTTTAAAAGAAAATGAAAAAGAAAAAGAAAGAAATTAAACAATCATTCTTTAACAGATTAAAATGATTATGTTTTTAGTTTCTGAAACGGCATCTTTCTGTATTTTAAAAGAAGATTACAAATATATATACATGTGGATATTTGCATTGAATACATGCATGCAAATATTGTTTGAAAAAGAAACAAATATCAGGGAAAGCGTGCGCATAATTGCACCTAAAATCAATTATTACTTAAAAAAACATTATCTATAAATTTATGCATATTTGTATAAGCTATCAGCCTGTATTGTAGAGCAGCTAACACCCTATAGCGTTCTCAAAACTAGACTAGTCTTTGTCAAAGGTAGCTATAAGAACAAAGACTAATAACAGTCAACATTAGACTTTGGAGTGTCATTGACACATGATCAGAACTCTCTTTCTCTTTCTCAGCTCTCTGGTTCCGAGCTGAGAGGGACATAGACAGTGTTCCGCCGAAGTGTAGAATCTCGTTTGTGGGGAATAGGCAAGAGCCCAACCAAGCCTTAAGCTGGGTTTACGAGATATTTTTGGCTAAGCTTAACGGCTCGAAATCCCCACTTTAATTGACTTTGTGTCGCATCCACCTTGGCGGTAAGGTAGTAAACCCCAGAATTCGGAGTATCATTGACCATAACTATCGAACTGGGTTCTCTGACCGTCTAACGACTTAACCTCTCCTCTTTTCTACTATGTGTTTTTCTGTCTTCTGGAGTTTGTCTTATTTGTATTAATATCCCTTATCAAAGATATTGTGCTGTAGATACTCAGTAAAAATCTTGTGGGCATCATCTTTCCACCTCGGCGATACAACATTCTATATAAGCATATTTTTTATCAATTCACCCCAAGGAAGGTGATAATGTCACTGAAAAACAATGTGCCAGTGGGAGGGGAAAAGAATTAGATGATTTTAAAAGAAAGCGGACACACAACCCTAAACAGGATTAAAAAAAGAAGTAAATCTGTATTCCTGACCAGAGAGTAGTGTGAACCGAATATATAAAAGAATATTATGAGGTATTACTGGAAAATGGATTCATTTAAATGCTGCTTTGTATAATGCCAAAGATCTCTGTATATATACTAATATTTTTACTACATAAGGAAAGGATTTAAATTGGAAAATAATTAATAATTAGTCCTCGTGGAATATTGAGAGACACCAGGATAGATTAGTCAGTGGTTAAAGCGCTAAACGATACTTGAAGTGCTCTGTGTTTGTCCTATGAAAAATGAGGAAATTAGCACATAGCGAAGACACACACAGGACGCGAATATTTATTCAAAGTTTGAAAAACATAATGAAAGACAATGTTGAGGGAGAAAATATACAATCTGGAAATATTTTGTCGTTTTCATATTGTGCGCTTCGTAAGGAAAAGTTAATGTTCGTGATCATCGTATCAAGGAAAAATATACCCACCCCTGCACCAATAGTGAAAAACGTTGCAACTTGACAAACTTATTTCCGTGAAAAATGGTTTCAAGAGAAAGATTTTATAAATTTCATCTGACATAAAATCTAGTGCTTGGCTAATGAATTGCAAATGTTTCTTTTAAAGAAACGAAGAAAATTAACCCTCTAGGGCCATTCGTATCATATTAGTGGGGGATCTGTTTATTACTTCATAACAATGTAGAACTGATCCCCCACTTTATGACAAGTAGAAGCCTTAATCATATTATATTATTAACCCTCTAGGGCCATTCGTATCATATTTGATACAGTATGAAAACAAGCCTTGAAAGAAATATTTTTCTGAAAAATTTTTTCAGAGAAATATTTTATAAATTTCAAATGAAAGCAGTACTGACTGCTCAGTCAATGAATACCAAATGTTTCCTTATAGGGAAATACCAAATGTTTCCTTATAGGAAAATACTGTATCAAATATGATACGAATGGCCCTAGAGGGTTAACATTACCAATTTATATATATATATATATATATATATATATATATATATATATATATATATTGATTTTCAATATTATTTGAAAATGTTTTTATATGTACAAAATTTAATTAAAGATGTAAAAGTTTGTAGCTTGATGTTACACATTATGAAATAGTAATAAAAAGCGAAGCTACCGATTTCGCTCCCGCTCGTCAGGCCTCTACGAGAGATTTAAATTAGTATTAAATTAAAGTGTGTCATGGATAATGATGGAAAAATATGAATGCAAGGAGTTAGAATCTAATAATATCGAGCCCCAACAATTCACACTGTTTAAAAAGGATCAATACAAGGATAGAAATGCAGGCGGGAAGTGCAAGAAAAGAAGCTGCAGGACTAGAATTGTCATCTGCATTTGGTTGATCTAAATATGAATGCGTGAGACCCAATCGCCAGTCTGGTTGCACGAGTAAACACCTGTTGCAGGGGCACCAGTGACTTAGGTTCGCTGGAGCAGAATCCATGAAAGTATTTATCGAACAGACAAAGGGAAGCCACATCTCGTCGGTGGAGAAGTGGCTGGAGTCGAGCCGCCAAGTCGATACCTATCACATTACTGATTCTTCTTTGGGGCTTGTCGAGAACACTAAGTTAAACAGCCGGCTGCGCCTGAACATATATGACAGCAGTACTCCATGCATGGACGAATGGTTGATTTGTATACATATATATATATATATATATATATATATATATATATATATATATATATATATACACGTTGTGGTGCAGTTGGAACGAGAAATCGGAGAGACGAGCTTGATAGTCAGATGAATTCGTTTCATTCAATGAGAAGCAAATGCCCTTAGGAATACGTTTAATCTATCTCCAGCTGTGGGTGAAATAGCCAGACAGATTGAATTCTATAGCCTTGGTTACCAGTCTACCGCAGAAAGTAATAGCAGCCTACTGCAGAGAAATTTCTGCGCGGTGAGTCATGTCTCTTTCGAGGCATGATCACCAAAACGTGTATAACGTATGTTACTTAACGAGCTAAACGATATTTTTTTTAATCATTTCACCCCGAGCAAGGCAGAAATGCCACTGATAAGTGGGGGGGGGGAGGCTACATAACTGTAAAAAGTTTGATTAGAAAAGAGTGAGGTGTACAAACTAGTTAGAAAGAAGCAATAGAAAGCTGAGAATGCAGGTGCGATGACAGATACATAGGTGGAGAGAAAGGGAAGGATATACGGGGGTGGGGAGAGAGCTAGAGTTCAGTGGCTAATAGATGAATATTGACATTGAATTTAAATTTCTGGAGGTTGTAGCCGTCAGGGAAGCAAGAATATGGGAAAGTGTTCCACAGGCGGGAAGTGCGAGAGAAAAAGCTGAAGGAGTAGAATTGTCGTCTGCAGTTGCCAGTCTGGTTGCACGAGTTGAGGAGGCAACAGTGACTTAAGTTCGTCCGAGCAGAAGCCATGAAAGTATTTATAGAACAGACAAAGGGAGGCCACATTTCGACGGTGGGGAAGTGGCTACAGTCGAGCCGCCAGATCAGTACCTATCACATTACAGACTCTCCTTTGGAGCCTGTCGAGAACACTGAGAAGAACGGCAGGGACGCCTGACCATAAATGGCAGCAGTACTCCATGCACGGACGGATGGTTGACTTGTATATATGCAGGATTGATTCAGGCGGAAAAAACATCCTGGATCGACATAGTGACCCAACCTTTTTAGCAGTAGATTTAGCTATGGATTCAATGTAGTGGTTCCATTTGAGGTCTGAGGAGAAGGTAAGACCGAGGAGAAGGTAAGGCCGAGGAGGCGTAGTGTGTTGCTCTCAGGGAGAATCGCTTGGTCCATGTTTATGGGAGGCAAGTGAGGTTGCCTGTGATGGTTGACAGACAACAGCTTATTCTTAGACGCATTGAAGTTGACAAGCCACTTCTTGCCCCAATTCACCACAGAGTGTAGATCCCGTTCAAGGTCAGCAGCGAGATTATGTCTGTCCGCCACGACAGGTTTCTTACTGGTGCGGGAGTATATAGTCGTGTCATCTGCGTAGATGCCTACTTGGGAACTGATCTCATCTCATCTCATCTTGATGAAAATAAGGAAGAGCGTTGGACCCAGGATAGAGCTCTGTGGGACACCAGCATTCGTGCTGTAGGATGAAGTGGCATGCCCATTCAAAACGACCTTCATTTTGCGGTTATTTAAAAAGGATTGGATTAGGTCAAGCAGGCGACCGGTAATACCGTAACCCCGTAGCTTGCATAGGAGGCCAGAGTTCCAAACCCTGTCAAAAGCCTTGGAGATGTCCAGAGCAACCGCTCGAGCCTCGTCAGACTCATCAAGGGCCTGGAGCACGTACTCCGTTACGGTTGTTAGCAAGTCGGCCGTGAATCTGGAAAAGCGGAAGCCATATTGCCTGTCAGAGAAAAGTTTGTGGGCACTAAGATGTTGAAGTATTTCAACATTGATTATGGCCTCGAATACTTTCCCGAATATCGGTAAAAGACTGATAGGGCGACAGTTGGATGGATCGGAGGGTTCACCACAATTCCTAAATAAAGGAACGACTGAAGAGAATTTCCAGCATGTAGGAAAGCAGGAAGCAGAAAGGCAGTAGTTAAACAGTTTAGAGAGGACAGGGGAAAGTTCAGGAGCACACCTCTTAAGGACTATCACCAGGATTCCATCGTCTCCACTCGCCTTATGGGGGTCGAGTTTTGAAATTACTCGGGATACTACTGTCGGGGTAATATATACGTCGTGCAGTTTGGCCTCAGTTCTAATAGAGAAGTGGGGTGGGTGTACCCCAGATGAGTCAAATGTGGAGTTGGATGAGAATCTGCGGGCAAAGCACTCATTTCTGATTTGTTTCGTCATATGTTTTTGTTTATAGCAAGGGACCTAGAGTAGAGGTAGAATTACTCAATATCATATATAGATCGTCTGTAAATAGAAATCTGGTCATTCATGTCGACACCAAGCGGTAACAATATGTTTCATGCTTCAGCGCAATATTTAGGCTTGGTATGAAACATACTGTCGCCGCATGGTGTTGTTCTGCGCCCACTTTTATGTTTACGTATGCTCTAATTCAAATATCAGAGTAGATAGAAAGATCGCTTTCTGACCATGAAACCCGTGTTCGAATCTCACCATAGTCGATTAGTCAGGAAGTTGACTTCTTGATATTATCAGTTTGAAAGAAACGATTCCAACGTATCACACCTATGTATGTTAAATTAGTGTTAGTTTTCATGTATGGAGAGACATTGTCAGTTGGTAAATTAAATTTCACATCTAAATATTGTACCACATCTAAATATTGTGGTATTTAGTTGTGGAATTATTTAACTAAAAAGGAAGAGGGAGGAAGGCTTCGAAATTTGAATTGACCTCTACAAAGGCCTGACCTCAATCCTATTTAACATCTATGGGATATTTTGGATAAAAAATTTGATGAATCTAATGTTACTTTGCACAACACACTTTGGAAACAAATACAAGTTGCTTGGCAGGGGATACCATTAGATACATTGAAGAAGCTTGAGATATCAATGCCTGACAGAATGGAAGCTGTGATCAAAGCAAAAGGCTATAATACTAAATATTAAATTTATTTTGTAACAAGTATTTTTCTTGTTAAATCATTTGTTGAGTAAATCAAATAAAATTACTTTAATTAAATTATTTATTTTCTATCAATATGCCTCATAAAAGATAAAATATTTATTGTTCTAATACTTTTGCAAAGTACTATATATAGAGAGACGGTATGTTTTTTAACGACCTAGAAGGAAACAGATATAAATAGATGGCAGAGCATGAATAAAGAGGGATTGAAATAAGACAATCATTGTTTATATCTAAAAGTATAATACTTTTTAAAGGACGCTGAAGGGACACGGCACAATAATAATAAGACCACCTAATCTCAGGATGTTCTGTACTTGCCCCAAAGTATATAAAAATCGTCACGATAGAGTAGGGGAATATTTACACTGGACAATGTGCAAACACTTAGGAAAATATATAAGCAAACACTGGTATGAACATCACCCAGCACCGATTACAGAAACAGAAGTTGTCACCATTCTATGGGATTACATCATCTATACAGACAGAAAAAGTGAAGCAAATTAAACGGACATTATTGTTAAAACAAAAAAGAAAAAAATTGCTTATTAATTGACTAGCAGTATATCCCGGCGTTGCCCGGGTCTAATGAAAGCTTTAAAACTAATCCATGATACTGAAGCTCAGACTCAGCCTAAAGAATATTTATGTGAAGTGTGGTGAGAATTGGATAAAAATTGTGGATGTGTATGAAGGACATACAGACAGATAAACAGACACACACAAAAACATCTTGCCTTATATATATATATATATATATATATATATATATATTATCGATTTTCTGCACCATTGTAAGAACTGCAACCTTGAAACTTCTGAATATTGTTTCTTATATCTTTGTCTATGAGTGTATCAAATTTGATTAAAATCAGACCACTCCTTCTATAACTCAATTTTCTCGATTATCGATTTTCGATATTCATCGGGGGTACCTCGACACAAAACCTTGCTAAGAACACTCGCAGACGCTTATAGTACAACTGTGTAAATTTTGAAGAAAATCGGTTCAGCCGTTTCGGAGTCTATAGGTAACGGATACACACAGACAGAGAGAGTGAGAGAGAGAAAGAGAGAGAGAGAGAGAGAGAGAGAGAGAAATTTCCATTTCTAAATAAGTTTAGATATGGCTGTCCAGCGGATTGTAACATAGCAAACAAAGGAATTCGAAAAACTGTCAAAATATAAAGACCTGGAAATTGAAATAGAAAAAATGTGGAAATTAAAAACAAGTATCATACCAGTGATAGTGAGTGCACTTGAGATGCTAAAAAATGGAACAAAAACACATTGAAAGAATCCCTGGAAACCCCAGCTTAAGCGATATACAAAAAATTGTCTTTTTAAGTACATACCACACATTAAAGAGACTTTTGTCTATGTAACGCTAGGGATATTATGGAGATATAAAAAAATGAAATGGAGCCATAACAACACACCAAGACCTGCCTTAGGTCTTCCTGCAAACTTGGTAGGTAGTGTGACCATAACAGAAATCGAATTATAATGAAAAATGACATAATAATTATAATGAAGAAGAAGAAAAAAGATGAATCAGCTATCTATGGCAAGCATCCATTTCTAACTCTTTCCATGTTTATTTTCGGTGTTTCGCTTAGCCTAACAGAGGAATATGATGCAGAAAGCAACGAGGTTCTCGCTGTACACGAGGAAAAGTATTTGAGAAGAGCATGCTAACGATCAATATGCGAAAAGCATCCAACGTACAGGCTTGTATCTGCAAACCTTTTTCGGATCGTGTACGTTTTCCTACAAGTGTACATACATAATGCGGGTTTTCTGAGTTTCAATCATCTTCCAAAAATCGTTTTTCGTTTTGGGAAATGAATCAAAGAACAAAATACAATAATATATCCGAGGGAAAATTAAAAAAAGAAAAATATGATAGCCTCAGAACAACAAACGTACACACACATTTTTTTTTTGCTTGGATTAAAAAGTAAAAAATGACAATTCAAATTTATGTTTTTTTTTGTTTTTTTTATCTCTCGTTCAACCGTCTACAGTTTTCTGCAGTTCCTATCTTTCCTTTACGTCTGTTTCTGCTATGTTAAAATATATTCTTATTGGTTTGTTTGCTCTTTTGTTTTTTATTTCCTTTCTCAAAACTTAGGAAGCTTAAGCTATGGTTGTTATATTTCTGTAAGGATAAACTTAGAATTGTTTTGTCACGGAAAAGAACCTCTCGTCCATAGCAAAAAATTAGCATGTTTATTCATCCATACTTAAGTCAAGTTCATTTGCTTTTGGTGATATCAGAAAGAAGATTTTGGTCAAAGAAAATATGAAGGGAAATAGAATTTTGTGTGAAGAGAGGAATGTGGAATTTGGTATGCAGAAAAGAATGTTGAATTAAAGAGAGAAAATAAATGGAGTCGAAGGAAAACTGAACGATGATAAATAGGTCGAAAGAAGAAAATAGAAAAAAAAGGATAGATAAAGATTAGAAATCAGATGGAAAAATGAAAGATGTAAAGGAAAAGGAAATAAGGTTAAAGGAGAGAGAGAGAGGAAAATGTTTTTAAGAAAAGGATAAGAAAAAGAAGAAAGAAAGAAAAAAGGAAAAGTGAAAAGAATGACAGCGAAAAGAAATTAAGTTGCAACCAGTTGTAGTTGTAATACTTGCAAAAGATGAAGATGAGGATAATGCTGGGGAAGTAAAACAAGAAAAGGACGACTCACCGAGACTGAATTCAAATATAGATAAGATAAATATGAAAAAAGATAGGTTAAAGAAGGAATGTAAAAAGGTGGACAAAAAAGGGAATTATATTAAATTAAAGGGAACAGAGAATAAATAAAAGGGGGACGAAATAGATAAAAGAAAAAAAACATAAAAAACGATGACAAAATCGTAAGAAAGAAATACTTTTTTAAATAGAGAGAGTAAAAATATAAAGAGAACGCATATAATTTTAAGAAAGCAACTATTACGATAGTAGATACGATGCACAGAAAAAATGTACTGCGGTATTTTTCAGCACAATATTCGGTGTAAAACGGCTATACACAGAACAGTCAGTCAGTTAAGTGCCATACGTGATACACGCTTGGGCGATCATGTCTCGAAAGAGACATGACTGACTGGGCAGAAGATTATCCCGCAGTAGGTTGCCATTGCTTTCTGCGGTAGACTGGTTGCCGACCAAGGCTATAGAACCCAATCTGTCCTGTTATTTAACCCATAACTGGAAGGAAGAGACGGATTAATACTTTTCCCAAGGGTATTTGCGCGTAAGTGAATACAATGGATTCAGCTAGAATTCGAACTCGGCTCCCCGGTTTCTCGTTCAGAGCCGATATCCACTGTACCACAAACAATAGTTATAATTACATACAAGAAAGAACTTACAACACAAAGAGAAGGGGTTTAGATCGAAAGAGACACCGAAATTATCAGTCTAAATATTAGTCGAATAACACTCAAATATTACATCCCGAATAGTACTATTCTTTACATAAATAGACCATTCCATTTATGGGCCATTATATCATTGTGAGTGTTGCAGGGGTTTCAGCCACTCTACAACAGCAACTAAATATATATTTTGATCTATTTGCCTCAAACAAAAAATATTACATCTCAAATAATACTATTCTTTACATAAATAGACCATTTCGCTTACGAGCCATTTCATCATTGAGAGTGTTGCAGGGGTTTTAGCCACTCTAAAACAGAAACTAAATATAATTTTTAATCCTTTAACATCAAACAAAAAAGCTACTAAGAGGCAAGAACTTACTGTGAGTAAGAGAATAGGAGGAAAAATCATTATTAAGGAGAGATGGAAAGAATAATAAAGCAATAATTAAAAAACAGATCTGTGATGGACTATGGTAGAAAGTGACTCGTAAATCTGAATGCCTCCAAACGAAACTGCTCTCCTTTGACCACCATAGAGAAACTTTTCCTGCCATCATAATGGATGACGCTATTCTGGAGGGCAACATACCACGACTCTGGTCTCACTCTCTCAACCACCCAGAAGTGGAACGACTACATCGAATCTATTTCTACATCTACTGCTAGGAAGATTGGATGAATGTTTCGAAACTGAAAGTTTTTCTAGTCAGAGTCTAATTGCACATTTATAAATCTACTATTTGTCCGTTCATTGAAAACCATTGCCACATCTGGTCGGTTGCTCCAGCTATTTACCTTGAAGTTTTCGTTAAAATCCAATGAAGGATATGCAATTTAATCGACTCTGATTTGACATTTCGACTTCAGTCACTTTCTCACCGATTTGGTGTGACATTCCTTTTTTTTTTCACCGAATATTTTCATGGCAACTGCTCTGACAAGCTTTATCCCAGGTGCGCGAATCCCACAAATTTACATGTGCTACTAAATTGACATATACCTCTCACGCTTTTAGGGTTGCATTAGCTAAATTTAACCGTCTCTTCTACAATGATAGATTCTTTTCTCGCATTTCCCATCAGTGCAACTCACTTCCGTATACTTGCTTCCCTAATAGATACAATCTTTCCAAATGTAACGTCAGTTGCTATCTTCTATCTCCTTGAATTAGTTCCATCTTTAATCCTTTTTTAAAATTTTTTCAAATCTTTTTGCGACGCTCCCTTTACCCTGTTTTACTCTTACTGTAATTTCTTTCTTACTAGTGGTGGTACCGCCATTCTTGGGGTGAGTCAATTAAAACAAAAAGCAAAACTATATTGTATTTAAACTGTATTTATATTTCCGAAGATCAAATTTAACCAGAAGGGCAGAAACCGGAAGAGATTTCCACGAGCAAGAAGTGCGAGAGAAGAAACTGTTATCGTAGAACTTACAGTTATATTTATCCATTTCAGCTATATATGTGGAGATCTTGCCTCCAATTTACTCAATCAGTTAAATCTCCATACGTGGTACACGCTCGGGCGATCATGTCTCGAAAGAGACATAACTGACTGGACAGCAGGTTATCCCGCAGTAGGTTGCCATTACTTTACTGGTTGCCAGTCAAGGTTATAGAACTCAATCTGTCCTGTTGTTTAACCCATAACTTGAGGGAAGAGACGGAATAATACCTTTCCCCAAGGGTATTTGTGTGTAAGTGAATGCAATGAATTCGACTGGAATACGAAAGCGGCTCCTCGATTTATCGGTCCGAGCCGGTAATCACTGCACTACAATGTACATCCAATGTACTCTTTCACTTAAATTCATAGACTCAGCACGATAGAGGAAAGCCCATCAGAACAATTACCATGAAATATTTATAAGAAAGACAAAGGGAAGTTACGCTAAGACGAGCGGTAGAAAAGTAACTGAAACCGAAATACTTTAAGACGGCTAATATTGCAGAAAGCAATAGCAACCTACTGCGGGATAAACTTCTGCCCAGTCAGTCTTTCGAGACAAGATCGTCCAAATCGTTTATCACGTATGGCACCTAATTGACTGGGAACATAAATAATGTTTCTACTGGGCATAAAGTGGGGGATCAGTTTTCTATTGTTATAAAGTAATAAACTCATCCCTCACCAATTACCAATTATTAACATATTAATATAATCCATCTTTTCTCCCTCAAGCTATGGCTTAAATAGCAGGACAGATTGGGTTCTATAGCCTTGGCTGGAAACAAGTTTACGGCAGAAAGTAATGGCAGCCTACTGCGGGATAAACTTCTGCCAGTCAGTCATGTCTCATTCGAGACATGATCACCCAAAACGTGTGTATCACGTATTTCACTTAATTGACGGAATCAGTCATCCATATTTATTGTTTTATATTTTCTGTCCACTCCTTGTTATGTGTTAATATCCTTCTCGCTCTAAAGTTTAGATTTTCCCGTTTATTTCTAAATACATATTTGATGTTTTCTGGAGGAGAACGTATTTGGCAATTTAAAATCAACATAAAGAAAGAAATGAATAAAAGTATTTTTACATAAGAAACATGCTTGGGCGATCATGTCTCGAAAGAGACATGACTGACTGGGCAGAAGATTATTCCGCAGTAGGTTGCCATTGCTTTCTGCGGTAGATTGGTTGTCAACCAAGACTATAGAACCCGATCTGCCCTGTTATTTACTGGAGTGAAGTGATGGATTAATACCTTTCCCAAGGGTATTTGCGCGTAAGTGAATGCAATGAATTCAACTGGAATTCGAACTCGGCTTCCCGATTTCTCGTTCCGAGTCGATATCCACTGCCGCACAACGCATATCCTGATGGCTGATTACGAAAGAAAATAAAAATAACAACCCATGAATAATATAACAAAACAAAATCGCTTAGTTGAAACTGTGAAGGATTCTCCCTACCAACGCCGAAAAAAAAAGCATTCTAAACACTAATCGCTTATCTTTCAAATATTTTGTACCTATTTTTCTTTTTTCAAAATCGACGTTTTTAATGTTTTTTTTTTTAATATTAACTTTCGAATTCGGTTTTGACTAAGAATAGGTTAGATTCATATTATTTTCTTTCATCTTTATAAGACCTCTATTTTTCGTTTCTTTTCTCCTTTTTTCCACTTTCATAACTCTACTCTCTTTCATTTATTCCTAGAGGCGCACCGAAAGTAATGCTTCCTATTTATTTCAACGGATACAGAAAACAATATTATCTACATGGAGAATAGTAAATAAATGTTTCCAGGAACAAAATACTATATTAACTATATAAAAATACATAAGTTTTAGAGTAAAGATATTTGTATTTCCTAACTCCATAGAAACCATACAAGAAAAAAAAAGGGGGGTTAACGAAAATATATACAGCGGATGCAAAAGTTGATATACAATGAGTTTTATACTAGTATTATAATAATGAATATTATTTTTCTTTTATGTGCGAAGTTCTTTAAGGACGTAGGCGATCATGGCTTTTCACATCTCCCTGTCCCTGGTAGCTCATAGCAAGCTTTCCCCTGTTGCGCCATGCAACACTCGTTCCGTCATCCACCTGATCAGGTTCTTCAAATATGTTATCCGCTGCTTTCCCCTGACTCTTTTTCCATCTATCTGGCCTGTTGGTAACAGGTTCTCCAAGCCCTCCTTCCTCATTGCATGTCCCAGGAACTTTAGTGGTCTCTTCCTGATGCTCGTCATTGCTCGCATGCTCTATACATGATATCAACAGCATTCTTCTGTAGAACCACATTTCAGCTGCTTCAAGTTTTTCCTTTATCTTCGAAGATATTGTCCAACATTCACTACCATACTGAAGGAAAATTATTTATTACTATTATTTATTAAAAAAAGATTTACAGCATTATAACAAACATTTTAAAAATAAATGATTTTAGAGTCAAAGACTCATTATTGCAAAGCCATAATCATGGCTTTACAATAATGAGTCTAGGGTTCTAAAATCATTTATTTTAAAAATTTTGTTATAATGTTGTAAATCTTTTTTTAATAAATAATAACAATAAACGTTTGCAGGTAAAGAGGAATGTGTGAATGACGCTGGCAAAGTGCTTAAATATTTGATGGATTCATATGTTTATCATTGACTAGCAGTGTAGCCCGGCGTTGCTCGGGTGTAATGAAAGCTTTAAAACTAATCCATGGTCCTGGAGCTCAGATTCTTTGGACGTTGGCACGAAAGACTAAAAAGCAATAGTTGTTTCCAGTTAAAGCGAAACCCCAGACTGAAAGAAAAATGAATGGATGTAAGTCAAATTTTGATTTCCTGGTATCGATATCAAATAAGTTTTTTCGTCCTAAACTGAATTTTGAAGGCTAAATAAGTCCTCTGAGTAAATGGTATCATGGTTGAGACTAAGAACTACAATTATACCTACTTAGAGCCACACCCGAAGCAAAAACTAAAATAAAAAAGCTGAAAAAATACACACATACAGGCAAATAAAACATACACACACACACAAACATCTTGCCTTATATATATATATATATATATATATATATATGTTATCGATTTTCTGCACTATTGTAAGAACTGCAACCTTAAAACTTCTGAATTTCTTTTTTTATGTCTTTGTCTATGAGAGTATCATATTTGATTAAAATCGGACCACTCCTTCTAAAACCTGATATTTTCGATTATCGATTTTCGATATTTATTTGGGATACCTCGAAACAAAACCTAGCAAAGAACACTCGCAAACGCTTCTAGTACAACTGAGTAAATTTTCAAGAAAATTGGTTTCGGAGTCTATAGGTAACGCACACACACACATTGACACACACATTGACACACACACACATACACACACACACAAAGTTCCATTTATAAATAAGTTTAGATATATACAGGGTGTCCATAAAGTTTGTGTGGATTTTAAAAAATTATAACTTTATTTGTATTTGCGATAGAAATTTTTTTAAAAAATAGTTAGAAAGAAGTAAATCTATAATGCAAAGGTTTTATTGAAATTTTATTTAAGTTTCCACATGTCTTCCATCATTAGCAATACAAAGGGTAAGACGACTTTGCAGTTCACGGAAAACATTTGTCAACTGATAAATAGTAATGCCTGAAATCACATTAGTTATTTTAGCTTTCGAATCTCCTATCAACTGGGTTTTTTGCATACACAATTGTTTTCACATGTCCTCAAGAAAAAAAAATATTATGGAGTCAAATCTGGTGAACGTGGAGGCCAATAAAATGGTCCACCCCTTCCGATCTATCTGTTTATTTATCTAAAAATTGTTACAAATTTTGTGGTAAACAATTTGTCAATAACGATACTTAAAACTAGGTACATTATAAGTTATACATTTTTTTAAGTGCACATGGACTTAAATGTACGCCCAGTATTTTATTGATATGTTATTATTGATATTTTTGTATATTCGATACAATACGTTTTCTGCGTAAGATTCGTTTTTTTTCAATTTTGTACACCTAGTTTTCAATCCTATTGCATAATTCCGTAAAATGTTAAAGCAAAATAGTAGTAAGAAACAGTTAAATCAGTTTATACGCCCTTTCTCGTCAGAGCAAAAATCGTGGAAAAATGTATCGTGACTATAAAAAATTAGCCACCGTTTTTATATATACTGTTTAAATAAAAAGAATATATGTTCATATACGAGTATCTATTAAAAACAATGTTCAAGCCAATAAATTTAATGTTAGTTGTTAATCCACTTTGTTAATCTTTGAACTTTCCGTAACACACACACACACACACACACACACACACACACACACACACACACACACACACACACACATATATATATATATATATATATATATATATATATATTCTTCATTTGTAAAACAGTTAATACGCAACCTAGGTTTTGTACCATGTGTTGTCTTTAGGCGATTTGCAGTAACTGATTCTACCGTTTTCTAAGAATACTCACATAAGGGGATTTTGAAATTAAAATATGAAAAAGTCCCAGACATAAGTTGGAGTATAGTGAAAACAGCCAAGCCTTACAACAGTGTCAATATATGTAGACTGTGCCAGGAAGGAAAATTGGTTATTATGTTATTTCTAAACAAAAATTAATTAATGAATGAAAGGACATGAATTATGTCTAATTGTAAACATACCATAAAATACCTATTCGGTTCATATATGGATGAATTATAATTTCCTCTAAGTTTGAAAATTTCGCGTTCAAGAATTTCCCGTTACGTGAGCGTTCAAAAAATCTCCGTTACTTGAGCGTTCTTAAGAAAACAGTAAAATCAGTTATTTCAAATCGCCTGATGACGCCACATGGTAGAAACATAGATCGCGTAATAAGTCGTTTACAAATGAAAAATATTGAAAAGTTCTACAATATAATTTCATTGAACACTTTTTAATTCAAATGTGTACTGTAAAAGAATTATTTCTTTTACTAAAAAACAATATGTTCAACTCTAGTAGAATAATAATAATTTATTCTCGTTGGTGATATAACCTCCTTAGATATTTCTCACCGCGTTCAAGGGAAACAACTCTTCACGTTTAACGTATTACCACGTTTTCACAGAGTTAAAACAAATAAGAGTAACATACGTGCGTCTCAATTTAAGAACTATTTATTACAACATATAAAATTAAAATACATAAAAAGGTTTTTACATTTAACATGTACAATTCAATAAATGATTAACATTAGAAATATGTACAATAACGATAGGAGAACTGCTAAAATTATCGGCAGAACATATAATTGATTGCGGAACATACAATTAAAATATTTTGACCGATTTACGAATTAGCCAAGAAGGAAAAAGGAAGGTGTGCTATACGAACACGGACACAAAGTACTTACGAGAAGGTGGAAATACAAATGGCATTCTCTTACATTCGAATTATCGGGAGGCGGACAAGTCAAGTTTTCCTGTAGCGGAAAGCTTATTTCTCCAGAGACTTGTTGAGCGGACGCTTTCTTTCCTTCTTCTTCTTCTTCTTCTTCTTCTTCTTCTTTAGGTTAGCGACTCTGGTCAACCAGCACTTGAAGGGTCTCTCAAACGCAGCAACAATTCAATATGGAGTCGAATATTTAAGGAACTCCGGAAGCCAAAATTAGGCGATTCGATTTGGTTAATGGAATAACTAACAACTAGGCAGGCAAGGTTCTCTACATCGCAAAAATACTTCAACAATTATATCCCGTTAATATAGGGATAAACCACATACTTCGGCTATTCGAAGATGCGTGACAGCTAATGACACCTCTAAATGTAGGGGAAAACACAAAGCTGGTTCCGCATCACTCGTTCACACTGCAGCGAAAAGTCTGACGTCCTTTCCCTAGTTCTTCCACTGCTATTATCCTCCGCCGGCCGGTGCAAGTTTCTGAGGGAAAAGTTTCTTACTTCCACGCCAAGTTACGTGTCCTGTGATTGATCAGCAGCAAGAGTACCCTGTTAGCGGCTCTGCCATTGGTAACAAGTGCCTGCTGTTTCCCAAAAGAGGATGACCAATATGAAATCAAGGGTTGGTGCAAGTTGAAATATTACAAGCTGAAATAAATCTCCCTTCTAACCAAAATAATTCTTGCAACTGGTCTAATTTTATTATGGCCCAAAATATAATTAAATTATATATATACTAGCAGTATAACCCGGCGTTGCTCGGGTGTAATGAAAGCTTAAATTTAATCAATGGTCCTCAAACTCTTTGGACGTTGGCACGAAAAACTAAAACTCAGTAGTTGTTTCCAGTTAAAGCGAAACCGTAGACTGAAAGAAAAATGAATGAGTGTAAGTCAAATTTTGATTTCCTGGTATCGATATCAAATAAGTTTTTTCGTCGTAAACTGAATATTGAAGGCTAAATAAGTCCTCTGAGTAAATGGTATCATGACTGAGACGAAGAACTACAATTATACCTAATTAGAGCCAAACCCGAAGAACAAACTAAAATAAAAGGGCAAAAGAAAATACAGACATACAGGTAGATAAACAGACACACACACAAACATCTTGCCTTTTATATATATATATATATATTATCGATTTTCTGCACTATTGTAAGAACTGCAACCTGGAAACTTCTGAATATCGTTTCTTATGTCTTTGTCTATGAGTGTATCATATTTAATTAAAATCGGACCACTCCTTCTATAACCTAATTTTTCGATTATCGATTTTCGATATTTATCGGGGGTACCTCGTCACAAACCCTAGCTAAAAACACTCGCAGACGCTTATAGTACAACTGTGTAAATTTTCAAAAAAATCGGTTCAGCCGTTTTGGCGTCTATAGGTAACGGACACACACACACACAGACACACACATATACACACACACAAAGTTCCATTTATAAATAAGTTTATATATATATATATATATATATATATATATAAAGAGAGAGAGACAGAGATAGAGAGAGAGAGAGATGGAGAGTGAGAGAGAGAGAGAGAGAGAGATGGTGCGATGGGTAAATTCTCACCGTATTATATTTTTAATTTCTCACATGGGTATTTTCTGTTTTGGAATTTGTTCTCTGCAGAGTATAGTAGGGTATTGACTGTGACAAGACGAGACGGGAAGACATAATTCACTCCGCCAGAAATTTGTAAACGGCATGCCGTCTTGCATTACCGCCAGAAGCTCCAATACGAACATTTTAGAGTATTTCGATGTCATTCTGTAGAAAGTGCAGAGGATTCAGAAAGAATTGGATGAATCTAATGTTGATGAAAAAAGAACAGATGCTCTGAAAACTCCCTTTGGTCGTTCTGCTAAGAAAAAAAAATGTCCTGAATTTGTTAATGAGGGTCTCAGACTCAACACAGAAACCTCATCACCCCATACATCTGGTCACCAAACTCCATAGACAGCGAGATCTCATTATTATTAATATTATGAGAAGTGAGGTTGGCAAGAGACCAGCAAAACTTCTTGTAACAGTAAGCAAATCGTCTAAAAGCCATGGTTGAAGCCAATGGCATTTTAATTGACTGAATTTAGTATTTCAAGATATTTTTGTGTAATTTTTGTAAATATATCCGTTAAAATGGATGTCAATGTTATTTTCATTTTTGCGTAATTTCGACGACATTTGCTCTATCGCACCCTGATACATGTAGTCGTCATTACCCATTCGTATCCGGGTACTGGGATCGTTATTCTCTCTTCTGATTTCATTCTTCCTCTCTGCTGTAGATAGCGGAGAGGGAAGTGAAGTCCTAGTCTACTCTATATTTTTGTAAATATATCCGTTAAAATGGATGTCAATGTTATTTTCATTTTTGCGTAATTTCGACGACATTTGCTCTATCGCACCCTGATACATGTAGTCGTCATTACCCATTCGTATCCGGGTACTGGGGTCGTTATTCTCTCTTCTGATTTCATTCTTCCTCTCTGCTGTAGATAGCGGAGAGGGAAGTGAAGTCCTAGTCTACTCCTGAAGAGTAGTCAAAGGGAGTTTGACGAGTTCATTCACGTGAATTTTATTCTGTGTGGAGAATACTGAGCGACCTAATATCTCACACACTTGGCCAGAAACACTTCCCTCAAAGGCGATTGATCCAGAGCTTGCAAACCTGGTTGCATCAAGCTGTGGGTGTTTGGTGAATAAAGTGTTGCCTTCCTTACAGGCGTTTACCTCTTCCGCCGTTTTGCTCGTTGAGATCATGTAGATCTTGCCTATTCAGACTTTAGGAACTTCAGAGATTGGTCACATCCAATCTGGTCCCTCATCCTTGATCTTGACGCCATAAGAGTCTCTACCGGATTGGAGTTACAGACGGCTTTGCTCTTAAGATCACTGGGGCACGCATGCCCTCTACCATGACATGAAATGACCGTATATACACCCTTGTGCAAATTAATTTAAACAACAGCTTTAGTTTCCTTTCTTTTAACATACGGCTAGTTTTAGACTCATTGGGCTGACAGGGTGTAATTAATTTCTATGTTTTCTCCATATTATATCATTTGCAGTAGTGTGAATTAATGAGAATCTAACTTTGGGATGTATGGCGAAATTTGTTTGGCCTTGAAAAATATTCTGTCGACCGTGATTGCATCAGATTTTTATAATACACAGGCACTATTTGCCCGACTGTCGAGTAGTAGTCCTATGGCCATTGTCTGCGATGGACGTTACTCCAAGGAAGCGTACGAAAATTATAACGCTGCACGAACACAGTCGCAAGACTTACAGAGACATCGTGGATATTGTTGGCGTCAGTCTTTCAAATGTCAGTCTTTCAAATGTCAGTCGGGTCATCAAGCCGATGAAACAAAACGTAAAGAAAAATGTAGTCAGGAAAGAAAAGCAGCAACCAAGAAAATACGTATACGTGAATGTTAAATAAAAGAATCATCTCACATTTTTAAAACGTTTTTCTATTTTCGCCATATTCTGTTATAAATATGGGCTGATCATGTTGCAAGGATGAGTGACAACAGAATGCCTAAGGTCCTCTTGTATATACAGCTTGACAGTGGGCAAAGAACAAACTGTTGGATTGCCGTGGCTCAGGTATAAAGAAAAGCTAATATGTAACCTCTCAGTTGTAAATATGCCTGATACTAATTTCGAATGAGTCTCCCTGGATAGAAATAACTGGAGATATTTTTAATCGTGTGGTATTAGAAGTTTCAAAATCATTCGTTTGTATTGACCGGATGAGAGACGAAAGAAAACGATGAAAAGCTTTAATAAATATTTCTATAGTTATGTACCGAGATCCTCGCTGTTTTACAGTATGTGCATTTGTATGCAGATCACTAGATCACGACACAAATGTAAAGACTAAATGAGTTTTTTGGAACATCTTACGTTGAAATCTACGGGAGAGTTCACTGAAATTATATATATATATATATATATATATATATATATATATATAAAATTATTTTATATTAGATCTGTAATTTTGATTACATTGAGCTCTCTTCCTGTATCATTTTTACTATTAAAATTTTAATATTAATTAGGATCTATAATTTTATTTTAGGATATATATATATATATATATATATATATATATATATATATATATATATATATATATATATATAATTTTAATATTAATAATATATATATATAATTTTAATATTAATTAGGATCTATAATTTTATTTTAGGATATATATATATATATATATATATATATATATATATATATATATATATATAATTATTTTATATTAGATCTGTAATTTTGATTACATTGAGCTCTCTTCCTGTATCATTTTTACTATTAAAATTTTAATATTAATTAGGATCAGGTTTAGGGATTTACCTTTCTACTTTTGCGTTTGGATTAAAGTTATTTTTTAAAAAAATAATATTATATATATATATATATTTGCAAACCACATATAAGACTGTTTCGCTGTATCACAGCTCATCAGTATACCTAGAAATCCACTTGCTTCTGGCCAGAATCGAAATTCGACCAATTTGGTGTCAGTGGGAGTCTCGACTCCCCAAGCCATAGGCACAAGGAATAAGAGAGGGGAAATTTTAGCGTGTTATATATAAGCGGTGTATACACACGCCAGTCACCAGAATATCTCAATTCATTGCTAAGGAGTAACGCGTAAATTTATATATATATATATATATATACTTGTCATCATATATGTATATATTTGGCATCATACATACATATATTTGTCATACACATACAAGCCTGTTTTGCTGTATCACAGCTCATCAGTGTAGATAGACATGTACTTTCTTTAGGCTTGAATCGAAACATGACCGATTTGCTGTCAGTCGGAGTCTCTACCCCCTAAGCCATAGGCGCGTAGAACGAAAAAGGGGAAATTTTAGCGTGTTATATATAAGCGGTTTATACACACGCCAGTCACCGGAAGAAGTCAATTCATTGTTGAAGAGTAACTTTTTTCAAAATTTTCTTCTCCAGTGAACCCAATCGCAATGAGAGCATATTATATTTCTTATCTACATACAAGCCTGGATGCATGTATGTATTATGAAATGGATTAAATCATAAATATTTCTAATTTATTTGCGTAAACGGTATTTTTAATGGATACTCATATTTGCGGAGTACACATCATACTTACCGTGAAAATAGTGTGAAATTAGTTGGGAGAAAAGAGGTTAGGAGAAATTGCAAAAATATATATATATATATAATGACCTACAAGGTACAGGGAATTTTGAAGTCATGATCGTAGAAGGAGAAGAAGTCAACCTGGAATAAAAAATATTTTAAACAGTTGATCTAATAATAAATAAACTAAACGTAAAATAAATACAGTCAAAACCCTGAACGAAATTTGTGAATGAATGAAGAAATGAAAAAAGTTGACTGTATTCAGTTTTCACAATGAAGAATAAAAAAAACATATTCGCAATAAAAATGTGCTTCAAAAACGCACGCTTAAGAAATTTTATTATAATAAAAGCGAAAATGAAAGCCTATCTATTCGCTAAAGGCGTTCTTATGACGTCACCATGTTTCTATTGTTACGCATTTCAAAGATAATGCAGATACAGTTTGTAAATAAGGTTTCATCACTCTGCTTGGGGTGAACCGGTTGGTGTTTCTCACGCTGCCAACCGTGGAAACAATGGTGGTGTGGGTGACGTGAATAGATGGAATCTCTCAAAACGAACGTTATTCATATCATCAGTAACTGATCCGATTGTTTCGTAGATCAGAACTGATAAAAAGCTATTGGTTTCTTCATATGTAACTGTAAAGTAGGTATTAGTTGCAAGCCTTGTTTGAATGCATCAGGCCAAACTACATTTCAATTTTGTAGTCTATTCAGACCACACAAAAAGATGGATTTCTAGCGGATTCTACACCTGATTAAGATAGTCAATTTTGTTCTCAGATTTAATGGTTTAAACTCCTCTCCCTGTGGCTTTGTCCCACAAACAATACAGTTTTTTTTAAATAAACAAAATGTATAAAATCATATCGACATCGGCGGAGTTATGTTTTTACTTTTAGTTGGATGGATGTACGCGGATAGTAGAGTTTATTAGAAATTAAAATCAGCGTCCCGAGTTCAAATCCATACCGTGTTTGTTGCGGTTACTTTCAGAAATATGAATTTTGGAACGATATGGCTCTATAGGGATGTGCGTCGTGGTGCAGTGGATATCGGCTCGGAACGAGAAATCGGGAAGCCGAGTTCGAATTTCCGTCGTATTCCTTGCATTCACTTACGCGCAAATACCCTTGGGAAAGGTATTAATACGTCTCTTCCCTCCAGTTATGGGTTAAATAACAGGACAGATTGGGTTCTATAGTTTTGGTCGGCAACCAGTCTACCGCAGAAAGCAATGGCAACCTACTGCGGGATAATCTTCTGCCCAGTCAGTGTATCACGTATGGCACTTAACTGACCGATGGATTTATGTATATTTTTCCTCAGCTATGATTTTAATAGCAGCTCGGACTGTCTGACTAGCGTTCGTTGGCGACAATTCTAAAAGACAAATGTTGAAATCAAAAGCCACTGAGTGTAGGGATTGTAATATCACTTCTTTTAAATCTGCTTGATATAAAAACTACTACAACAACAAAAAGAGAGTGAAGGCGATCTGCAATGAAGTGTAATGAAATTAAGAAAAACGAGCAATTTTGGTGTCTCCTTCTATTTCTAATATCAGTTATTTAATTGCAACTTGTGATACACACTTGGGATATCATATCATTTTCCCGCAGTAGTTTGCCATTAATTTTTGCGGTAGACTAGTTGCCAACCAAGAGACAGAGCCAAGTGGAAGTCCATAATCACCCACGTCCTGAAGGGACTAAGCACATGATAAAGAAAAATTGCAAACGCAGCCAACGAACCATACTATATATAGTATGTCAAAAAATTCCAACCAACCATACTATATATAGTATGTCAAAAAATTTCAACCAACCATACTATATATTGTATCTCAAAAAATTTCGAAATTTAAATTCGTTGAATGGCCAATTCAGCGAGAAAAGTTTCGCTATAATCTGCTCTGTTATATAACAAATGTTCAAACTGTGCTCCGCTTGTTTCTACATACGCGTGCATGTATCGAATCATTCAATGGCGGACCCTATCAAATACTCCCACACGGTTTTGAATGGTTTCGTAGTCCAGCATGACACTTTAATGAAACTTCTCTGCATTATTAATGTAAGCTTCATAAAACAATTGTTTTAGGTGGTTCCTCGGATAAAGCCCCCAAGAACAGAGATCACAGTAGATATCAGCGAATGCATCGCTAGCAATGCCCCATCATACATGAACTATATGCGTCTTCGCCTTAGCGGGAAGACACCCTCATCTGGCATTGTGTTGGAAATAAAATCCCTGTAGACGTCTCCTGTAGAGGTGGTGCGAGAACAAATGTAATTACAGATATTCACCGACAGTTCCAACCCACACATTTATCGTAAACAGATTCTGGTTTCTAGTCTCTATTTTATCCTGGAAAATCCGATCCGCCCACAAATGTTGGTTGTGTAAGTTTCTTATTGTATCTCTTCTATTGTGCCACATTTTGTCTCATGCGGGAAGGCAGCTAAATATCTATATTGCTGTCTAGCTGTTCACCACTAGCAGCTGGTGGTTATTGTATTTTGTTGATGTTAAAAAGATTTATATTTTATAAAGGTTTATATTTCATTTTCCAACCTCTGTGTTGGTTATTTCTCCTTGTGTAACCTTTTTAGATTACAACAAGGACTGTTTTACTTTGGATCGGAAGGTGACAGTTGATTTTTTTTCCTGTTTAACGGCCTACCAACATCTAAAGGGTCATTTAAAGCCGGAAACGTTGGAAACATTTTTCATTCAAAAAATATTTTGTTGTAACATTTTTCATTCAAAAAAGGTTTTGTTGGTAATATTTTTCATTCAATAAAGGTTTTGTTGGTAATATTTTTGCTTCGAAAAGGTTTGTTTGTAATATTTATCATTCAAAAAAGTTTTTGTTGGTAACATTTTTCATTCAGAAAAGGTTTTGTTGTTAATATTTTTCATTCAAAAAGTTTTGTTGGTAAATACTTTCATAGCATTTTGACCCCGGTTTGGGAGTTAACTATTTGCCCAATAGCTGGGGCCCTAACAGGTGCTACCAATCTAGGTCAGGGTGGACCTGCGAACAACAGCAAGTGGTTCCACGCTGCTCACAACCTCTCAATCAGAGGCCTTGCTGCCGGATGCAGTTTACGGTCATACCTAGAACCAAAGTGACTGTTGAAATGTCTAGGACAAATAATTAGGAACCTGGACAAGGGGAATTTGCAAATGACAGAGCATATTGAAGGCAAGACAAACAAAGAGACATAACGAATAAAGAACTTGTGTAAATGGATGGCAGAATAGGGACTGTGAACTATAGCAGGATGCAAATTTTGTTAAGAGCAAAACAAGGAGCTTGTGGTGGGCTGTGATCAACCATTTCATGATTTGAGACGACACATACAAAAAAGCCTACTTTTCAGAATCTATTCATTTTCGTTTGAAAAGAGTTTGATCAGAAAGTCTTCTGTATCTGCATAAATTGCATGTATTGTTAAAACCCACACATTTTCTACCTGCATCCGCTTGACAGGTGTGTTGATGTGGTATACATGAATTATTTGGTGTGAATGTTAATTCTTTCACTTAACCCGCTACATCACCTAAAAGATGAAGCAATTTGTTAGTGTGCAAACGTATGGACGAATGGAAGAAGTTGCAAGTCACAGGCGAAATAGTTATTGGAAAGGAATGGGTTTGGAAAGGAAAGCAGTTCTCCAGAGAAGTGTATTTAGCTGAGTGATAAAGCAAGACTTGATTAGCTTGTTGATGATGGATGACTCTATCTCTTTCAAGACAAACGCGCAATAGCTACAGAAGCAAATCTTGTTCAGTCAATTTTCTCCTGTTTTCGTTCTTTCGTTGTTTTTTTCTGTCATTTTATACTCACTTTCTTTCTATACTCACTCCTTCATTCTTCCATACGACCCCTTTCATTATTCTCTCCCTACATCATATATTATCTTCATGAATCATCTCCTCACTATATAGAGTGTCTAACGCACAAAAAATGATATTATTTAAAATATGAACATCTGGGTAACTACATGTCCCAAACAAACGAAATTAAATAGGCTTCATGCTGAATAATAAATAAAATAGTATTTGTCTATATTTCTAAGATGAGGTAGTATTTACAGTTTTTAGATTATTCGGAGGAATGTCCTCATCTTTGTTGCTACTTGTATGATGTTTCGGCCCTTGTACGCTCCGGCCTCCTTCAGGTGCTAGGAATATCTAACCAAAATCTTTATTACAATCAGTGGGGTCTATGGTCTTCATTCCTTGCGTAGTAGTGCCTCTTTTGATAAGCATGAGTTATCTCCCTCTAACCCTGTAAGATACTTGTTCACTATTTCTGTAGCATGCTATTGAACTCACAAGTCTTTAGGTTAATCACAGGAACTAACCAACGTCAATATTCATTGGGCCATGTGTCCTTAAGTGATCGTAATAAAGTGTTCGGTTCGAAATTACTAGCACCTGAAGAAGGCCGGAGCGTACAAGAGCCGAAATGTCCAAAGGGATGAAAACAAAGATGAGGACATTAGTCCGAATAATGTAAATACTGCAATTAAAGATTAATTTCCGAAAATTTGAACAACATATGCAAAGCGATATTATTTTTATAACCGAATTCACAAAGCTTCGGAGTTACGGCCATATCACGTTGAATACACCGGTTCTCGCTCGATCACCGAAGTTAAGCAACGTTTAGCCTGGTCACTACTTAGACGGGTGACCGCTTGTGAATTCCAGGTGCTGTAAGCGTTTAGTGACGGATGTGTGTTGTGGTGCAGCTGATATCCTTTCGGAAAGATAAATCGGTGAGCCGAGTTCGAATTCCAGTTGAATACCCTGCATTCACTTAAGCACTGGTAACGTTGGGAAAGGTATTAATCCGTCCCTTCCCTCTAGTTATGTGTTAAATAACAGCGTAGGACTTGGAGACCCTGCCCTTAAAAACAAATCCTAATGAATCTTGATAGTCGAAAAGAAAAAAAGTATTACTAGACAACAAACTTTTATAAAAACAACAATAAATAGTTGAAAGAAAAAAGGTATTACCAGCAATAAATGAATAAAATTTAGTTGGCAATAAATGACCCACCGAGGTTGATATGCCATAAAACAAAGCTTCGCAAATATGGAATATGCGTACAACCTGTGACACACGTCAAGTCGGTAGTCCAGCTCCTTCCAAACACGTTGTAACGTATCATGCGTAACATTCTACACCTCCTCAGTGATTTTCTGCTTAAGTAACTCGAGGCTGGCTGAAAAAAGTGGGGATATAGACGTGCCCTTTCACCTCGCCCCATGAAATAAAACAACAACAACAACAACAACAAAAAAAGAATGTGTCCAAGACAGGTGAATGTGGTGGGCAATTCAATAATACATTATCATTATCACTAGCCCTCCCACTCCATCTTCCGGGTAGATTCTCATTGAGATAAGTCCGCACAGTCAATTTTGTTAACATTTGAGATCATTTGAACGAGGATTTTCTATGTTGTTAGACTGCAGATCGATGTAGTCTAAAATGACGCCCAGCGTTTCTTTCTTTCCACATGACTACCTAATATTTTTGTTCCAACTGACATCCATGGTAAGGTTATATTCCCTTTATTCTCTCTTCAATTCATTCTATGGCTCTTAAATTAGGTTCTTTCATCTATCTTTTTTTTCTGCATTCTACATTGTATGGTTACCTTCTTTCCATCCATCATTCCATTCTACATTTGTCCGATCATTTCTTCTTTCCATCTCTCTGAAAATTAGTCTTCAATCTTCCTTCCCTCCTTCTTTGCTATATTAAATTTATCTCGTCTTTATATATATATATATATATATATATATATATATATATATACGTAAAATATGTGAAATACGTATTACCCATGAAATTTTAGAATACCTAAAAATATTTCTAGAGTATATACATATATATATATATATATATATATATATATATATATATACTCTAGAAATATTTTTAGGTATTCTAAAATTTCATGGGTAATACGTATTTCACAGCAAACATGCTGCTCATCAGTCACAAATGATACAACAATTAATATTCAAAACTAGCAGTATAGCCCGGCATTGCTCGGGTGTAATAAAATCTTTATTACTAATCCATGGTCCTGGAGCTCAGACACGTTGGACGTTAGCACGAAAGACTAAAAAGACATAGTTGTTTCCAGTTAAAACGAAACCGCAGACTGAAAGAAAAATGAATGGATGTAAGTCAAATTTTGATTTCCTGGCATCGATATCAAATAAATTTTTTCGTCGTAAACTGAATTTTGAAGGCTAAATATGTTCTCTGAGTAAATGGTATCATGGCTGAGACTGAGAACTACAATTGTACTTACATAGAGCCAAACCCGAAGCAAAAACTAAAAAAAAGGGCTGAAAAAATACAGGCAGATAAACACACACACACACACACACACACACACACACACACACACACACACACACACACATCTTGACTATATATATATATATATATATATATATATATATATATATATTTATTATCAATTTTCTGCACTATTGTAAAAACTACAACCTTGAAACTTCTGAATATCGTATTTTATGTCTGTCTCTGAGTGTATCAAATTTGATTAAAATCGGACCATTCCTTCTAGCATCCGATTTTTTCGATGATCGATTATCGATATTTATCGGGGGTTCCGCGACACAAATTCTAGCTAAGAACACTCGCACACGCTTATAGTACAACTGTGTAAATTTTCAAGAAAACTGGATTATATTTTCTAGAATATATTACACTGTTAAATTAAAGAAATAAATTTAACATTGTGTTCTTTGAAGTCCGTCTCTATAGGAATCCACCTGACTTAAATAGCAAATCTATGTCTATATACATTAACTTTAAGTAAGGCGGTAATGCCATTAAGACGAAAAGGTCTGAAGTGAATGAGAAAGAAAATACTTTAAAATCATAAATATGAAACATAGGATAAACCTTTTCTAAAGACGTGGGAAGAATGTCAACCAGACGATAGATTAACCTATCTCCTCATTGAAGAGGTTAAGATTGTAACGTTCAATGAAGCATTCACGCATTATCTGTTTCCATGACGAGCATAACTGAATGACTAGTGACGCTCGGGTTTTCCCAGAGTATTCTTGCTTTCCTGACGGCTACGACCTCCAGAAATTTAAAAGCAAAGTTAATACTCATCTACTAACCACTGGACACTAGCTCTCTCCCCTCCCCTGTATAATCTTCACTTTCTCTCCGCCCATGTATCTGTCATTGCACCTGCTTTCTCAGCTTTCTATTGTTCCTTTCTAACTAGCTTGTACTCCTCACTCTTTTCTAATTAATCTTTCTACATTTATGTAACCCCCTGCACATCAGTGGCGTTTCTGCCTTGCTCGGGGTGAAATGATTAAAAAAAAAAAAAAAAAAAGAAAAGAAAAAATGACTTTGTGTTACATCAATCTTTTATGGGGGTAGACGAGCAAATATGCCTTCAATTCCTTCTTTTTTGCACTTCTTTCTTTCGTTTTCTTTCTGATTTTTACATATCTGTTTCCTTTTAATTTTGCCTTGTTCATTCCTACATTTCATTCTTCCGATTTTCCTTCCTTCCTTCCTTCCTTCCTTCCTTCCTTCCTTCCTATATAACTTCATAATACTCTTTCATCCTACATAATTCCTTTTTTCATTTTTTTCTTTTGTCATTCATTCCGACATTACTTCTTTCATTCTTGCTCTCAGTTACTAGCTACGATTTCCTGAGTTTTCCTTCTTTTTCCGTCTTTCCTCCATGCATGATTTTTATTATAATAACCGACGTGAAAGTGCTATTATAGTCTATATTATAAAAGAAAAACACCAAACCTTATTTTCAGAAATAACATTTCGACAACGAAATCAAAACTATACCACATCAATATAATTTATGAATTTAGATGCCCAAAAGGGAACTGTTTTTTTTAAAAACAACAACAAAAAAACAAAAAAACAATATTTATGTTGGACGCACAACATACGCTTGTCAAGAACACTGTTGTTACGTCTCTCGGAACATGACTCAATACAGACCCATAATGGTATCGTACCTGCCTCATGATCATTGAGAAGAGTTTTGTTGTACGTACTTCTAACTCTAAAAAGCGTTTAAAATGAGAAAAAAACTTTTTATAAAAAACAAGAAGCCAAGCCTTAATAAATTCTTCATGAACACGGACAGAAGGTTTCGAAAATTAAGAATTCGCTTTAAACATAAGTTTTACTGAATCCTCATATTTGAGTAGATGCTTTCTTTAATTATTAAATTGTGTATTTACTTATTTTCGTCAACCGGCTTGAATATTTAAATTTTAAAAATTTAAAAACTATCAACATTTTTACTTCCTGTTATATAAAATCTCGTTAAGTGTCTTATTAAAAACAGTCAGAGAACGAAACGCTTCAGCTAAGAAAAGTGTTTCTTTTTCTTTATTCATACATATATATATATATATAGTCATCCGCAGAAAGATCTGTTTCGCTGTATCACAGCTCATCAGTACGGTTAGACAGCCGATTGCTTTTTACCCAGTATTGAAATTCGACCGAATTGACGTCAGTCGGCGATTCTACTTCTGAACTACGAGCGCTCGGCAGAAGGAGGCAGCCTTTTCAGCGTGTATATTATCATTATACACGCCCAATAGCTGAGTGTTCTAATTCATTGCTGAATGAACGATGCGTAGATGCCAGAGTAGCTACTGTTTTTCAAAGTCTACCTTTCTTCCAGAGTGCTCAATGAGGGTGTGAGAGCGTATATATATATATATATATATATATATATATATATATATATATATATATTGACTTCCCATTAGTTTGCATGGTTGAAAACCAGTCACTTGTACAATTTCTAATATAAAACTGATCTTAGCCAGTCATATATACATCCACTTTTAATATAACTGGTATTATTATTATTATTATTATTATTATTATTATTATTATTATTATTATTATTATATGCAAAAATGGATTTTCGTTTCTTTTATTCGAGCGTAAAATGTCGACATGTACAGAATAAATGATCTTGACATAAAAGCAAAGATTGCAGACCCGGGAAACAAACTCATTTTATCGATTGTCAGATTAATTCTATTTCTTTCGAAAACGTCAGACATGAAAAGTGAGTATATTAAAAGCCAGAAATATATAATATACAACGTCAATTAGCTTAATTAAGACTTATCACGACTTCAATATCAAGTTTCGTTAATACTTCATTGATAGATCAGATCGGTATGTAACAAACTCTTCGTGAATAAAGGGCATGAGAAGGTTTTGGAAAAATAAAAGGACAAATGTTAATAGAAACCAGATGATAAAAATTGTACAATTTTTCCCCAAATACATTTATTTATCAATCAACAGAAAAGAATGCAACTGCCATATCTGGTCTGGTGCTCATCTTATTCATCTCAAGATTCTTGACAAAATTTTAAGAATGATATTAATGTTGATTTTCTACACGCGGATTAGATGTGGCACAATGCCGAATTTTGGGGTACACAGTGAGGATCAAACTCACTACATACACTACCTGCTATAATTATTATTCCACCCCAGTGTTTGTAAAAATGATGTATTTCATACAATGTTTTAGTATTTATTGCCTAGTGAATAATTCTAAATGAAAATAGAAAGGTTCCGTTTTTAATATTGCACAATAACATGTGTAATATTGCACAATAACATGTGCATGAAATGAATTTATAAATATTTAATAATTACTTATATTGCAGTTTTATCAATGAAAGAATGAAGAAAATGTAGGGTGATTCAGATGAGTTCATATTTTCTTCCTTGCCTGGTAAGATTTTGCAAAGTAATAATAAGAAAAGAACGATTCTATATTCATTTGGCAATAAATACTAGAAATAGTATGAAATACATCATTTCTTTAAAAAAAAACTGGGGTGGCCTAATAATTATGGCCGGTAGTGTACTTGTAATCGGTTCTAGCAAAGCAAACTCGTTAACCATTACACCATCTCGAGAAAAAATATAATGCAATTGATCCAGAGTTAATGACGTGACACTAGTCACTTATCACCAATGTGGCGGGACATCTCTCTGACTTTCTTGCAAATATTTCCATGGCAACCGCTCTGACGAGCTTTTTCCTCAACTGTCCCGACTTCATGTCTATTTGCATGAATTCACTTACGCGCTAATACCCTTGGGAAAGGTATTAATCCGTCTCTTCCTTCCAGTTATGGGTTAAATAACAGGACAGATTGGGTTCTATAGCCTTGGTCTGCAACCGGTCTACTGCAGAAAGCAATGGCAACCTATTGCGGGATAATCTTCTGCCCAGTCAGTCATGTCTCTTTCGAGACATGATCGCCCAAGCGTGTATCACGTATGGCACTTAACTGACTTAATTGGCATACAGTTGAAATCGCTAAATGCAACAGGCACTTCTATTCCAATAGTTGTTTTTCTCGCACTTCTTGCCCAGGCAAAACCCTTCCGTTTATTTACTTCTCTGATAACAACACTCTTCAAAAGTTAAAATGCAATGTTAATCACCATTTTCTGCTTTCTTCAATCTCGTTCATATTTTGTCCTTTCCCCAATTCTGCTTATACTCAGTCTTTTCTTTTACATTCACTCCACTAACCTCTTGCGTATTAGTGAATCGCTATCTTCTGCCTTCTTGAATCCCTTTGTCCTTTCCTCAATTCTTCATATTCTCAGTCTTGACATTTAATTTCAGTCTCTGTAAACCCCTGCGTACATGTGAATTGCCATATTCTGTTTTCTCGAATCCTGTTAATCTTTTGTCCTTTCCTCTATCCTCCCTATTCTCAGTTTTCTTTTTCAATTTCACTCCCTCTAACTCTCTGCGTACTAGTGAATCGACAATTTCTGTCTTCTTGAATCCCGTTCATCTTTTGTCAATTCCCTTCTTCTTCTATGTGCCCTGTCCCTTCAGGACGTAGGCGATCATGGATCTCCACGTCTCCCTATCCCTTGTGGCTCTTAGTATGTTTGTTCCTGTTGCTCCTGGCAACCCCCGTTCCGTCATCCACCTGATCAGGCCCTGCAAATATGTTATCCGCTGCCTTCCTCTGTCTCTCCTTCCTTCTATCTGTCCAGACAGTATCAGGTTCTCCAGGCTCTCCTTCCTCATTGCATGTCCCAGGAACTTTAGTTATCTCTTCCTGATGCTCAGCATCAATTACCTTTTTGTTGCAATTCTTTCTAACACTTCGTCGTTGCTTGTATGCTCAGTCCACGATATCCGTAGCATCCTTCTGTAGAACCACATTTCGGCCGCTTCCAGTTTTGTCCTATTTTCGATGATACTGTCCAGCATTCACAGCCGTATTGAAGAACTGACATCACGTAGCAGTCTAGCACTCTTTTCTTCGTTTCTATTGAGATTTTCCTGTGTGTTAGTATTTTGCTCATCTTCTGGAACGCGTCCTTTGCCATGCCAATTCGTCTTCGGATCTCCGTGTCGCACTTTCCATCTCCTGTTAGAACACTTCCTAGGTACTTAAATTCTTGGACTTGTTTGATTCTGTTATCCCCTACCTGTATTTGGCATTTTGGGTTGTATCTTTTGCTGATGACCATGCACTCAGTTTTCTTAAAGTTTATTTATAGTCCTTTCTTGTCACTCTCCACTGCTACTTTCTGTATGAGATCTTGTAGTTTCCTTGTCAATTCCCTAATCCTCCCTATTCTCAGTCTTCTCTTTCAATTTCAATCCCTGTAAAGCCTGCGTACTACTGGAATTCCTGCCTTACTAAGAATAAATTAATTATATATATATTTTATATGAAAATATTAGAATATTATAACTTACTAAAATCTCGAAAATCATGCATTAATTTTAAACACTGCAGGAATAATCAGTAAAATTAATAAGTTTATAATAAGATTGGCTAATTTTTGTAATGTAAGACGTAAGAAAACAATTAAAAAGATTCCATTGAGTTAATTATAATTAACCCTCTAGGGCCATTCGTATCATATTTGATACAGTATTTCCCTATAAGGAAACATTTAGTATTTCCCTATAAGGAAACATTTGGTATTCATTGACTGAGCAGTCAGTACTGCTTTCATTTGAAATTTATAAAATATTTCTCTTAAAAAATTTTTCAGAAAAATATTTCTTTCAAGGCTTGTTTTCATACTGTATCAAATATGATACGAATGGCCCTAGAGGGTTAATCACACTTCTCTAAGATCTCGTTTATTTATAATCTGTTAAGAAAATCAATTATAAAGTAGAAAGTTTTCATGTGACGAC
Source organism: Ascarosepion bandense (assembly GCA_037127315.1). Lineage (NCBI taxonomy): Eukaryota > Metazoa > Mollusca > Cephalopoda > Sepiida > Sepiidae > Ascarosepion > Ascarosepion bandense. The sequence continues at coordinate 342,443 of JBBBDQ010000799.1, forward strand.
TTTCGTCCTTCAGGACTTAATCGGAACAAAGAGATGTTTACGTTCATGTAACTGCATATGTGCACGAAAGTGTCAGGGCGATGACATGTTTTGCACTGAGATATTCAAAATGTTCATAAAATATTTCAAAATAGTAGAACAGACTATTTTGAAAAACCCAACAAATCGAGATACATTACTTTATTTACTAACTCTATTATAACTACAAATGAAGGGAATTTAACTAAGCTTAACATAAAATTCTTAAAATTACGTCTAAATCAATGAAAGACTTAATATAAAACAAAATGCTAACACTTAAATTAGAATTTACTCAGATTCTTTTAATAATTGCCACAAAGAATACTAAGGAGAAAGCGCAGGAAATTTTAAACAAATATATATGAACACAAAAGTGATCTTCTACAAAACAATACAGGCAATGGCTTGTTAAAACTGACCATAATTTCGAATTAAACAACTACTTTAATTAAAATTGCAAGCAATGTATTAAGATGAAAGTGTATATAAATGGTTTAATCGCTAGATCATCCACAGCAATTTTGTGTCTAGGTTCTTACAACATTATACCATTGTTGACAGATTTATTATCATAATGTGGGTTATTTAATAACAAAAGCTATAAAAACAATAGAAAAATCACTAAAAATGCTACTTTTATTAAATAGAAGAAAATTTACCATGACAGAAAGGTACAGAAAAGGTTTAATCTTTACATCATTCACCGTAAATTGGCATCCAGATTCATACAATATTTTACTTTCTTGACAGATATTGTATTTTTTTTTAATCATTTCACCCCGAGCAAGGCGGAAACGCCACTGATGTGCAGGGGGCTACATAAATGTAAAAAGATTAATTAGAAAAGAGTGAGGGCTACAAGCTAGTTATAAAGGAACAATAGAAAGCTGAGAAAGCAGGTGCGATGACAGATACATAGGTGGAGAGAAAGGGAAGGTTATACAGGGGAGGGGAGAGAGCTAGAGTCCAGTGGTTAGTAGATGAGTATTGACTTTGCATTTAAATTTCTGGAGGTTGTACCCGTCAGGAAAGCAAGAATACGGGAGCGAATTCCACAGGCGGGAAGTGCGAGAGAAGAAGCTGCAGGAGTAAAAGTGTCGTCTACATTTGGCTAACCTGACTGTGAATGGGTGGGACCCAGTTGCCAGTCTGGTTGCACGAGTAAACACCTGTTGAGGAGGCATCAGTGACTTAAGTTCGTCTGAACAGAAGCCATGAAAGTATTTATAGAACAGACAAAGGGAGGCCACATTTCGACGATGGGGAAGTGGCTACAGTCGAGTCGCCAGATCAGTACCTATCACATTACAGACTCTCCTTTGGAGGCTGTCAAGAACAATGAGGGGAACGGCAGGGTCACCTCAAGGTGGGATACTTAAAAATAAATTTTTATTATAATCATAATCATATTGGCCCAAGCGAGTGATTTTACTACCCCTGGTGCGCAGGTGGTAACATTGGAGGAAAGTTATGAGAAAGAGTGACAGGTTATAGGGGGTGTCAGGAAGTGGGTAAGAGAATGATGAGAATACTGATGATAGTGGAGTGGACGAAGAAAGGAGCATGAGAGAGAGAGAGAGAGAGAGAGAGGATGCAAGTTAGTGAGATTACTATTGATTACTATTGACTTTACATTTAAATTATTGGAGATTGTAGCTGTCAGGGAAGCAAGTAAATGGAAGGGTATTCCACAGGCGGGAAGTGCGAGAAAAGAAGCTGATGTAATAGAATTTGCGATTACATTTTATTGGTTTCACAGAAAAGGGTGGGGCCTCACTGCTAATCTTGTGGCTCGAGTAAATACATATATAGGGGGTACTAGTGAGCTAAGTTCATCTGAGCAGAAACCGTGAAAATATTCTTAGAAAAGACAGAAGGAAGCCACATTTCGCCGGTGAGAAAGTGACAGTATCAGAGCTGCCAAGTCGGGATCGATCGCATTAAAGATTCTTCGTTGGATTTTGCCAAGGACTCCTAGATGGATAGCATGAGCACCCGACCAGATATTCAGCAGTAGTCAATGCACTGGTGGATGGTAGATTTATATTTGTGCAGGATTGTTTCAGATGAGAAAAAATTCCTGGTCCTGCACAGAGAACACAGCGGATTTAGCTATGGATTCTACATAGTCATTCCACTTGAGGTCTGTTTCCAGAGTTAACGCGAAGAAGTGCAGTGTTTTACTTTCAGGGAGACTAGCCTGATCCATACTAATGGGGGTTAGGAGCGATTGTCTGTGGTGGTTAATATATAGCAGCTTCGTTTTGGAAGCATTAAAATTCACAAGCCATTTCTTACCCGAGTCCACCACGGATTGGAGGGCCCTTTTCAAGCTCGGCAGCGAGGTCTGTTTTGTCAATCTCGGCAGATTTTTGATCGAGACGAGAGTAAACCGTAGTGTCGTCAGTGTGTAGGCCTACTTGGGATCTTTTTACAGCAAGAAGATCGTTAATGTAGATAAGGAAAAGCGGGGGTTTTATTTAATCATTTAGTTTTTAATTAAAACAAAAACAAAAAATTCAGAAAAACTTTTAAAAAATTATATTTAAATGTTAGTTATCTAAACTTATTTATAAATGGAATTTTGTCTCTGTGTGTGTGTATGTGTGTATGTGTGTGTGTCTGTGTGTGTGTGTCTGTGTGTCCGTTACCTATAGACTCCGAAACGGCTGAACCGATTTTCTTGAAAAGTTACACAGTTGTACTATAAGCGTCTGCGAGTGTTCTTAGCTAGGGTTTGCATCGCGGTACCCCCGATAAATATCGATAATCGATCATCGAAAAAATCGGATACTAGAAGGAGTATTCCGATTTTAATCAAATTTGATACACTCAGAGACAAAGACATAAGAAACGATATTCAGAAGTTTCAAGGTTGCAGTTCTTACAATAGTGCAGAAAATCGATAATATATATATATAAAAGTCAAGATGTTTGTGTGTCTGTCTGTTTATCTGCCTGTGTGTCTGTATTTTATTCAGCCCTTTTATTTTAGTTTTTGCTTCGGGTTTGGCTCTAAGTATGTATAATTGTAGTTCTTAGTCTCAGCCATGATACCATTTACTCAGAAGAGTTATTTAGCCTTCAAAATTCAGTTTAAGACGAAAAAAACTCATTTGATATCGATACCAGTAAATCAAAATTTGACATACATCCATTCATTTTTCTTTCAGTCTACGGTTTTGCTTTAACTGGAAACAGCTATTGCTTTATAGTCTCCAACAAATGCACCTTCTAAAATAACGGATTAATTGATAAGAAATAATGTTGAATTAAAAGTGTCTGATATATATATATATATATATATATAGTGTATCGAGGCAGCAAATAATTTTCTAAACATATACTGTTAAATATAAGAGACAATGAATGTCTATTATGTTTAATTATGAGCCGTTCTAAACATCGTATTTTGGCTTTCATTTCAGTTGAAAATAAAGACAAAAATTCTTCAACATTTGGATAATTTTTATTAAGTTGGTTCTAAGCTTTCGGCTCACATGAGCCATCTTCAGAGAGGTTATAAGGACGGTAACGCCATAATATCCACCATCAGCGACGATTTTATCTTATAATAACATAAAAACTCCGCTAAGCAACGACAATGTTGCAGATTTTTGTCTTTATTTTCAACTGTAATTAAAGCCAAAATACGACGTTTAGAACGGTTCATGATTAAACATAATAGACATTCATTGTCTCTTGTATTTAACAATATATATATACATTTATTCAAATTAAAAAGATCAGCCGATTACGCTTCCATTGTTTTAACTTTTCGGCATCGTCAAGCATTATATATTAACTGATTATCCAAAGCTTTTTTGAACGCATATCAGGAAGTTTAAAATATGGAGGGGTTAGTCAAACTAGCGAAATAATAATGTATATAATTTCCAACGAGTTTTTTACGCACCTAAAATATATTTTCTAATGTATATACATACGGACATTTCATTTTGCGTCCTTTCTAGTTCTGGAAAACATACTATAGCCAAAATTTCTTCTTTGCAAAATCTACAGACATGACCACCTTTGTAATGTTTGGCCTTTCGAAATAATCTTCAGGTTACAGAAGAAATTTTGCAATTTGTTTTCGAGTAATTTCCACACGTGTTTGGCTAGTTTGGTGCAATTTTTTAGGCTTTCTAGGTTGAATATTGATTTGTGTATTATACAATTGTTTTTTTAACTGTCTTCAGTTTTCTTCTTCTATGTGCCCTGTCCTTTCAAGACGTATCCGAACATGGTTTTCCACGTCTCCCTTTCCCTAGTGGCTCTTAGCACGACTTTTGCTGCTATACCACGCAACCCTCATTCCCTCGCCCACCTGCTCGGGTGCTTCAAATATGTTATCCGGTGCTTTCCCTTGTCTCTTTTCCCCTCTACCTGGCCTGTTAGTATCAGGTTCTCCAAGCCCCACTTCCTCTATTCAGGGCCCAGGAACTTTAGCTGTCTCTTCCTGACGCTTGTTTTTAATTTCCTTTTTGTTTCTATCCTTTCCAAAACCTCATCATTGCTCACATGCTCAATCCATGATATTTGCAGCATCCTTTTGTAGAACCATATTTCAGTTGCTTCAAGTTTTTCCTTCATCTTTGATGATATTGTCCAGTATTCACTGCTATTTGGAAGAACTGACATCACATAGCAATTCAGTAATCTCTTTTTGTTTCTAGCGAAAGTCTACTGTTTCTTCTCTACTCAACTTCTGGAACGTGTCCTTTGCCATACCAATTCACCTCTGGATCCCGTATCGCTCTCCCGGTCTTCTGATAGAACATTTCCCTGGTATTTAAATTTTTCTACCTGCTTGATTTTAGTATCCCTCACCGGTATTTGGCATTTTGGGCAGCTCCTTTTGCTGATGACCATGCATTCGGTTTTCTTGCAGTTTATTTGTAGTCTTTTTTGTCACTCTCTTCAGTTACATTCTGTAGGAGTTCTTGTAGTTTCCCTTACGTGTCTGCTATCAGCACTGTGTCATCTGCGTATCTTATGTTGTTTAAACTGTGGCCTCCGATATTTGGGTGACGGATGTTGTTTATGCCAAATATTTATTTGACATCATAACATTATGTTGTGAAATGTATATATCTATGTTTTCAACGCAACTATAACTAACTTCTTGTTTATTGTTTTTGTTTAAAGTTTTTTTTAGCGTGAGTGAATGGCAGAAATATTTTTGAAATAAGTTAAGGATTAATTTATCAATGTTAATTTGGACGGTACGACTGTAGGGTAGGTTAAACCAAATAATGTTACGTGTACGTGATTTCTGCTTATTTCTGCTTACCATGTTTTTCACGGAGGATTTTAAACTAGTGTTGTGTTTACTTTGTTCTAATGCATTAATTTTAGAATTGCCAAAACTTTTCGTATTGTTATAGTTGGTACTTAAAGGAAATTGTATAGATATGTGTAGGTTGTTAGTGATTCTCTTGGGGTGGTTTGATTCCCTGTTGATGTATGTGTGGTTGTGTGAGTCCTTAGTGTATGGTTTGTACAGGCCATTGTACAGGTTGAAGGGAACACCTAAGAAATTTCCGACTTTAGAGTTAGTTAAGGTGGTAATATTAAAATCATTGTTCTTGATAAATTTTGTTATATCCTTTATGAGTTTATTCGTTTTTTTTTTGTGTGTGTGTGGATTAGTTTTGCGGAAGATTATCTATCAATCGTCTCGGTAAAGTCCGGTGTTACACAATTCAAAAATGTTCCTAAGGTTCCAGAGCAAATCGAGCCCTACCAAGTTGCAGAAACATACGACCCATGGAGATGCAGAAATTAGGGTTGTTTTTTCTAGTCCATAGGAATTCATCGTAAAATATAATATATATCTGTGTCTGTTTGATGATGTTGATGTCTTGGTCGCTAATGAGGCAGTAATATTTAGCCAAATTAAAGGCTGTGGTTTTGGAGTAGATAGACTAAACTATCTCCCGGTTCACACTCCACCCACGTCTATTGAACAGATGAAGAGGCTCATCCTTTGTTTCCTGCTTAGGATGCGGTTTCCGGTTTTCTCTTTTCCAATCTTCTCACTTTTTTTTTTCAATTGGAGTAGATAGACTAAACTATCGCCCGGTTCACACTCTACCCACGTCTATTGAACAGGTGAAGAGGCTCATCCCTTGTTTCCTGCTTAGTATGCTGTTTCCGGTTTTCTCTTTTCCAATCTGTTCACTCCTATGTAGCCCCCTGCACATCAGTGGCTTTACCGCCTTGCTCGGGGTGATATGATTAAAAAGAAAAAACATTTTTCAGATATAGATGGGTTCATTTCAATCACTGGTGTAGATTGTTCTCGTTCCCTGAGTCAGACCACTTCCGGATGCCTTAGTTGTCTCCATTTAACTCAACTCTCTAAGTTTTTGTCAGCCACTACTGTAGCCAGGTATTGAACTCACAACACTAGATCCAAGCAACGCTTTTTATCCACTGGGCCATCTGCCCTTGAGAACCTCACGAATATGACAATAAAGATAAGGTAAACAGTCAGAACAATGTAAGTGATATAAATACCTCATCAGCAGAAATATAAACAAATCTTGCTCCCTGATTGTGCAAGCTTATCTATCCGCGTTGCACGTCTCCCTGCATATTTTGAAAGAAAGCGCATTCATATGCTTGTTCGTATCATGATCTTTAATTTTGCGTTGAAGTAACCAAGCACACAAATAAAAATCCGGTGGGATGTTCTATAGAAGATAGTGAAGGCAAGGGAAAATAAAAGGCTAAACAGCAATTGCAAGAAGACAGAGTGCATGGTTGTTTGCAAAAGGACAACTGAACATTCAAATCACAAAGTAAATACACAAAAATCAAGCAACTACAAGAATCTTAATAGGTAATTGTTGTAACAGAGGATTGAAAGTGCGACGTCAAAATCCGATGGCGAATTTGGATAATGAATGATGCCTACCAAAAGCTAAGGAAAGTATTAAGAACCGGGAAATTTTTGTTAGAAACAACGAGAATATTACTGAACTGTTATAAAACATCAGTTCTCCTTTATGGCAGAGAATCCTGGGCATGATCATAAGAGATGAAGAAGAGACTTATGACAACAGAAATGTAGTTCTACAGAAGAGTGATGAGAATAGAAATCTTAGAGTAAATGAAAACAAAATGAACACTTAGACATAACATGAGAAAAACTTGTTGCATTTTCTGGAGACCATAATGAAAAAAGAAGGCTTGGAAAATTTGACACTAAGAGGACATATTAAAGTAAGTACCTCTACTAAATCGCTGAAAATAAAACACCATAGTATGAAGAAAAAAGACCCCAAACTTAATAAAAATGAATTTTTTCTACTAAAATGTTATCTTATTATTATTATTTAATTTTATAAAAAAATATCCCTTTTAACACGTTCAAAATTTTGATAAAATTCTTGTTTTATTTTAGTTAGCGGGTAAACTAATCGTTACGAGTGTTCGCAATAGAAAACGTAATATTACATAACTCACTTCTTTTCGTGTGACAAACACAGTAATCTGGAAATTCTTGCAAAAATTAAATAATTATTTGATTTTAATTAAATTTTTAGGACTTATTTACAAATAAATTAAATTATTTTTTAAATTATTTTTTAAAAATATTAGTAAAACTATTTTTTTATATCCACCCTCCACGTAAATTCATGAAATTTTAAGAAATTAATTTTTGTCGGAAAAATTGGTTTAATTAGTTAAACGCATGACATATCGGGGAATATAAATCATCTATTATTATTTATTGAAACATTTTTGCTTTATTTCCGAAAATCTGCTTCCAATAGTAAAATAAAAAATGCAATGAAGCTATGACATTATTCAATTCGATAAGGTTTAATTGCTTTCATAAACATTATATATTTAGTAAATTATCATCTGAAGAAAAAAAAAGATTAATTATGAAATTTTAAAATTATTGTTTTTCTTTTTCTTTTTTTTAATAAAAAAAAAATGTTTGTCTTTTTTCTAATATTATTTCGCACTTAGTAACCTCTTGCGTCTTAGTTGTTTTACTTGGGCTAAAATGATAAAAAACAAAAGAGAGAGAATAATTGGTTTTTCTCCCCAAAGAAACTTCTTATATGAAAATTCAACTGCTCAGTAGGATGTGTGTTGTGGTGCAGTGGATATCGACTCGGAACGAGAAATCGGGGAGCCGAGTTCGAATTCCAGTTGAATTCCTTGCATTCATTTACGCACAAATGCCCTTGGGAAAGGTATTAATCCGTGCCTTCCCTCAAGGTATGGGTTAAATAACAGAACAGATTGGGTTCTATAGCCTTGGTCGGCAACCAGTCTACTGCACAACACAATGACAACCTACCAAGGGATAATCTTCTGCCCAGTCAGTCATGTCTCTTTCGAGACATGATCGCCCAAAGCGTATATCACGTATGGCACTTTAACTGACAACTGCTGAGCACTTTCGACCATATTTGCTCTTTTTATAAAGAAAAACAATAAGGAAAATACAGGACAACCCACTATGACATTCTTAGTGTTGTCAGTTTGACTGCATATTATCGTGTCATTACTATGAAAAAGAATTACGCGTTACATAGCAAATAGGTCTTTACAGCATGAGAGCCTTTTCACGAATCAGCACCGATATTGAAACAAATTTTATTAATGATCGGATGCTTTCTTTATTGTTAAAGCCTTGCAAATTTCTTGTGTTTATTTTATTTATCGCATCTGTCTGAATATGAAGTGTCACCACATTTATAATCATTTATTTATTTATTTACAGTTTCAACTGGCAAAAATAGTCAGAATTACTCAAAACCTAATATTCTATTTTGGGAACTTCAACAGAAAAAAATAAAGAACAACTAATTCGAGATTAGCGGTACTCGGAAAACAGATATTTCAACTTCATGTATATAGACCCAAGAAACATTTTTGATATATTTTTTGTAAGAAAAATAGTGTTTTATATTCCATCAAATATGATAACTATCACTGGATAGAGATATTTTCTAAGCTTAACTTAAGCTTATTAAAGGCTACAATGCCAGTACTAATCAGTTTCAAATGCTATACACAAGTAAATAGTCTGTGAAATGAACTTGCTAACCACTTAGCTACATCAGGCATTCTTAATATCAATACATACAACCTAAATGTTAATTTTGTCAATTTCTAGTTGGTTGATGTAAAAGTTCTCAACAATGTTTCTGACATATTTTACTTATATGAAAGCATCATTATTCAGTTTTCAAATTACTTTCTATGGCTCTTTATACATATTAACACATTTTGTCAAAATTTGCTTTCTGTCATATGAAGTTAATATAAATATTTTATCTCTATATACATTTATTCATTAAAGTACTATCCCTGGCTTTCTATGACCATACAAAAACATACTGCTAAATTTTGTATCCTATCATATAAGGCTGATACAAATGTTTCAAACATTTTTTGGCAACTATTTTATCTATATAATTTCATAGAATTGTTATCCATTCATTAAAGTACTATGCTTGGATTTCTATAAACTTACAAAACTCTTTCCATTAAGTTTTGTTTTCTGTTAGAAGAGGACAATTATACTTTTGTTTTGAATGATGTTTTGTTACTTTGAAATTGTTGGAATCTCCAAAAAAACAAATATTGTTCAGTCAGTTAAGTGCCATACATGATACACGCTTGGGCAATCATGTCTCGAAAGAGACATGACTGACTGGGCAGAAGATTATCACGCAGTAGGTTGCCATTGCTTTCTGTGGTAGACTGGTTGCCAACCAAAGCTATAGAACCTAATAGTATGTAGCGTATGTAGCCTACTACTTTGATACTAATATTATTGAAATTATTACGGAGTCGCCAACTGGGTGCTCCGTGATTGGATGAAAAACAACCAATCACGGGCTACCTTTTTAGATTTTCAACCAACTCCCCACGTGAACGAGTTTTACAAACTCCCTTCCTCTTTTGCTTGTGGAGACCTTACAGACAAGACGTCCCCGTCTTCTTCTCCGTCATCAAGACCCAGGATACGTGAGTGGATTTGATAGCAACTGAAGCACAGATGTCATAGTTCTATTTCTTCAACCTAGCCATAAAGACACAGGAAATATAAATGTTAAAAGGACGCATCTTTTATATAAATTCCGCAAACCCGACTGTTTGCAAGAGACTCTCCTTTCTTCTTTTCTCTCTTTTCCTGTAAATACAAGTTTAGAACATTTGCGTCTGTGTTTGTGTTCCTTTCCTCTCGCCGGCGTCACAATATTGTTACCAATTAAAATTGGGAAAATCCCAATTATGTGGCCTTACAGTTTTGAATGTATCTTACCTCAGTAAGAGTTTATTTATTAATATAAGTATTCGGCTATTTATTGAAACTAATTATTTTTCATAGTTCTAAACCTTACCAGACACTTATAATTATACTCTTTTTAAGGTAGGCTGCATAATATTCCAGTAACATAATTTCGTAGGCCACTAACTACACCAGCACAGATATTTCTCTCAGTTCTATATAATACAACTTGTTCAAATGAAAGAATATATTATTTTTAATATCTACGTGTCGTTATATATGTATATGTATTTATTTTCTGTCTTTGGGATGTGTATATGTGCGAGTGTTTGTTTGTATGATGACCTAATTTAATAAAATATCAAATGGCATTGTCAGAATGATTAGAAGATTGTGATAAGCCATTCTTTCCGGAGGACATTTTTGTCTGAAAAGTATAATATTCATAATATTCAATTTCATCAAAGCTCGAATACCCACCACTGCCGCAGAGTATATCTTTTTGTGTTTACGCGCGCATGCGTGTTGGGATTAATCAAACCGGGAATGTGTGTCTTTGCGCCAAAATTTGATCAAGGAGTCAGTCGCAAACATTACGGAAGAAAAACATCTGACAATTAAAAAAATAAAACAATTAATTAACGATGCAAACAAGTAATTTCCGAATTAAAAAGTTGCTTTACAACATCATTATTATTATTACGATTTTCTTTGATTTAAGATTTATGGAAATATCTTTCGGGTCCGAACCAGAGACCTGTAGAAGATAGAAAGTTAAGAATTAACAGCAACCTTCATCTTCACTTTTACAAGAATTCACAATGACGTGTGAAATCCTGGTTTTCCCCACATAGATAAAGAACTGGCCGTGTGCTTAAAGAAAAAGTCGAAATCGTATTTCGCAAGTAGATGTTAAATTGATTTACTGACCAACAAAAAGTCTTTTTTCACTGCTTGACGAGGTGCTTATAAGATAGCACTGAAACACAACGGCTCTTGTGTTGCAGTAAACTATGTTTTTTTATAAATCTATAATAAATATATATATATATATATATATATATATATATATATATATATATATATATATTGATTATTTGATTGATTAGTTTCTGGTAATAAAAAATTAGACCAGTACCGGTATTAAAAAGTGTTAAATTTTGTAGAACATTTGAATATTACTTATTTGTCAACGAGCTCGTTTACAAATGAAGAATATTTATATATATATATATATATATATATATATATATATATGTGTGTGTGTGTGTGTGTGTGTGTGTGTGTGTGTGTGTGTGAAAAGTATTTTGTGTCGACTGATTTTAATGATCGTCTTATTCCAACTTACCTAATGACTCTGTCAAACAAGCATGCAATTCCGTCATAAATTTTCCGAAGTTAATTTTGTAAGAAATGTGCAAGAAATACGTTAAAACCTTTTGACGTTCTTATTTAATTATCAGGGTTGATGAGTTTCGTGGAACCAGTGATTGTAGTGACGTAGGCAAAGAGTATTGTGAAATAAACGTGGTGTGAAGTGTGTTCTTTTAATGTAAATTTAAAAGGCTGCCTCTTTACTTATAATTTTTTTTTTTTTACATTGATAGTTATTTTTGTTATCTAAGGATTTCAAAAGGATCATGAGTCTGTTTTTACTATTTGATATTGCTAGTATGTTATTAACATTTTGACTTTGTTTGTGAGCAGCTGTCTAAATATTAGGATCTGTATGCTGTCAATGATGTCTTGACTGATAGAACTAGATTACAATAAGTGGCCTGTGAGTTTCCGATATAATATCTTTCTTGTCAGAGAAGCTTTATTCGGAATTTAGAAAACTCGAGCATTAAATTGGCACAAAATCTCTTGTTTTTAATAATATTTATCTTAAAGAATATTTGTTGCTTAAATAAGCAAAGAATACACACGCATAAACAAAAGGTTAATAAACCTTCGAGTTCAACAACTTGGTTACAATATATATATATATATATGCCGCATTCACCCTAGTCGGGTTGAGCGGGCTTCCTCCCTGACGGAGCAAGTCTCATTGGGATTTGTTTAAGGGCAGGGTCCCAAGTCCTACCCCGTTATTTAACCCATAACTGGAGGGAACGGACGGATTAATACCTTTCCCAAGGGTACTAGTGCGCAAGTGAGTGCAGTGTGCTCGACTGAAATTGGAACTCGGCTCACCGATTTCCCCCTCCAAGCCGACATCCACCGCACCACAACGCACATCCGTGAACGCTAACAGCACCTGGTATTCCCAAGTGGTCACCCACGTAAGTACTGACCAGGCTCAACGTTGCTTAACTTCGGTGATCGAGCGGGAACCGGTGTATTCAACGTGACATGACCGTCAACAACTTGGTTACTATATATATATATATATATATATATATATATATATATATATATATATATATATATATATATATATATATATATATATATATATATATATATATATATATATATATATATATATATATATATATATATATATATATATATATATATATATATATATATATATATATATATATATATATATATATATATATATCGCTCATTAAGCAATGAATTAGAGCACTCTGGCTATTGTGCGTGTATAATGATAATATACGCGCTAAAAGGTGTGGCTTCTTCTACCTAGCGCCCATAGCCCAGAGGTAGAATCACCGACTGACGCCAGTTTCAATCCTGGGTTAAAAGCAATCGGTGTCTAACCATACTGATGAGCTGTGATACAGCGAAGCAGATCTGTCTGCGGGTGACTATATATATATATATATGTATATTAGTCATCCACATACAAGCCTGTTTCGCATTTTTACATCTCATCAGTGTGGCTAGACACATCCACTTGCTTCTGGCCGCGATCGAAATTCGACCGATTTGGTGTCAATCGGAGTTGCTACTGCCTAAGGCAAGGGCGAATGGAAACAGCGAAGGGAAATTTTAACGTGTTGTATATAAGCAGTGTGTACAAACGCCAGTTACCGAAAGAACTCAATTCATTTCTAGAGAGTAACGCATATATCGCAGAATTGGAAAATGTTTATAAAATTTTCTTCTCTAGAGCGCTCAATCGTAATATAATATATTAGTCTTCCGCATACAAGCCTGTTCCGCTGTATCACAACTCACAGTGTGGCTAAACACATCCAGTTACTTCTGGCCGGGATCGAAATTCGACCGATTTGGTATCAGTCGGTGCCGTTATTCCCTAAGCCATAGGCGCATGGAATTAAAGAAGGGAAATTTTAACATGTTGTATATAAGCAGTGTAGTATAATATGAATTTGTCTATATTACTGCTTGTAATATACACGCCAGTCACCGAACGAACTCAATTCATTTCTCAAGAATAACGCATATATCGCAGAAGTAGCATATATATATATATATATATATATATATATATATATATATATATATATATATATATACTATAAATTGTTTCCTTGGGGCGAACTAGATTAATACGCACACATACATGCACGAATATATATATATATATATATATATATATATATAAAAGTAAAACATACGTAGATTAAGCTTACTGTTCAAGTATTTACTTTTATAAAGAGTGCTTTATCCACAGTAGAACTTAATGTTTTAATTTTGTTATAAGAATGTTTTATAAAAGCATGATATCACTACACAAAAAATTCCACTTTTCAGAACAATACTGTTCTTCTTCAGGTGATATGTTAAAATAAATGGCGAAAATGATTTATTTTGAAAATATAAGATGAATTCATGGTTATTTAGAAAATTACTGAGTGGTACGTGGAGAAAACATTTTAGGTGTGTCAATATTGTTCAATCAAAAATGAGAATTAGGCATCCATGTAGTTTTAAGATTTGTGTCATGAACGGATGCAGTGTGTCCTGGTGTGTAGACATGTCATTTTTTAATTTTGTCTGAATAAGATACATAGTGGGACTATAGATATTTTAAATAGGTAACAGCAGGTTGGATTTTTAAAAATCTAATTTTTAATAAAATAAACTAAAATTCAATTTCCCTATTTATTTTAACATATCACCTGAAAAAGAACAGTATTGTTCTGAAACATGGAAATTTTTGTGTCATCATATAATGCTTTTTTAAACTATTGTAATAACAAAATTACAATATATATATATATATATATAGTCATCCGCAGACAGATCTGTTTCGCTGTATCACAGCTCATCAGTACGATTATACAGCTGATTGCTTTTTACCCAGGAGTGAAACCCGACCGAATTGGCGTCAGTCGGCGAAATTACTTCTGAACTATGGGCGCTCGGTAGACATTTTAGCATATATATTATCAATATACACGCCCAAATGCTGAGAGTGATCTAATTCATTGCTGAATGAACGATGCGTATATGCCAGAGTAGCTACTGTTTTTTAAAGTCTACCATTCTTCGAGAGTGCTCGATCAGGATGTGAGAGCGTAGATAGTCATCCGCAGACAGATCTTTTTCGCTCTATCACAGCTCATCAGTACGGTTAGACAGCCGATTGCTTTTTACCCAAGAGATTGAAACCCGACCGGATATATATATATGTGTGTACGTGTGTGTGTGTGTGTGTGTGTGTGTGCGGAGGTGTTGCGTAAATTATTTGAGGTCTCCTTGAAGACAGTAAATCAAGCAATCACATCTTACAAACAACTAAATTATAACTGGTACACAAATGCAGTAATGGTTGTATTCGGCGTAACTGCTGTAAGGCGAAACGATAGCTTCAGTGCGGCACTGTTATCATTCAAATAAACGCGTCGCACGGCCTGTGTTGCTATTAAGCATTATTCTAGTAATAACGGCTTTAAACGAATCTGTTCTATTTTGAGAACAATGATTAGTCTCCCGTCCAACAACACACCCCGTAATCAAGTGATTTATAGGATACAAATCCTATATCATCCATCAACTAACTAAAAACCCAAAGTAAAATTGCATACCCGCAAAAGTGGATCCAAGTGATCAAAAACATTTTGGAAAAACCCAAGTAAAAAAATTCACAAGTCAGTGTGAAAAGCAAAATTCTGGATCCTGATTGGATGGCAAATAGAAAATTCAAATATGACGTCAGTCAAACTTTTTTCACATCTACAGAAGAAAATGCCTCTTGGAGCCGGTAACATGACCAGATTTAACTACTTAAGGGCATTCAGTACCCGGTCACAAACAGTTCGACATGGGAGCGGTTAACTGCCGGACCTCGTGGCAGTGTAACAAAAGAAATTTCACTCCACGCCATTCGGGCATTCGACCTCTTCTTCCAATTTTCCTTATCTTCATTTTCACTTCACGCCGCCAAAGAGAGCAGCAACAACCAACATGACGCATTAAGAACAATTTCTTTATTTGTTTTACCTTCTCTCTTACTCTGTTGCCGAACTACCAAAAAGAGGAAGGAACATTACAATCACATTTCTCTTACTACACACAAAGGAACATACGATTTTACATTTTACTTCTATTAATATACGGCCTCGGAACACTTAGCTTTTGACTGCTATCAAACCATGAACTCTGAACTTCTGTGGACATTTTAAATACCTACAATTCTCTTTGAACAATTTTAACTACAAAGCTGCATGCATTTTCTCAATGAACATTTTTCTTCTCACATATGTGTTATAGTGTTCAGCTAACAAATTCCACTTATATTTTCTTCTTACAATTTTGTCATTCTTTTACTAAATCTTTACTTTAATGTACACACGAAATATTTTATTCTTTCACATTTCAACATCCAACCTTCAACCGCCTGATATTTAAATATTAGGGACTTCGGACGTGTTTGGCAGAAGGTCAATTAACCAAGCATCAACAAGGCCTCTACATATTTAGGTCTAGTGAGTTAGGTAATCCATGTTTGGTGTGACGTTGTCGTGCACACTGGTCCCAATTCAGTCTTAGGCCATTACAGTTTTTTGAGCAGGGTCAGAATCTCACTGAAACACATACGCCTATACACGGTATACGAGATGTATTCAGATCTTTACAACACTCTCCACATCACAGTGTAGCCAAAAACATTCAACGGAAAACGCTTGTGAAAGAAGTTGAGTGGCATAATGCGACACTCACTGCTCACCGCTCATAAAACCATCACAGAAGTGGATTTACATAACTTAGGGGATATAAGAGGGATGAGTACACGTTTCCGCACAGAGTCATGATGTGACACAAGGTCGTTTTTACTGTGAGTAACACTAGTGCGTACACCCAGGCTAAAAACTGCCAGCCACCGCAACCAGTCGGTTGCACTGACATCGACCGATCTCTCCTCTTTAGTACAATGAGGGCAATACAGACATGGGCAGAGGTTCCCGGGGAATGAGCAACCATCTCTGTATTAATAGGATATAAAATCCAAACAAAGATTGACTAAGTGCAAGACAGTTTCGATGACTTAATCACGGGTTTCGACATGGTTAGATAAGCTTCCTCATATGAGAAAAAACTTTTTGTGTTTGCGTTTGTATGTGTGATTCAATATTAAATCCTTAATACTGATTCCGATAAGCTCGCGTCCCTCGGTCGGGATAAAAGAACAAAACTGCGACTTTAAATTTGTCTATATTACTGAGATGAGGTATTTGCATTATCCTCAAGGACACATACCTAAACATTGTAAGTTCAATATCTGGCAACAGTAGTGGCGAGCAAAATTTAAAGATTTGAGTGAAATAGAGACAACTAAGACATTCGAAAGTAGCATGATTCATGAAACGAGAACAATCTACCCTAGCGATTGAAAAAAAGATTCGGTTCAAAGTTCCAGTCACCTGAAGAAGGTTAGAGCTTACCGCGACCGAAACGTCGTGAATAGGATAAAAAAGAGGAGGACAACAGTTCCAACAATGTAAATAATGTGTGACCTTATTCAAAAGCCGTTATGTTAAATGATGCAATTTTCTTTTCTTTTAAATTTTTCTTGCTTTTTCAAAATTTGTTTATATATATATATATATATATATATATATATGATAATAATAACAATCATAATAACAATAAATGTTATAATATATTTCAGTTCGTCCCCAAAAACCTACCGAGAGCAAACTCGGAGGAGAAAAAAGGGGAAATAAAAAGAGAAAAAACTAAGTACTTGAACATACGTCCATATAATCGTAGGAAAGAAAATCCTCCCGAGACGAGAACCCTAACACTAAAGCGCTCAATAGAATAGTACAGCAACAAAGAAAGAATAAATCTAAGAAAGAGCCAACAGACGTACCTAGGTATACATATAATTAATTTTTTTTAATTAAAAATACATTGTGACACGGAAATTTCCATTTCCGAGATTTCTACCTCGTCATCAGGTAATGTTAGACCGTAGTTGTAAAAATAGTTTTCATTTAAATATAAAAAACAATACGTTTGTTATTTATAGATATGGAAAGACATAAAAATTGATGTGTGGGTTCAATTTAAATAATCAGAATAGAGATTCACTTTAAATTTGAAAAAAGTTTATATTTTTGGGGAATACCTGATTTCTTCTTTCAATCTTAAGGGCGAAAGTGTCAACTTAATTATTAAAAACCCTGTCTAGACCCTATAGAAATTTCCATGTCGCAATGTAATTTAAATTAAAAAACAAATTTAATTACATGATTATATTATGCCCGACAATATTTATTTTATTGATCACTTTTATAAAAAAGTAAATACCGGAGAATCAGGAATTGTAAAACTGTTGGTTCTCTTCACCTGGATTTATATATATATATATATATATATACATATACATTTAAGCAGAGTAGACCTCATCAGTTAAGTGCCATACGTGAAACACGCTTGGGCAATCATGCCTCGAAAGAGACATGACTGACTGGGCAGAAGATTATCCCGCAATAGGTTGCCATTGCTTTCTGCTTAGACCTCATAGGACACCTAAAATTTTATGATCCTTTCGGCCAACACTTTATCAAAGGCGTACGTTGGCAAAATTTTAAATAATAATCAGTACACATTAATATAATGGTGCAGAAGACGCATGGTTCTCGGTTCTGCACAGGGCTCTTTCGTCCTACCATCTATGTGTCCTTGAGGCTGTGTACTTAAAAATCCACCAGCCCAGTCTGTGCAGACAAAAGGTGTAATTTATTTGCTCCTTACGTTTGTTGGAGGGTTTGTGATTCCCTTTTTTCTTTTTTATTTTTCTTGTGAATATTTATGTTTACACCCCACTTACATTTTAATTATTTTTTATTAAAATCTATTTTTAAACGAGTTCCGCCTTCCCTTCTATAACGTTATATTAATGTATCGTGATTGTTATTTAGAATTTTGCCAACGTATGCCTTTGATAATGTATTGCCCAAAAGGGTCCTAAGGTTTTAGGTGTACTATGACGTCTATTCTGTTCAAATCTATATTTCTTCTGTTGGTACAAATCTCTTTGAAATATATATATATATATATATATATATATATATATATATATATATATACTTCTAGTTTCTAAGTTCAACCTCTTTCAAAATATTATATTAGTTTCATCTTCCACTTGGCTAGCTTCTCATTTTTGATTTTTTGCTCATTTTTATCTTTTTGCTTAAAACACCAATGCGATTGATTTTTGATCGGTAATTAATTTAATGGGATGTGCGTTGTGGCGCAATGGATATCGACTCGGAACAGACAACTCGGAGAGCGGAGTTCGATTTTCATTTGAATTCCTCGTGTTCACTTTTGAACAAATGCTCTTACTAATCCATCTCTTCCCTCCAGTTTTGGGTTGAATAACAGGACAGATTGGGTTCTATAGCCTTGGCAACCAGTCTACCACAGAAAGCAAAGGTGAAGAGAACCAACAGTTTTACAATTCCTGGTTCTCCGGCATTTACTTTTTTTTGTAAAAGTGCTCGATAAAATAAATATTGTCGAGCATAATATAATCATGTAATTAAATTTGTTTTTTTAATTTAAAATACATTGCGACATGGAAATTTATATATATATATATATATATATATATATATATATATATATTTATATATATATATATACTTCAAGTTTCTAAGTTGAACCTCTTTCAAAATATTTGACGCACTTACCTTTTCGATTAGAGTAACTTCCTTTTACTTTAATAGATCATTTTTTACACGCTTGGATGATCATGTCTCGAAAAAGACATGACTGACTAGGCAGAAAATTGTCCTGCAGTAGGTTGCCATTACTTTCTGGGATAGACTGGTTACCAACCAAGGCTACAAAACCCAATCTGTTCTGTTATTCAATCTATAACTGGAATGAAGAGACGGATTAATACCTTTCCCAAGGGCATTTGTGCGTAAGTGAATGCAAGAATTTCAACTGGAATTCGAACTCAGCTCCACAATTTCTTGTCCAGAGCTGATATCCACTGCACCACAACGCACATCCAGTCAGTTAAGTTCCTTACGTGATACACGCTTGGACGATCATGTCTCGAAAGAGACATAACTGACTAGGCAGAAGATTATCCCGCAGTAGGTTACCATTATTTTCTGTGGTAGATTGATTGCCAGCCAAGGCTACAGAACCCAATCTGTTCTGTTATTTAACTCATAACTGGAAGGAAGAGAAGGATTATTACCTTTCTCAAGGGTATTTGTGGGTAAGTGAATACAAAGATTTCAACTGTAATTTGAAATCTACTCCCCGATTTCTCGTTCCAAGCTGATATCAACTGCACCAAAACACCCATACATCATTTTTTAAAACACTGGGATGGCCTAGTAATTATGGCCGGACCTATTTATTCTACATACCCACTTAATATTCACTTTTTCTATTCACGCATAATGTCAATAAAACTGCCTGATTTAGTAACCCCCTACGCTGAGTGTCTTTTGGGCCTTATAGCAGCGGAATAATACCAGACGACCTATGCAAGTCGATATTTATAGCGCTGCCGAAGAAACCTGGTGTAAACGAGTGCGAACTACACAGAACTATCAGCTTAATGAGTCACATTACAAAACTGATTGTCAGAATCCTGATGAATAGAGCGAGAAGCAGAATCAGGCCGGGGATAGGACAGGAACAGTGCGGGTTCGTCAAAGACACTGGAACAAGAAACGCCATATTCATGATTAGGATGCTCTCTGAAAGGGCATTAAAAATGAAGAAAGACTTGTACCTATACTTCATTGACTACGCGAAAGCATTCGACAAAATACGACACAAAGAATTGATGGAGATGCTAGGCAGCCTCGACATTTTCAGGAAAGACATAAGAATAATCAAGAATCTCTGCTGGCAACAAACGGCCTGCATACGGACAGGTAACGACCTCAGTAGATACACAAAGATAGAAAAAGACGTAAGACAAGGATGTGTCTTTTCACCGGATTTGTTCAACCTATACACGAGTATATTTTGAGGACCCTAGATGACACGCCAGGATTTGTTATTGGAGGCCACACCCTGAACAACATAAGGTATGCGGACGATACACTACTGATTGCGGACACGGAAAGTAAACTGCAAGATCTCATACAGAAAGTAGCAGTGGAGAGGGACAAGAAGGGACTACAAATAAACTTTAAGAAAACTGAGTGAATGGTCATCAGCAAAAGATACAACCCAAAATGCCAAATACAGGTGGGGGATAACAGAATCAAGCAAGTACAAAAATTTAAGAACCTAGGAAGTGTTCTAACAGGAGATGGAAAGTGCGACACTGAGATCCGAAGGCGAATTGGCATGGCAAAGGACGCATTCCAGAAGATGAGCAAAATACTAACACACAGGATAATAAATAGAAACAAAGAAAAGAGTGCTAGACTGCTATGTGATGTCAGTTCTTCAATACGGCAGTGAATGCTGGACAATATCATCGAAAATGAGGACAAAACTGGAGGCGGCCGAAATGTGGTTCTACGGAAGGATGCCACGGATATCGTGGACTGAGCATACAAGCAACGACGAGGTGTTAGAAAGAATGGCAACAAAAAGGAAATTGATGCTGAGCATCAGGAATAGACAACTGAAGTTCCTCGGACATGCAATGAGGAAAGAGAGCCTGGAGAACCTGATACTGACTGGAAGGAGAGACAGAGGAAGGCAGCGGATAACATATTTACAGGGTTTGATCAGGTGGATGACAGAACGGGGGTTGCCAGGAGCAACAGGCTCAAACATACTAAGAGCCACAAGGGATAGGGAGACGTGGAGAACCATGATCGCCTACGTCCTGAAGAAGAAGAAGACTGGTTGAACAATATTAAAAAAAATTAAGTCAAAATGCCTGCTCCGTGTTTTATTAGTGATTTTTATTTTATAGTTCTACAGAATATTTTTATAAATATATTTTCAAAAAAGAAAAGGGATCGAACTTCGATTTCCATATTTAACAGGACCGATCAATTCACAATCAATAACCAATACGCATTTTATAAGTGCGTTTTTCTTTGAAAACAAAAGAAAAAAGTAGTTGTAAAACAAGGTATATGAAAAAAAAAAGCTACAATCAAACCAAAAAAAAACAAAAAAACTAAGTGCTTTTCCCGCCAAAAACAACAGAAATTACGCAAAGTCAGAGTTAAAAAAAATAAAAGAAAGTAAAATAGACTGGTTGCAAATATTAGACAACTTGAACTCTTCGGTAAGTCGAGTTAAAGAGTAGCAGAGGTAATAGAAGACTAATTCTATCGATTTTTGGTTTTGCTTGCTTCAGCTTTGCCAAAAAAAAAAAGCTATCGGTTGCGTATCCACTCACAAGTCAAAACTCTTGGATCAATAGGACTAGTGGAAACGTTCACAAATATTTGAGGCATAATGTGAATTATGAGATAAAATCTTGGAAGAGCCAACAACCACACGTTCGCCTGTGCACACGCAAACAGACAAGAATAAAACGCATATAAAGAAAGAGATAAATAAAAATGCGTGAGAATGAAAAAGAGGCGTTATTTTTATTAAAATGTTCGCTAGTAGAAAAAGCTTGCAAAGAATTAAGGAAGAAGAAAAAAGTGAATAAAATGATTGTTTTCACCAAATTTCTTAATTTCATAAAAGTGCTATCAATCTGATTATGCGAATTTAGTAAATGTTGCTTAGATGTGCCACAAGGCTGAAAATACTAAGCGTATTATAACACTGATGACCTTTGTTATCACTAGGGGTTAGTATTTTCTCAAAATTTAGTCACACGTCACTTCTTCTTCTTCTTCTTCTTCTTCTTCTTCTTCTTCTTCTTCTTCTTCTTCTTCTTCTTGTGTCATGTCCGTTCAGAACGTAAGCGATCATGGACTTCTACTTCCTCTTAGTATCTCTCCCATACCTCTTATCCGCCATTTATTTGCTCAAGTCTATCAAATACGTCTATCTCTGTTTTGCCTGTCTCTCTTTACTTCTGTCCGTCCTGTGAGTATAAGTTTCTCCAACTCTCATTCCTCATTATGTATCCAAGGAATCTCAGCTAATCATTATGAAAAGAAATGCCAACATTCTACGTATGTGCACATACATATAACTATACATGGAAATAAATTTTATATAAAAATAAATATACCAATAATAATAAATATAAAGAAAATAAATTAAATATTAATAAATATATTAAATATTAATAAATATACTAAATATTAATAAATATATTAAATATTAATAAATATATTAAATATTAATAAAATAAATTAAATATACCAGCAATATATATAAAAAATTACCAACAATACATATTTATAGTAAAATTACCAAAAATGTATATTTAAAACAAAATGACCAGCAATATATGTTATCTGTATTTGTCTATATTTCTGAGATGAGACATGGAACCAAAGAGTTGTGATTTCAATACCTGGCTACAGCAGTGGTGAACAAATATCTTAAAACCCTTAGTTAAAGGAATATAATGACATGCTGACCTAGCATGGCATGTGAAACGTGAATGTTACACCCCAGTGATAGAAGGGTTCGTTTCGAGATTCCAGGCACCTGCAGAAGGCCGGATCGTACAACGGTCGAAACGTTGTGAATATGGCAATAAAGATGAGGACAACAATACGAACAATGTAAATAATTTTATTTGTAATTGCATTCAGAATATTTTGATTTCGGCATTAAGTAACCAATGGAGGTTGGTATGTTGTTAAACAATTTAAACAAAACCAATATATATATATATATATATATGTATATATATATATATATACTGTTAAATATAACAGATAATGAATGTGTAGTATATTTAATCATGAGCCGTTCTAAACATCTTATTTTGGCTTTCATTTTAAGTGAAAATGTGAAAATAAAGACAACAATTGTCCAAAATTTGGATACTTTTTATTATGCTGGTTCCAAGCTTTCGGTTCACATGAGCCATCTTAGGGACGTTAACATAAAGATATTTACCATCAAAGATGATTTTATCTTGCGTTGGTGAGGATGACAATATATATATATATATATATAGCGTTAATTGTTGTATTATTTACAGAACGTTCGTATTGTAAGGCAATTTACAATACAAACTCGTGATTCGTAGTCGGAACACTAATGGTCTAAACCAAAGGGCAGGCATTCATTATATGATATATCTTGCACATTTATACTTAACACCAGGGAGAGACAATTGAAATTTCTTGCGCAAATAATGAGAAAAAGATGTCTTGTAAAGTTTATACTCACAGGAATCACTGACGGCAAGAAGCAGAGAAAAATATTGCAAAACTTAGCTGGCTAACTTAAGTGAATGAGTAGCGAAACAGTGTTTCTTTAAAGGTTCTAATAACTAAGGAGAGCATTTATCGCCAACGTACTAAAAGGACACAGTACAAAGAAGAAGAAGAAGAAGAAGAAGAAGAACGCTGAAAAATTATTTGGTTTATCAAGACATCATTAGCAAAGAAACAGGACATTTCCCATTAGGTTAGATTATTCTATAATAAGGGACGGGAACTTTTTAACACAACACCCTATATACAGATAGATAGATAAATAGATAGATAAATATATATATATATATATATATATATATAGAGAGAGAGAGAGAGAGAGAGACAGAAAGAGACAGACTGCAAGATAGACAGAGATGTCTACTATTATCTTTACATATGCTCTATCTCTGATATTGTACACATTTACCCATAGATATAGCATACCTTAAAACTATATTCTATGATCTCTCTATCTCTCTCGCTCTCTCTCTCTCTCTCTCTCTCTCTATATATATATATATATATATATATATATATATATATATATATATACGAAACAAATAAAATGTTACCAACAAATGAAGACACTTCTATGGAAATCGTAAAATGACGACACATCAAAGAATGAGTTAATTATAGTCGTATTGATCCTCCCCTAATGACCCAGCTAATTAATAACAAACAATTATAAATTATAAATTATGCCCGTGCAGGAAAATACAATAAACAGGAAGCAACCATTTTTCCTCGCGTATAATTAGTTTTTATACCATAAAGAATAACACATTAAACCGAAAATAACCGACATTCCCCATAAAAAATTATCAGTGTTCACTTCCATTCTTACGATTGTGTTTTCAGCATGAATCAAAATACCACTACGCTGAGTTTATTCCTTTGTCCACAAACGTTCAAACTTATAGACGCTCAGTCCTTGATACTTGATATCGAGTACATTTCTCCTATAATTTATCACATGCCGTACATAAAGTGTGCTATGTGTAAATTGTCGCAATTTTATGTTATAAATTTTGCGCATGCGCGTTGTTGGTGGTTGATTTTATCGACTGGAGCAATATATAAGAATCAGATTGAAACCGACTGTGACAAAAATAGAACCTTGACTCTATTTCAAAATCGAAAAAAAGGTATGCTGTTGTTTTGGACTTTCGCGCTGTAAACTTCAATACGGACATTTCAGAGTATTTGGGTGTCAATCTGAAGACAGTGCAGAGCTTTTGGGAAGAGCTGGGTGTGTTTAACGGCAATTACGAAAATACACTTGCAAGGAAAATTCACTTTAAGGAAATACCTCCCAAATTTGTTGATGAGGATCTCAGATTTAACACAGAAGCCTACAAAAAGTTCCTTGAGAAGATAGTGCTACTCTAGGTCAAGAGGATGGCTAATGAAAGACCGTATATATGGCAAGAGGACTCTGTGTTATTCCACACAAGCAGGACAACTCAGTCATGGTCAATTTTTATCCACTTGCCTCCCCAAACCGCAATACCCTTGATTATCATGTGTGGGGCGCAGTTGAGCGAGAGATAAACAAAATTCCCTGTAACACTAATGATGAACTGAAGGCATAGATTATGGCAGCATTCATCAACTTAAAAAGGTCACCTCCTCAGAAGAGTCGCAGGAGTTTGCAGGAGGCCGTAGTTGAAGCCGATGGAGATTAGATTGAATAAATTCACTCTTTAGTATTTTGAACATATTTTTGACTAATTTTGGTAAATATATATGTTAAAATAAGATGTCAGTGTTATTTTATTTTTACACTATTTCAACGACATTTGACCCAAAAACACACACACAAAAACTATATATATATATATATATATAGTATGCTTGTGTGTGTGTACAAAATACTCTGTAGTAGACAGTTTCTCCCGTTTGAAGCTCTTTCCACCTATTTTGAACAAGAGTACATCTTTGTTACTTGTTTAATGTTTAAGACGGAATTTTCGGTTCCTCCTTCTAGATTATTCGTAATCTTTTTTACTCTCGGTAACATATTTTTTAATGCTAAGTGGTATTATATATATATATATATATATATATATATATATATATATATATAGTGTATGGGTAGGTATTAGAAGGCTATCACAAGTGTGAAGTACAATAAGGGAAGGTAAAGAAGGTGTTGGGTATTACCTATTTATTATATTCATTAATATTTCAAGATCAGAATCTCATCTTCAGAATGGTGGAAGAGCTTGACTACAAGTCCGTCTACTTTATGTGTGTGTGTGTGTGTGTGTGTGTGTGTATATGGTTTATATAAGTGAGCGCCAGATATGTGTCACGTGTTATAAAGTAACGGATGAATATTAAAATGCAGAATTAAGAAGTAGGTAGATAGATCTTGTTTTTCTTTTTTTTTACCTCTGTGTATTTCAACGCGTCCTATTTAAATGAAATGAGAAAGAAAAAACAGAATATATATATATATATATATATATATATATATATATATATATATATTATATTTTAAAACATGTACATAATTATACTATATATATCCGCTACAAAGGTATGTTCGTTTCGACATTGAAACTTCAATGTCTCATCAGGCGGTGTGCAAAGTAATGGAAATTCTCCTTCCTTATATTTGTTTAGTTTAGTTTGAGGTGTTGGTGGAGGTTAATGATAGGGGATTTCCATTACTTTGCACACCGCCTGATGAGACATTGAAGTTTCAATGTCAAAGAAACGAAGTACCTTTGTAGCGGATATATATAGTATAATTATGTACATGTTCTAAAATATAATTTATAATAAATATTCACAGCTCTATATATTATATATCGAGCACTGTTTTAAATTAATGTTTTGGAAGTTGTAAGAATTCTTTGTTCGTGTCTGTATTCACTCCGATATATATATATAGTAATATTTATTATTATTTTAGGTTTTATCATGAATGCTGTCGTGTTTTGGTACTACTTGTTCAGACAGTGAAATAGTATACTGTTAGGAATTAATATGTACAGAAAGTTAAAGGCGTAGTGTCTCTACGTTACCATATCCACCAGTCAATTAAGGGTTGCTGTGGAATGGAAGAAGTTCTTCTTCTTCTATGTGCCATGTCCCTTCAGGACGTAGGCGATCGTGGCTCTTCACGTCTTCCTATCCCTTGGGGCTGTTAGTATGTTTTCTTCTATTGCTCCTGGCAACTCCCGTTCCGTCATCCACCTGATCAGGCCCTGCAAATATGTTATCCGCTGCCTTCCTCTGTCTCTCCTTCCTTCTATCTGTCCAGTCAGTATCAGGTTCTCCAGGCTCTCCTTCCTCATTGCATGTCCCAGGAACTTCAGTTGTCTATTCCTGATGCTCAGCATCAATTTCCTTTTTGTTGACATTCTTTCTAACACTTCGTCGTTGCTTGTATGCTCAGTCCACAATATCCGTAGCATCCTTCTGTAGAACCACATTTCTGCCGCTTCCAGTTTTGTCCTCATTTTCGATTATATTGTCCAGTATTCACTGCCGTATTGAAAAACTGACATCACGTAGCAGTCTAGCACTCTTTTCTTCGTTTCTATTGAGATTTTCCTGTGTGTTAGTATTTTGCTCATCTTCTGGAACGCGTCCTTTGCCATGCCAATTCGCCTTCGGATCTCCGTGTCGCACTTTCTATCTCCTGTTAGAACACCTCCTAGCTATTTAAATTCTTCTACTTGCTTGATTCTATTATCCCCCACCTGTATTTGGCATTTTGGGTTGTATAGAAATTAAGTGAATGATGTGTAGAAGAATAAGTTAGGAATGTAGATGTGGGGAAGGGATTTAAATGTCGTAAAAAGGGATTTAAATGTCGTAAAAGCCAGATATTTTGGTGTCAGTTTCTGAAACATTTGTTTATATGCGGCATGTCGGCAATTCATCGAATGCGCTTGTGGAACAATTTATTTGTTAATATTAGTATGAGTTCTTTTTCTTTAAAATAGTGTTATAGGCATATTAAGAACGGAAATGTATTGAAATACAATGCAACATATGTACTCGAAATAGTAGGCTAGATATCAGTGAATTGAAGAAAAGTAATTATTAAAAGATAGGAGAGTTTTATATATTAATGCAAGCGGTAGGAATTTTATTGTAGAATCTAGTTATATGATAGCAGAAAATATATTAAGTATACTTTAGTGCATATATAAGACGATGTTAACAGATGGAAAGTACTTCGTTGCGTTGGTTTAACAGGTTTAATTTAAGGAATTTAACTGTACGGAACATCGAGCAGTTTTAAATAAGTAAATATTACAAACAGTGGACTATTAACCCATTTGTTTATACTACTCCTAATATATATCCACACACACACACACACACACACACACACACACACACAGATATATATATATATATAGTACTGTGAAAAAGTATTTAGACAAAAATTATTTTAGCTTTTATGAGGCATATTGACAGATAAAACAATTTAATTTATGTAATTTTATTTGATTTACTCAAAAAATGCATTAACATGAAAAAATAATTGTTACAAAATAAATTTAATATTTAGAGCACTTGCATGAACTACTCGAGGTCAGACAGCTAACTATTATCAAAATAAAGTTTTAAAAGGAATGTTTAAACTATGTTGATACTATTTACAGCTTAATTCGAGAGTGGGGAATAAGAAAAAAGTCAGTCATATCCAAGGATAATAGAATAATGAGTAGTTTCAAAATAACTTGTTTGATATAAAATAGGAAAAATTAGATATAACTTCTTTTTAATACATTTCTTTTACACCTACTTTTAAATAATCAATATTTATTAGCAATTTACTTAGCTTTTCACACTGTATTTGAATTTCAGTGAGGTTTTAGTAAAATCACCCCTCTCCTAATAATTTTGCACACTACGGGTATTTTACAAAACTGTTAGGACAGGGGCGATTTTAAACTTCATTTTGATGCCTCATAAAAGATAAAATATTTCGTGTCTTAATAGTTTTTCTCAATATTATATAAATACACACACACACACACACACACACATATATAAATATATATATATATATATATATGTGTGTGTGTGTGTGTGTGTGTGTGTGTGTGTGTGTGTGTGTGTGTGGTTCTCTGCACTAGATGCGAGAATAATACAATAAACCTAAAACTCAAAGAAGGATCTGGAATGTAATCAGTCCTGTCTTGGCATCTCGACTCTTGTCGCCTTCTCATCGATGTCACGTGGCTTTTCGCTGTCTTTTCTTCAAATATTTTCATGGTAACTACTCAAACGAGCCTTATTCTTTGGTGACCCGACCCCGTGAATTAAGTGTGCTCCGAGTTCGACATCTAGGGTCCAACCTTTTACCGTTGAAATAATTAAATACAACCCACACTTCTACATTAACAGTTTCTTTTCTGGCGCACTTCGCTTGCAGATCTCCCTTCTGTTTACTTGCTTCCCTGATAGATACAATCACCGAAATATTGATGACAACGTCAATCGCCATCTTTTATCTTCTTGAAATCTGTTAATCTTTTATCCTTTCTTCAATAACCCCTGTATCCTGTCTTTTCGTTCGCCATAAACCGTGCACACTAACGGTGTTCCCGCCACTGTTGGGGTAAAATTTAAATATATAATAATCAGTATACTTTTCAACCCCGACGATTGGGCATATACATAAAAAACTACTGCTATCACGAATTAATTCCTCTCCCTGTAAAGTCTGTATTTATATAAGCTTTGCTCTTTTTCTCGCATAATTTATTGAGTATCGAAATTAATTTTAATATTTTATAGATTTGATCTATCTTGTTTTCCTTCAGGACAATAGGATGTTTATATCAGAAAAGGTCAGAATATAATGAAAATGGGGTTTAGAATGATTAATGTCAGATGATCCGCTTCTTCTAAAACGTTGAATTTGCATTATCAACTGCGATGTTCGAGAGCCCCTCTCTCCTAATTTCTTACTGTTGTTGTTGTTGTTGTTGTTGTTGCTGTTGTTGCTGTTGCTGTTGCTGTTGTTGTTGTTGTTGTTGTTGTTGTTGTTGTTTATATATCTTTCACTGTTACGCAGCTCGTTCGCACGCTCTCATGCTGTAAGTAAATCCAGAGTCACCTGATTGTACATACGTTACTTCAAGTCACTCCCCCGGCAGCCGCATCCTTTGATAGTCTGATGTAACAATAAATGCAAATTTCTATTCTGGCATATCGATACAAGAATTTTTAATTAACTTCTAGATGACTTCTCTAGCTAGATAAACGGGTGCCTACTGTTTATATGATCTCTATTATTTATACATTTTTCGATTTAAGTTATTTTTTCTTTAATCACATCACCCCAAGCAAGGCGGTAAAGCCACTGGTGTGCAGGGGGATACGTATGAGTGAATAGATTTGAAGAGAGAAAGCCGGAAACCACATCCTAAACAGGGAATAAGGGATGAGCCTCTTAACCTGTTCAATAGACGTGGATGGAGTGTTACACGCGGTAAAGAAAATATCTAAGAAATTAATAAGTTTACCTAAATGGTGGTTTTAAATTACAGGAGAATTTATGCTGGCAAAATGGTACGTTTATCTGCGGCTGAGATAACTTGTTTTTTTAACAGTGCCAGTTATATCACAAGATTTACTTATTACTAGATAAAGTGGATCGAAGTTCTATTCTGGCATATCGATACAAGAATTTTTTAATTAACTTCTAGATGCCGCTCATCATTCTCCACCAAGTATTTATTTTTCTGTCTAATCATCCAGTTTTTTCTCAAATGCATCCTCCATCTGCGTCTCGTCCTAAAACACCATCCTCAAGGGAAACTCTATTCTCTGGGATCTACATACTACCAATAGTATCGGATTTTGCATCTGTCTTACCCGCTCCAATGTCTGATAGCTTATCTCAAATAAACGGAAGAGAAAAGGAAAGTATTCGCTGGGCACGAGGTGAACGAACTTTAGTGTTAATAAATTGATCCGTAGGCAGTCTTTGAGATTGCGTATTAAAATCGATCGTTAATGGAACGGTGACAAGGTAAAGAAAAGTACGAGGTGTCGTATCGGATTGTCATCTTTTTGGCAATCACGTTTTGTTGTCTAGTCAGCTTATTTACGAGATGAAGCCATGTCTATATACTTCAGCTAACTCGTAGTTTTGAGAGCAAACATATAGGTGTTGAAGAGAAGTTTCTCATCTTGATTTTACAACTAAATAAAATGAATTAATAGTAATGTTTTCTCTTTGTAAGATAAAGAATTGTAAATAATTGTTATCGTTGTTTTATTGCCCACATTTCAGAACACTATATTGTCGACGGATTAGCCAAATAGAAAATAATTTATTTCGTGGAAGGAAAAACCCGATTTTAAGCCTCCACTGCTTATGGGTCATATTTAAACAAGGAAAAGTTATGGAAGAAAATCCAAACAGAAAACAGCGTGAAAACCCTAAGGTGGTTGGCTATCAATACTGAAAGCTTTTTGGAAACATTTGGGGTTGGCTGAGCTTGCAGCTCAGCCGACCCCAAATGTTATTCCCTGCTTTCCTTTGGATCTTGTCGGCATGTCTGAGAGAGTGTGGGTTGTACTCCGTTTATCCACAGACTTCAGAAAAGAGCCCTGAATGCGATTTCTGTCAACGCTGGCAGCCTTCCCGCAACTCCTGCAGCTAAACCAGATTGAAATGTTGTGTCCTGTAGTCCTTTGGATAGTGTCGGTAGAACTGTTAGTCTGGAGTGGAGCCTCAAAGGCGATTGAATCTCAATACTGACCACTTTTATGCAACCTTTGCACCTAAGCCAGCCTCAAATGTTGTGTTCTGTATTTCTTTTGCATATTGTCAGTATGGTTGATAGTACAGAGCAAATAGTCAGGTTATCGCACGGTCTCAGGAGTGGAGCCCAGAAGGCGGCTGCTGTCAACGCTGACTACTTTACTGCAACTATTGCAGCTAAGCCGGCTCGAAATGTTATATACAGTATTTGGATCTTGTCGGCAGAGGCATTTAATCTGATCATCGCTTGGCTTCTGGAGTGGAACCCCGAAGTTTATTGACTGTCAACACTGACAACAATCCTGCAACTGTTGAAGCCAAGCCAGTCCCAAATGTTATGTACTGATAGTGAAATATATAGTCTGATCATCGCACAGGCAATTTCACACCAATCTTACCGTCAAAAAACCGAAACAGGGCTATACCTTTATTTAGCTAGATAAACGGGTGCCTACTGCTTATATGATCTCTATTATTTATACATTTTTCGGTTTAAGTTACTTTTTTTTTATCACATCACCCCAAGCAAGGCGGTAAAGCCACTGGTGTGCAGGGGGATACGTATGAGTGAATAGATTTGAAGAGAGAAAGCCGGAAACCACATCCTAAACAGGGAATAAGGGATGAGCCTCTTAACCTGTTCAATAGACGTGGATGGAGTGTTACACGCGGTAAAGAAAATATCTAAGAAATTAATAAGTTTACCTAAATGATGGTTTTAAATTACAGGAGAATTTATGCTGCAAAATGGTACGTTTATCTGCGGCTGAGATAATTTGTTTTTTTAACAGTGCCAGTTATATCACAAGATTTACTTATTACTAGATAAAGTGGAACGCAAGTGAGTAGTTATACTTAACAACAGAAAAAAAAGAGTTGATATTTTTGCGGTACTTAAAAAGGAAAGAAGGTTTAGAAAAAAGGCTACTCGCAAGAGAGATTGAAAGCAATATAGACTAAATAAAACCGTATAAAATCTATCGAGCTTGAGTAAATAACTGGTGGAATATGGTTGCGAAGAGATAACCCTGCTAATCGTCATTGGTTTGAACACTGCTTCCCCGTCTGTTCTGATACACCTGCTATATATTTATAGATTCTTGATAAAATCCACATCGCCGGCAAAAGGTCCTGACCTCGTATTTTCCTCTCAATCCCTTTCCAACCGCCGTTACGTAGCTTCCCAGTGTCTTTTCTATAAATACTTTAATAGTAATGGTTCCTCTGAAATTTCCCCTAATGTACCGAGAATTTATTAATTTGTGCGTTGTGGTACAGTAGATATCGGCTCGGAACGAGAAACCGAGGAGCCGAGTTCGAATTCCAGCTGAATCCATTGTATTCACTTACGCGAAAATACCCTTGGGAAAGGTATTAATCCGTCTCTTCCTTCCAGTTATGGGTTAAATAGCAGGACGGATTGGGTTCTATAGCCTTGGTCGGCAACCAGTCTACCGCAGAAAGCAATGGCAACCTACTGTGGGATAATCTTCTGCCCAGTCAGTCATGTCTCTTTGGAGACATGATCGCCCAAGCGTGTATCACGTATGTCACTCAACTGACTGAATAGCAATGGATATCGACTCGGAACGACAAATCGGGAATCCGAGTTCGAATTCCAGTTGAATTCCTACATTCACTTACGCGCAAAGTTATTAATCCGTCTCTTCCCTTCAGTTATGGGTTAAATAACAGAATAGATTGGCTTCTACAGCCTTGGTTATGGCAACCTACTGCAGGATAATCTTCTACCCAGTCAGTCACGTCTCTTTCGGGACATGATCGTCCAAGCGTTTATCACGTATGACAATTAACTGACTGATTGAATAGATTGGTGGGAAGATCTCATAACTTTGAAATATATTTTAATGGCTAGTTCTAACTGTAAGTTTTACGCTAATATTTTCTTGAATCGTACTTGTGGAACTCTTTTCCTGCTTCTTGGTTTCATGTTGAAAGACAGGTTCTTGTACGTTTACGAATAGTCCTGGGAAAGGTATTAATCCGTCTCTTCCCACCAGCTATGGATCAAATAACAGGACGGATTGGGTTCTACAGCCTTACTTGGCAACCAGTCTGCCGTAAAAATAATGTCAACCGACTGCAGGAAAATCTTCTGCCCAATCAGTTTTGTCTCTTTCGAGACATGATCACCCAAGTGTTTATCACGTATTGCGCTTAAATAACTGACCCTCGGGAGAGGTATGAATATATTTCTTTTACCCGTATCTAGAGTTGAAATAATATTACTTGTGTCAGTAAAATTATCTCCAAAACATTCTTGTCTAAAAATAATTTTGCTTTTTCAATAAATTTAGAAAAGCCGTAAAAAATAATACAAAAACAAAAACAAATCAATCAATTTTACGTCTTTTTGCTTTCCTCTTAACTTTGGTCTTCAATAATTTAAACGCAATATCATTCGTTATCTTTGTATTCTTAATTGCTTTTTTTGTAGTCGCTTCTTAATGTTTTCTTTCTCTCATATTCACTCAAACTCAGTAAACAGCAGCTTATTAATGGCTTCATTTCCTTGCTTGGGGTGAAATGAATAAAAATAAAAATATATCAGATAAAAAAAGAAATATTTATTAAAAGGAGCAAGAGACAGAAAATTGGGATGAAACATGCTCGACACATTCCTGAAAGGACTTGCTTCATGGAAGAAGAAGAAGAAGAAGAAGAAGAAGAAGAAGAAGAAGAAGAAGAAGAAGAAGAAGAAGAAGAAGGGTGGAGGAAACGAAAAAGAACGAAGACAAAAGACGAGGAGAAAAAGAAAAAGAAGAAAATAAAAGAAACCATGTTTTTTGTTCTTCAGTCCAGTCCAGACAAAGAAGAAGCCATGTTGCTTTTCATACTTCAGACAAGTCCGATAAAAACCGTATATAATCTGTAAAAAATATAGTCACTTCTAAGATGACGTACCTTTTGCATTCCAACATTATCAATAATTTCAACGTTACATTGCTTTAGAATAAGATTCGCTTTGAAATCATCTGATCCTAAACGCTCATTCATTTGTCCTATTTTCTATCTAAAAGGCTTAGTGAGACTCATTGATTTTTAGTTGAAGAAAATCAGTAAGTGGTAGTTATAATATCAAGAATCAAGAAATTAGTTAGAAGGTGGCAGATAAAATTTGCTAATAAAGACACCTGTAGGTAAATAACGCTCAGAAAGATATTCAGGTGATTTCCAACTATCATGCAAACGCGCAAGTTTCAGCTAGACTTAAGCGCCGTCATCTAGGAATAGCGCTTAGCGAGACAACTATAGGTAACGATTACGGTAGCGTAGACGCATAGGCATGGCCAAGGATGCATTTCATAAGCTAATCAGAATACTGAAAGACAGGGATATCTCATTAGAAACAAAGAATAATGTGCTGGATTGATATATGATATCTGTCCCTCTGTATGGAAATGAATGTTGGACAATCTCCTCAAGGATGAAGGAGAGGCTTGAGGCAGCAGAAATGTGGTTTTACAGAAGGATGGTGAAAATGTTTATAGGCTGGTCACGTGACTAACGACAAGGAGTTGGAGAGGATGAAAACGAGGAGAAAAAACTTATATTTAACATAAGGAAGAGACAGAGACGTTTCTGGGACAGAAAATGAGGAAGGCTTTCCTGGATAATTTAATATTCACAGGACGGATAGAGGGAACGGGAGTCAGGAGAAAACAGCGCGAGACTACTTAACAGAGAGAGAGAGAGAAAGCGCCTCGTGGAAATCCGTGATCGCCTAGGTTCTGAAAGCGCACATATGAAGAAGAATAAGAATTAGTTTAATCCTAGCTGGGTACCCTACAAAAGAAATAGGAGTGGAGATAAACCTTTTCAAAGCAGAAACAGTAGTAAAGAATTGGAATGAAACAGTGATCGCATATAATCCAAAAAAATTCAGAATAAGGAGTCAATAAATACAAAACACTTCAAAATTACGGTAGGAGTGGCTAGGTTTGCCTATGAACAGATTCTCATTCCTCTCCGTTTTTTAAATAGGAGTAGAGATTTACCTCTTGTTTCATGTTCAGGTTAAAAGGTCGCCGTGTAGGTCGACATATACATTATGGGCATTTTCAAATATTTCCAACGAATTTGTCATACACACGCATACATACATTTATATGTAGGCGTGAATGTGGGGGGCGGGCGTGTGTAAATATGTGTGTGAGAGTGTGTTTGCGTACTGTTATTAAATTTTAATAATGTTTAATGCCAAAATCGCTGATTTTTCAATAGTTTCTGGGTGGAAAGACATTTTAGACGAACAGAATTATCTCTCTCCCCCCTCTCTCTCTCTTTATATATATATATATATATATATATATATATATATATATATATATATATAAACTTATTTATAAATGGAACTTTGTGTGTGTGTGTGTGTCTGTGTGTGTGTGTGTGTGTGTGTGTGTGCATCCGTTACCTATAGACTCCAAAATGGCTGAACCGATTTTCTTGAAAATTTATACAGTTGTACTATAAGCTCCTGCGGGTGTTCTTAGCTAGGTTTTGTGTCGAGTTACCCCCGATAAATATCGAAAATCGATAATCGAAAAAATCGGGTTACAGAAGGAGTGGTCCGATTTTAATCAAATTTGATACACTCATAGACAAAGGCATAAGAAACGATATTCAGCAGTTTCAAGGTTGCAGTTCTTACAATAGTGCAGAAAATCGATAATATATATATTAAAGGCAAGATGCGCGCGCGTGTGTGTGTGTGTGTGTGTGTGTGTGTGTGTGTGTTTATCTATCTGTATGTCCTTTTTCACATCCACAATTTTTATCCAATTTTCACCAAACTTCACAAAAATATTTTTAAGCTGAGTCAGAGCTCCAGGACCATGGATTAGTTTTAAAGCTTTCATTACATCCGAGCAACGCCGGGCTATACTGCTAGTATATATATATATATATGTATTGCTTATATAAGCTGAAAGCTTAGACTGGATTATTAAAAAAATTATGTATAAATATTGTAATTTTCTTTCTTCATTTAATGATAATGATGTTAAGCTATTCAAAGAATGTGAAAAGTATTTACATAAAATAAATACACAAAACTTCTCTATATTATTTAATGAAACATGCATTAACATATATATATATATATATTGTCATCCGCAGACAGATCTGTTTCGCTGTATCACAGCTCATCAGTACGGTTAGACTCCGATTGCTTTTTAACCCAGGATTGAAACCCGACCGAATTGGTGTCAGTCGGCGATTCTACTTCTGGGCTATGGGCGTTCGGTGGCAGCAGGCAGACTTTTTAGCATATATATTATCATTATACGCCCCAATAGCCAGAGGGATCTAATTCATTTTACTGAATGAGCGATGCGTACACGCCAGAGTAGCTACTGTTTTTCAAAGTCTACCATTCTTCCAGAGTGCTCAATCAGGGTGTGAGAGCGTAGATATATATTCCACAGTTTGATATTTACTTTTATAAAGTGCTCAATACAGACGTAGTGCATAGATACATAGTTATAATAATAATAATAATAATAATAATAATAATAATAATAATAATAAAATATTGCACCTTAAAAGTTATTAAGTTTCGTTGTTCAATACACGATCACTGGGTAATGATATGATGGTGCATAACCACGCTTTCATGATTTTAAGTAAATGCTAATGGAACCATTATTAGTAAATACGAAACACTTTAAATATTTCAATATATTGATCAGTTGTAACAAATTTAAAATAGGAGATAATGTAATTGAACATAAAACATAGAATAAGGCTGTGGTAATTTCGCCTGACAACGCCAGCTGCCACAACATCAAACAATTAGCCTGTAAAACGGGAATCATGTTCTTAAATAGGCTCGTCAGATCGAGACATCCATATTGATGACACGGTTGGCACAAAGCCGTTCAGAAATATATAAACTTTACTCATGCGCTTTCACAGATCAATTTTTAAAAAGAATTGTGCGTTGTGGTGCAGTGGATATCGGGAAAGTCGGGAAAGAGGAGTTCGAATTCCAGTTTAATTCTTTGCATTCACTTACGCGCAAACATCCTTGGGTAGGATATTAATCCGTTTATTCTCTCCAATTATAGGTTAAATAACAGGACATATTGGGTTCTATAGTATTGGCTGGCAACCAATCTACCGCAGAAAGCAATGGCAAACTACTGCGGGATAATCATCTGCCCAGTCAGTCATGTCTCTTTCAACATATGATCGCTCAAAGCGTGTATCACCGTGCGAGTGAAGCCTGCAGGTCGTGGCAATGACCATCTTTCTTCGAATCTTTATCTGGCGCTACAGAATCACCAGTAAAAAGTAATGCCTGATAACAGAGACGACATCACTTGAGTGATCACTTTAAACATCACTTTAAACAGTTGCTTCCATAAAAGCAACTGTTTAAATGGATATGCTATGTAAGTTCGAAGAAAAAGTAATGACATGATTAAGTTGATATTACACCACGCTTCAAAAAAAATGAGAATGGAAAGCTCTATCAATCCAAGAAAAAGCGATTTTTAATTGGTTTCAGAAATCTATTTTAGTTTTTCAAGAGAAATATCATATAAATTTCAACTGAGAATAAATAAATAAATAACAAATTTTCCTTTATAAAGAGGCGGCTGATATATCATTATCATACATACTTTACAAATATATAAAGTGAGCTATCACAAATATCCGCTCTATTATAATAAAGACTATTGTGTATTTTTTGTGTGAGTATATATATATATATATATATATATATATATATATATATTAATCGTATCACCCCTAGCAAGGCGGTGACGCCACTGATGCGCATAGGGCTACTTAAGAATAAAATGATTGGAAAAGAGAAAGCTAGAAAACACATCCTAAACAGGGAACAATGGATGAGCATCTTCTCCCGTTCAATAGATATGGGTGGAGTGTGAACTGCCAAATGAATAAGGGACGACGAAGGTTTTTGCAACTTTCAAAACATTAATTGAAATCAGTGTTCAATATAGAAATAGAGCAATGGATATTTATTATAAAGTATGCTTTAGAACATGTCCAAGCGAGAATCTACTAAAAAGTGCACATTTTGTTTCGACATTGAAAGAACAATGACTCATTAGATAGATAATAATGAAGGTAATAAATGTTATTTTTTGAAAAGAAAATTAAGAAAACTCACTTCCTTTTATTCTTAATAAAACGTTTCGTACGACATAAAGAGAACAGGAAAGATGAGAAAGCAAAACTAGAACTGAAAAAGTAAAAAGAAAGAGAAAAGAGAAGGACACAGAGAAAATAAATAAGAGAGAAAGAAAGAAACGAGAGGAACGAGCCAATGAAAACGGCTCCGAGAAAAAAAGACCCCAAATTTAGGTAGGAATTAAAATAGATAAATGCTGATAACGGTCAATCCACGTCTATGCTTAACAAAGAGCAAAAATGTGAGAAAATGCCAAGAGGGAAGAATGTGTGGGAGAGGCAAGAGAAGCAGCAAAAAAAAAGAAATTTCAAATTTGGCCTTTTGGCTGAAAGTGAATTGCAGGTAGATTATATATATTGGCATTATATATATATATATATATATATATATATATCGGCGGGTTTCAGTCTTGGCTGAAAGCAAACGGATATTTAACCGTAGTGATGAGCTGTCATATAGCGAAACTGAACTGTCTGTAGGTGACTTTATATAAATATAGAGAGGGGGTGTATACCTCCTGTCACGGTCATAGAGAGTGAAAGATAAGCGGTTCATTCTATTAGAGAGACAACAGCAAGGGCTCAGTAAATTAGAGACACATTAGCGGGATAGCATCGGCTGTGTTCATTCTCTTTACTACCACTTATATTAATTTGTTGCGTATTTGCTCTTTAAATGTGGCTTATTATATATTTTTGCAATAACTGTATCTTCGTCTAGTGAATAATAAACACAAACAGACGCATACATATATAACGTCTGTCTTACAATAAAGACCATTGTGTGTGCATATATATATATATATATATATATATATATATATATATATAATAAAATCGACTCTGTACGTATCCAAATCTTAAAATCTTACACAAGTAATTTTTTAGGACCACGAATAACCGGCAGAATCTAACTCCGTTATTGTCCGCCGCTATAAAGCTTTGGACAATGAGGGGAAAAAAAAGAAAACTGCGGAGCACCGACAATACATACAGTACTTCACAGCAAAGAAAAAAACCCCTCAAACGGAACGAACCACAAAGAAAGAAAAGTGCTCGATACAAAACTAACCAAAAAGGATTAACCAAGAGGCAGTGACGTAGAGCAAAAACACACGCCCTGACGAGCCGTTGTGCGAAACCGCGGTAGGTCTTGGCGATCTTGCGATTTTTTCTCGTGTGTATATATATATATATATATATTTATATATACATATATATATACATACATATATATATATATATATATTAGACAGATACTATGCATATATATTAAACAGATTTTAGTCAATAACACAATAATACACATACACACAGTAGAAAGAACAGATACTGGCGGCCAGCTACATTAAATCAACTCACACTCAATAAAATCACATTTCAATCTATTCACAACACATTCCATTCCATTATATTTAGATATGGTTCTGTTCATATTTCGGTCTCTCACGTAGTGACGTCATAGAACTGCATTACAAATTTACGAACTGCGTCTGCTTTTCGGTGACTGTTATCGTCGCATGTTTTATGTTAACACAAGATAATATCATCTTTGATGATGGATGTCTTTATGTTAACGTCCCTGTAACGTCTCTGAAGATGGCACATGTGAGCCGAAATATTAGAATTATAAACATAATAAATAATTTCCAAATGTAGGACAAATTTCATCTTTAATTTCACCTGAAATTAAAACCAAGATACGATGTTTAAAACGGCTCATGATTAAACATAGCATTCATTGTCTGTCATATGTATATATATATATATATATATATATATATATATATATATATATATATATATATATAACTTCTGGCCGGAATGGAAACTATTCTAATATATATATATATATATATATATATATATATATATATATATATTAGAATAGTTTCCATTCCGGCCAGAAGTTAGTGAATGTGTCTAGCCACACTGATGAGGTTTGATTCAGCGAAACAGGCTTGTATGTGAATGACTAATATATATATATATATATATATATATATATATATATATATATATATATGGCCGTGGCCGAGTGATTAGAACGTTTGCTTTCTGACCATAAAACCTGAGCAAACAAGAAAGAATAAATCTAACCTAGAGATTTATTCTTACCAATTTATATATATCCGAATTCTTCCATAGATGATTGTGATATCTGCTTGTAAAAACCATGGTTTTACCATCTTGTCTCTTATATTCAGTGAATGTTAATAATCAGCCTTTCCATTTCTCATAGCATACTTTCTGACTTTCCTGCTACGGCGTCCCTATTGTAATCTTATTGACGTAGACAGTCGCTGGGTGACAATACAGCGACATCTGTCACACATGTCTCTCCTTATCTAGCGAGGGGTCAATTTTAACTGATCCGATGTCTCTTCACGCCGTTATGAAATATTTGTGAATTGACACGATTGTTCTTGCGAAAGATATAGCGCTACCCCAACCCGTTAATTTCTCTGCGGTGATAGTATTGTGATATAACCCGGAGAGCTATTCTTCCCCGTTGCCTTCTCCACAGAGTTTTTGTCTAGACATCACCTCTCGTTTGCAGGCGATTGACACTTGTCTGTTTCCCGCTTTTTGATATCATCTTCTTCATTCCGTTTCTTATCGAGGAATGAATGGGGTCGAGGAGCTGACTTCGTTTTTCCGACATAGCCGATTTTAAAAAGAAAATGTTCGATTATTCTTAGGTTTGATTTTGCGGACGAAAATATTCTCGGCTCAGTCAACAAGCCCTTCAAAAATTGATCTAAATTTTGTTCAGCGTTTGGGAAATGTATTTGTTAAAGCCAGTCAGTTAAGTGCCGTACGTGATACACGCTTGGGCGATCATGTCTCGAACTGACCGGGCAGAAGATTATCCCGCAGTAGGTTGACATTGCTTTCTGCGGTTGACTGGTTGCCAACCAAGGGTATAGAACCCAATCTGTCCTGCTATTTAACCCATAACTGGAAGGAAGAGACGGATTATTACCTTTCCTAATGGTATTT
Organism: Ascarosepion bandense; assembly: GCA_037127315.1. NCBI lineage: Eukaryota > Metazoa > Mollusca > Cephalopoda > Sepiida > Sepiidae > Ascarosepion > Ascarosepion bandense. Next base: position 384,348 of record JBBBDQ010000799.1, read on the forward strand.
GTGCGTAAGTGAATACAATGGATTCAACTGGAATTCGAACTCGGCTCCCCGGCTTCTCGTTCCGAACCGATATCCAGGATGTGCGTTGTGGTACAGTGGATATCGGCTAGGAAGAAGAAATAGGGGAGCCAATTTCGAATTCCAGTTGATCCAGCATTCAGTGCCATTTAGAAGTATCGACAGAACAAAACACTTGAAGCCTCTCAGGAAATAGAGTCATAAAATAAACACACTTGTATATACATATATCAAAATGACCCACTTAATGCTTTGTTGCATATTGGTTACAATTGTAACCAAGATAATACTACGAACTCTTGATACCCTTAATTTCTTAATACTGTTTTTCATGAACTTTTAACTTCTACCAATTCATGTTATTCTTTTCCATTAATAAAATTCTATTTTAAACATACAAAAGATGTACATTTATTCTTCCATACATCTAATCCCCAAAATTCTGATGATTGCCAATAATCCTAAGTTGTGGGGAGTTCTGTTATGTATGGCACATGGCCAATTCAATAAACATTAACCATCTCCCTAATTCTACATAGGATCAGTACTATATACACCTCCTAAAGTTTAGGGTTATTCTGTATCTTTACTACATATCCTCATAGTATGCCCCGCTTATACTCTCTAACGACGCCCTTACAACAGCCACATTTATTAAATGTTAGAAGAAGATAATTTTCTTACTCTATAAAGGATGATAACTCAAAATACAATTGAGTTACTCCCCTTGCCGTTGAATACGGGTGCAAACCTTCTGAATTGTTATTAAATCCAGGTTGAATAAATCCGGTTAAACGAAATAACCTTGTCTCGTGATCTTTTCTATGTTTTGTTTTCTACTCAATTCTTTTTCAAAAAATCGTAAATATTAGAAGATCATTCCTGCTGAGTGATCCATCGATTGATTTTTAACTTAGCTCCTTTTTGTAGGTTTATAGTGATTGATCTACCGGTGTTTTTTGCTAAGCACCTTGTTCCCAAATATTAGTTCGAAAACACTGCACGACTATCACCATCTTTAATATGATTCTGAGATATACAGGGTGATGCTGCAAAATCCGACACCTAACAAAAAGAAAACGAAATAGGCAATAAAAACAATATATACTGAGACACGAAAGTTTATTTTGCAACAGTTAGAGTTATATACTACATTATTTTTTTCAATTTAACCGCCGGCGAGGGCAACGGCCACCTCAATGCGGGCGCGAAATAAGTCACTCGCTTTGGAGACCATAGCGGCGATGGCTGTTTTCAGAGAGTCGACCGTGTGCTTGTTGGTCTTGGCCTCGATCACGCCCCCAGGAGAAATAGTCAAGGGGATTGCAGTCGGGTGAGGAGGGCATCCACAAGTCCGGCGACCAGTAGTGAGGAACATTGTTGATCAGCCAGGCCTGGATCGTCTTGGCCTTGTGTGCGGGAGTCTTGATAGACAACGTAGGTGCGTCCAACGGCAATCTCGTCCATTCAGGGCTTCTTAACGATTTTTAGCACCTCCTGGTAGATGTCAGCAGTAACTCTCAGGCCTTTTTGAGTTTCGATTTTTTGGTTTCCTTTATTACAGAATAAAGTTTCTTATTTATTATTATTATGTCATTTTTCAACATATTTCGATTTCTGCTATGGTCGCACTACCAACCAAGTCTGCGGGAAACGTAAGGCAGGTCGTGGTGTGTTGTTATGGCTCAATTTCATGTTTTTTCTATCTCCCCTAACATCCCTAGCGTTACATAGACAACGTTCTCCTTAGTGTGTGGGCTGTACTTAACAAGACAATTTTTTGTATATCTCTCAAGGTGGAGATTTCCAGGGATTCTTTCAATGTGTTGTTTTGTTCCATTTTTTATCATTCCAAGTGCACCTTCTATCACTGGCACGGCTCTTGTTTTCAATTTTCACATTTTTTCTATTTTAATTTCCAGATTTTTATATTTTGACACTTTTTCGAATTACTTGGTTGCTATGTTACAATCCGCTGGACAAGCCATATCGATTAATAAGCAAGGTTTTTTCTTTCTGGGTTTTAACAATAATGCCCGGTCTATTTGCTTCAACTTTTCTGTCTGTATAGATGATGTAACCTCATAGAATGGTGACATCTTCTATTCCTGTAAACGGTGCTGGATGATATTCATACCAGTGTTTGTTTACGTATTTTCTATAGTGTTTGCACATTGTCCAATGTAAATATTGCCCCCACTATATCGATTATTATTATTATTATTATTATTATTATTATTATTATTATTATTATTACTATTATAGAAACATAATAGTCGATTTGAAAATAAAAGTGTGAAAACATGCAAAATGCTCTTAAATTTTTTTAATTCGCCATTCAGTCTGTAAATTAATTTAAATTGCAAATCGGATTTTACTCTCCCAATTCGACAGTTTATTTGAAAAAATCAATATTTCAAAATCTTTAAGTTCTCTTCATATAATTATGATTTATAATTCTTTCGTAAAAAAAAATTCATAACACATATGAAAAAGCAGAGGTTTTTACCACTTAGGAAATTTCTACATTTTTTTTCTTAACTTCTATCTATTTCTTTTCCAATACAATCTTTATTTTATTCCAATTTTAAATATCAGGCTTAGAAATGAGTACAGTTTTATATAATCACCTTTTTAATAGTTTTCACTACGAACAAAGAACACCAAGGTCGCTTAAAATCGGGCAGCTAAAGTCTGTGAAGGAAAAATAAATTTCCGACTTAATATGAAATACAAAAAGCACCATTCTGTTCTCTAGGAATTCGAGATCCAATACAATACAGCGTGTTGGTGCATACTCGATCCCAAATCAGAATATATTGGCTTTCTAACTTCTAAGTCGAATCAGCTCAATTGTTCTTTGGAAAACAAAAGTAAGGCGATATTTGCAGACTTCCCGAGAGGCAGCACCAGCATTCGTAGTGTCGTGACTTCAACGACAGAAAATCGCTATTGGAACAGTTGATTTATGTAGTCAAAACTGGAATTGTAGATGAACGATTTAATTATTGAATAAGAGACAAGAAGAGAGTGTCAGGACCTGGAAAATGGTTTTAAAAATGAAAGCTTGGGATATGAAGGAACTGGGACTAATTTAAACTCAGTGACGGGTTTGAAATCCCGAGTTGATTGATAAAGGAATTAATTCATTTGGTTAGGGTCATATTGTTTAGCGCCATATCAATCTCAGTGGGTTATTTTATTTTTTTTTTTTTGTTTAGCACAATATCAACCTCCTTGGGTTATTTAATGCCGAAATCTAAATATTTGGCTTTTGGTGGGTTATTTTGTACAGAGCCATATCAGTATTTGGTTTATTTAATGCCCAAATCTAGATATTTTGAACACAATTTCATATTTTCAACTAAATATATTTTGAAAGCAATTCTCTGCCTTCAACTACATATATTTTGCTATAAAATACAATGTTGGTAATTCTACTATAAATAAATATTTTTTTTAGTTTATTGATTTTAGTTATCGGCATATCAGCCCCTAGGGATCACATGAGGCCGAACCCTAAATATTTTGGATGTTATTTAAGCCTTCTACGACACATAAAATGTTTTGCAGGTCATTTTGCTTTAAAACGGATAGCTGGTAATTTTACTATGAATATGGTTTATTTGTAGTTTTATAATAGACAGGTATTATTAATAATTTCACCTCAAATATATATTGTTGGTATATTTTTGTATAAAAATATGTTGCTGGTATATTTACTCCAAATATGTATTTTTATACTTTCATAGTGTCTTGCTTTTCGTTTTGGATTTTTTGTTGTAAGTATACCATAGCTGGGGCCCTAAACTGTGGTACCATCTGGGAGCAACAGTAATTAATAGGTGATTCCCTCAAAAACGCTAATCTTCTGATTAGAGGTGTTGTTGTCAGATATAGTTCATCGTCATACCCACTAGATAAAGAAACCAGAATGTTCTAGTGCATGTTAGCATTTATTGAAGTCTGATGAGTGACACTCTCAGTGTGGATCGAATTCCTTTCACGAAAAAAAGTTCATGGCCAAATTTATGAAAGTATTCAGGTGTTCGGAAAGTGACGGCATTTAAAGCGATAGTTTGAAAACGAAATGCGAAGGACAAATTGGAAACGTAAGCTCAAAAATGGTGAGTCTAGTGACATTATCGAAAGACATCATCCCAAAGGTAAAAGCTCGCCAGAATTAAACACTGAAACACTGAAGAGATTTTTGACATGATGCAAAACAGATAGAAAACTATGCCAAGATATGGAACGGAATACAAGAAACTACACAAAGAAATCAGGAACAAATGCTGCCAAGCTAAAGAAAGTTGGCTCAACGACAAATGTACCGAAGTACCGAACAAGTAATAATAATATGCATAAAAAATAAAGGAACTAACAGGACACAAAAAAACTGCTCTGATAAAAGCAAAGGACAATTCACTCATACTAGAAAAAGAAAAAAGAATTCAGAGACAAGATGAGTATATTGGTAATCTCTTTCACGACAAGAGAGAGAGAGAGAGAAGGGGGAGGAGGAAGAGAGAAGGAGAAAGAGCAACCAACAATACACAAAAATACGGATGAACCAGAAATAATAAAAACCGAAGTGGAATCGGCAATGGCTAAATTGAACAGAAAAAGCATCAAAACCTGGTGGGATTGTAATAGAGATTCCGATGTCCTTAGCCGGCTTTGGCGTGGACAGGCTCACAGACATAATAAACGAAAATATACCGGATGACGTAAGTAGATCAATTTTCATAGCACCACCTAAGAAGCCAGGTGCAAAGGAATGTGAACTCTACCGAACTATCAGCTTTATGAGCTCATAACAAAACCCATCATCCGGATTCTAATGAACAGAACGCGCAGCAGAATCGGCCCAGAGACAGGACAAGAACAGTGTGGATTCGTTAAAGATACCGGAAGGAACTATATTCATGCTCAGAATGCTATCTAAATGAGAAATAGAAATGCTGACGGACCTCTATAGGTGCTTTATAGACTATGCAACGGCGTTTGACAAAGTACGCTACAAAGACTTGATAGAGATGCTCAACAACCGCGACATTTTTGGAAAAGACTTTAGAATAATCAAGAATCTATACTGGCAGAAAACTGCTTGTGTACGGATAGGAAATGAATTCAGCAGGTATACAAAAAAAGAAAGGGACGTAAGACAAGGATGTGTTTTCTCACCGGATATATTCTACTTATGCAGCGAAACAATCCTGAGTGAAATAAAATCGTTGCCAGGATTCATCATTGGCGGCCACAATCTTAACAGTGTAAGATACGCAGATGACACGGTGCTGATAGCAGACACGGAAATGAAAATGCGTGATCTTATTAGGAAGGTAGCAAAATAAATCTAGAAGAAAGGATTGAGTATAGACTTCAAAAAAATAGAATATATGGTTATCAGCAAATAGAGGATCTTAAATGCCAACTGCAGCTCGGAGAAACTAAAATAAGCAAGTAAAGAAATTTAAAGACATGGGAAGTGTTCTGACAACGGATGAAATGGTCAACGTTCAGACCCAAAGACGAATTTGGATGGCGAAGAACGCATTTCAAAAGTTAACCAGAGTAGTGAGAAAAAAGAAAATCTCATTGGAAACAATGAAAAGAGTTCTGTGATATATGTCCTTCTGTATGGTAGTGAATAGTGGACGTTCACATCAACAATGAAGAAGAGCCTGAAGCAGCAGAAAGGTTGTTTCGTAGAAGGGTGCTGAGAATACCATAGATGGAGCACATTAGCAACAATGAGGTGAGGGAAAGGATGAAAACGAAAGGAAAACTCATTACTCCCGCACCAGTAAGAAACCTGTCGTGGCGGACAGACATAATCTCGCCGCTGACCTTGAACGGGATCTACACTCTGTGGTGAATTGGGGCAAGAAGTGGCTTGTCAACTTCAATGCGTGTAAGACCAAGCTGTTGTCTGTCAACCATCACAGGCAACCTCTCCTGCCTCCCATAAGCATGGACCAAGCGATTCTCCCTGAGAGCAACACACTACGCCTCCTCGGCCTTACCCTCTCCTCAGACCTCAAATAGAACTGCTATATTGAATCCATAGCTAAATCTACTGCTAAGAAGGTTGGGTCACTATGCCGATCCAGGATGTTTTTTTCCGCCTGAACACATCCTGCATATATACAAGTCAACCATCCGTCCGTGCATGGAGTACTGCTGCCATTTATGGCCAGGCACCCCTGCCGTTCTTCTCAGTGTTCTCGACAGGCTCCAAAGGAGAGTCTGTAATGTGATAGGTACTGATCTGGCGGCTCGACTGCAGCCACTTCCCCACCGTCGAAATGTGGTCTCCCTTTGTCTGTTCTATAAATACTTTCATGGCTTCTGCTTGGACGAACTTAAGTCACTGGTGCCTCCTCAACAGGTGTTTACTCGTGCAACCAGATTGGCAACTGGGTCCCACCCATTCACAGTTAGGTTAGCCAAATGCAGATGACAATTCTACTCCTTCAGCTTCTTCTGTCGCACTTCCCGCCTGTGGAACTCGCTCCCATATTCTTCCTTTCCTGACGGCTACACCCTCCAGAAATTTAAATGCAATGTCAATACTCATCTATTAACCACTGGACTCTAGCTCTCTCCCCACCCCCGTATATCCTTCCCTTTCTCTCCACCTATGTATCTGTCATCGCAACTGCATTCTCAGCTTTCTATTGCTCCTTTCTGACTAGTTTGTACTCCTCACTCTTTTCTAATTAATCTTTTTACAGTTATGTAGCCCCCAGCTCATCAGTGGCATTTCTGCCTTGCTCCGTGTGAAATGATTACAAAAAAAAGAAGAGACAGATGAGGTTCCTGGGGCACGTAATGGCCTAATGAATTTAATAATCAGCGGACAGTTAAAAGGAAATGGAGACAAGGAAAATCAGAGCGAGACCTACTTGATATGTCTGAGCAAATGTATGGCGGAGCGGGGTTTGGGCGTGATACCGAGAGGAAAAATATTGAGTGCCATAAAACAACAGGGCCAATTGGAAGACACTGATCGCCTACTCCTTGAAGAGCCACGACATATTAAGAAGTTATAAAAAACAGTAGTATATCCGTTGTGCTGCAATAGATATCGGCTTGGAACGAGAAATCGGAGAGCCGAGTTCGAATTCCAGTTGAATGCATTGCATTCACTTACGTTCAAATACCCCTAGAAAATGTATAAATTCATCTCTTTTTCTTTCAGCTAATGGTTAAACAGCAGGACAGGTTGGGTTCAGTAAACTTGGTTGACAAGCAATCTACCGCAGAAAGTAATGGCAAGCTACTCTGGGAAAATCTTCTGCCCGTCAGTCATGTCTCTCTCAATTGGAGTAGATAGACTAAACTATCGCCCGGTTCACACTCCACCCACGTTTATTGAACAGGTGAAGAGGCTCATTCCTTGTTCCTTGTTTAGGATGTGGTTTCCGGCATTCTCTTTTCCAAGCTTTTCATTTCTACGTAGCCCCCTGCGCTTTAGTGGCGTTACCGCCTTGCTCGGTGTGATATGATTAAAAAACAAAAAAACAAAAACAAAAACAAAACATGATCGCTTTGACGTGTATCACATATGACAATTAACTGATTGTTATAATTGCATTTATTTAAATATGAAGATCTTTGGATTATGGGAAGGGTATAAAATACATATACCACTTTTTGCTTCTGATCATCTTCAAAAAACAAGCTTCAGTCCGATAATTCAAATCCTACTGACAGCGTCAATTCTCTATTTAAATCCGATTTGATCCCTTGAAAGTAAAAGTAGTCCAGTATTTAAAAATTTAACTAACAATGTTTGGAAAGCAGAAATTTATGCAGTTGTTAAATGAATTAAGAGGTGGCGTGTTAATTTTAACACATCAGAAAACAAACTTGTTTAATCATCTGCGAGAACTTTTTCTACCTTCCATCAGCATAGCTAATGCTAACCTCCAAGAAAATGGCTCATTGCACCTTCACAGACTAATGTTTTCGGCTGACGCAAAGTTGAACGAGTGTATTGAATCAATTACTAACTCCAAGAAATTTAGTTTACTATGACGTGGTAGAGAAATTTTGCTTGCCAGAATTTATCTTAAACCATTCGTTCTTTCTTTGAGTGTAGCTGCTACATCTGCTCTGGTGCTCTTGCTATATATTTAGGGATTCTTGATGAAATTGAATGAAGTATATGCACTCTTATTGGTCCTAACCTGGCATCATTGCTTTAGTATTTTTTCAATATAGCTCCCCTGTATTTTTTCATGGTAATTGTTTGGATGTAGTTTTCGCTATAATGCCTAGACTTTATGAATTTAAGCGCAGGAATAGATTGGGATGTGCGTTGTGGTGCAGTGGATATCGACTCGGAACGAGGGATCAGGGAGCTGAGTTCGGATTCCAGCTGAATTCCTTGCATTCACGTACGCGCAAATACCCTTGTGAAAGGTATTAATCCGTTTAATCCCTCCAGTTATGGGTTAAATAACAGGAGAGATTGGGTTCTATAGCCTTGACTGGCAACCAGTCTACAGCAGAAAGCAATGGCAACCTACTGCGGGATAATCTTCTGCCCAGTCAGTCATGTCTCGTTCGAGACATGATCACATATGGCACTTAACTGACAATAGATTGGCGGCAAGGTCTCATCATTTTATAGTTGAAATGTTTAGATGCAACTGTAAGTTCTCAGATAAATGTTTTTTTCTATCGGGTTTCTCGCTTGTGAAACTCTCTTCCCGGTCATCTTTGATCTTTAAAAAATTAACAGTAATGTCGATCGTTATCTTCAGTCCTTTTCTTCTCCTTTCATTTTAATAGTATTTGTCTTATCTAAACTTATTTATAAATGGAAGTTTGTCTCTGTATGTGTGTCTGTTACCTATAGACTCTGAAACGGCTGAACCGATTATCTTGAAAATTTACACAGTTGTACTATAAGCGTCTGCGAGTGTTCTTAGCTAGGTTTTGTTTCGAGGTATTCCCGATAAATATCGAAAATCTAGAATCGAATAAATCGGGTTATAGAAGTAGTGGTTTGATTTTAATCAAATTTGATACACTCATAGACAAAGACATAAAAAACGATATTCAGAAGTTTCAAGGTTGCAGTTCTTACAATAGTGCAGAAAATCTATAATATATATATATATATATATATATATATATGTATATATATATATATATATGTTTAAAGCAAGATGTGTGTGTGTCTGTTTATCTGTCTGTATGTCTTTATTTTTTCAGCCCTTTCATTTTAGTTTTTGCTTCGGGTTTGGCTCTAAATAGGTATAATTGTAGTTCTTAGTCTTAGCCATGATACCATTTACACAGAGGACTTATTTAGCCTTTATAATTATGTTTGCGACGAAAAAAAATTATTTGATATCGATACCAGGAAATCAAAATTTGACTTAGATCCATTTATTTTTCTTTTAGTATACGGTTTCGCTTTACCTGGAAACAACTATTGCTTTTTAATCTTTTGTGCCAACATCCAAAGAGTCTGAGCTCCAGGACCATGGATTAGTTTTAAAGCTTTCATTACACACGTGTAACGCTGGGGTATACTGCTAGTATTCTCTAAAACTCATTATACTTTGCATTTCTTGTATCCCTATTGCCCTTGTAAACAGTAACACCTTCTTTCGTTAGTTCATACGTTCGCGTGATCCTTCCTTAGTTCCATTTTACTTTCTTTTTGTCTTATAATCGTTTCACTCCAATCACTCCAATCACTCCAATCACTCTAATCAAAGCAGTACTGCTACTTGTGCGCAGGGGTTACAGTGAGAGGAAAGAGAAGAGAGAGAAAAAATGAAGAAAGTGTCGAAACAATAAACAACAGACTTCTTCTTTAGGCGACCCAACCGAATATGATCAGGATTCGGCTCGCACCCAGAAAGAAAAAAATTGCTACTAGCAAAACAATATTATTAATAAGAAATGCAACTGTAGGGACAAAAATTAATGCCCACTTCAACGACTTTGTAAGAGAAAAAGGATTATTTACAAAACAAAAGTACATGATTTAAAACATATTTGGATCTACCAAAGGCACTTTTAAGGCTATATGAACAACTATAAATCTACATTTAAACTAGCAAACTTAACAAATTCTAAAATATTGGCTAGCTAGCATGACAATTAAAATTATAATATGGAAAAGACCTCGACAAAACATGAAGTATAATAAAAACAGCCAAATCTTACAACGGTGTGAAAATATGCAGACCACCAAGAAGAAAAGTTGGCTATTATGTTATTCATAAACAAAAACGAATTATTAAATTAAAGAACATAAATTATAACCAACTGTTACAATACCAATAAGTACCTATTAAGATCATAGAATCATGGATGAAAATATTCGAAGTAATTTCTCGTTATTTTGATGACTGAAATTTTATAAAAGAGCCCTGTTACGTGAGCGTTTAAAAAAACGGTAAAATCAGTTATTGTAACTCGCCTGAAGACACTGAAAGGTAGAAACCTCTATAAACGTAAAAACTTGAAAAATATTCAAAAGCTCTACAATATAATTATACTGAACACTTTTAATACAACTGTGTACTGGTCTAATTAAATTATCCCAACAAATAACCCCTCAGTAAAATCTTCAACAAAATACACTCAAACATAGCTACAGCTGCACAAACAACCTAGAAAAAATCATAACTAACCATAACAAATATTTCCAAAATCAACACGTAAACCAAAATAAAACCGGCAACCAAAACCCAACCAAACCCAACAACGAAAACATGTGTAATCGTAGAAACCCTAGCAATTGCCCATTACAAAATAAATGCAAAACAACCTCAATAATCTATCAATGCAACATAACATCCATCGAAAATCCAACCATAAATAAAGTGTGTATCGGATCAACTAAGAATACTTTTAAGCAGCGCTGGTACTTGCACCTAAACTCATTTAAAAACAGCTAAACCAAAAATCCCTTTCCACATACTTTTGGAAGCTAAAGGATTCAAAACAGAAACCCAAAGTAAAATGGAAAATCCTAGAAAAAACTAGAACTTGTAACTCACTTAATGACATCTGCCCTTTATGCCTAAGTGAAAAACTACACATTCTCCAGTACCCTAACAACAAGGATTTACTAAACCGTAGAGACGAATTAGCAGTAATATGCAAACATCGCAAATATTTCTCGATAAAATTGAAGTAAACTAAAAAAAACCAACCAGAAACCCCCCAAAGGAAAACAAACCCTATACGATACCAACAAAAAATAATGCTGTTGCAACAGAATAGTAGATAAATAAAAAAATATATTTATATTTATAAAATATGTTGTATAAAGGACAGACTTCATAAAATAAATATACTTCTTAAATATTATAAAATATTATATTTTATAATATTATAAAATAGCTTAATATTATTGAATATTATAAAATATTTTTTGTGAAAGATATATTTTATAAAACATATATTTTATGGAAAAAAAAACAAAAAAAAACACACACCCCAATACAAAATAACATACATTAAATTAAGGAGAAACCAATCCCAAAACAAAACAACACCTACCAACCCCTAAACCAAAGGCGCCAGCAGCACCAGCCCTTTCAAGATAAATAGATTAACCTATCATGAACTCTGCCAAAAACAAACACTTAACCCTAAGACCAGTAAAAAGGTCAACGGAACTCAAAATACAGACCTACCCCTCTAACACCCAAAAATAACAAATCCAACACAAATAAAATGTCCTTTCAACTGGATAATTCTCATTTCTAAAAGAATTACCTGAGGATGAAGCCAAAACATAATGGGCTGGCTTCGAAACATGTGAATTTTTTTGTGTAGTGATACTATGAATTTAAAAACGTTGTAACAACCATTACAGTATAAGGCTCTACATTTGTATCGAGCACTCTTTATAAAAGTAAATGCATGAAAAAAAAGGTAAATTAACCTACGAGTTCAACAACTTAGTTACAATATATATATATATATATATATATATATATATATATATTGAATTCATAATATAAATATAATATAATATAACTAAAATGTAGCTATTTTTGTAGTGATATTATAACATATTTATGTTATAAATCCTAAATACATATTATTCGCTTTAATTTGTATTGATCTCTTTTTTAAGTATAGTTTGTTTTTATATTCCATCCATACCTACCCTATTATTGTATATATATATATATATATATATATATATATATATATATATATATATCCTCTCTATTATGATAAAGATTTATATATACATATATTCCTTTTGCCATGCTCAGATATTTGGTTTATTTTTTTTAATGTCTTAATGCAAGATACTCAATAGTGAGTAGATCAATAAATACGTTTCTGTCATTTTAGACGAAATATCCATATGAATATTTTTCCCAGATTTTTGACGGCCTGGGCCCACTCGTGTGTAAATAATTCATAAACCGACTTATTTTAATGGTAAAATCCAGGTTGTTGATAATTTCAATAAAGTGAGACTGTGCTTACAATTTGAAAGATTAACACAATTTTACCTTCCTTTTTTTGCCTCTGTACAAAATATTGCTCTGATCTTAACATCTACACGAATCATTCGACTAATAAAAAAACATTTCCTTTTTGCTGCCAACGCTTCTACTTCGTACAGAGTTTGCTATGAATGCAAAAATCTACATTCATCAATTTGTCATGTCACGTGACCCATTAGCCACCTGATGTTGATCGCGTTAAAATGTCCAAGAAGGTCAATTCCACATTATAGACATTGAATTTGTTTTTATATATATATATATATTTATACTTTCTATAATATTCATTCTATTTCTGGCTTCTCCATTGATTAGATGGAATAGGAGCGCTGAAAATCAAAACCCGCCATTCAAGAAAGCAATTTGTTTTTATATGTCTTCGCAAGAGCTGTTAAGATGGATGTAGTAATTCAAACGAATGACGACTTATCGCATAAACTATTCATGTCGGAAGAACTAAGCAAACAAATCTGGAGTAATGAATACCGTTTAATACGCACATTTAAAAAAAAAATGAATACTGATATATTTCTAAAGAACTAATCGATTTTATTTATTAATCCGACATATCTTTAATTCATAAAACGTCAATTTTAGTGCATGCCCGTATTTAAGCAGACATAACATTTGTTTTAAACTGTAATTTTTGTCTATCATTTACGAGGAAACTTAATTGAAAAAGAAGTGTTCTTAGACTGTAATGTTCTTAGACTGCATACTTCCTTGCAAAAAGAACTATCGTCTGATCCAGCATTCATTAAACGCACAGTTACGACAAATCTGTTCCTTACATATTTTAGTTTTTTTTCTTTTCATAATTTCTTGCTATAGTTGCCATTTGTGGCTAATTATTACATTCTCTAGTCATGCCACTGTTTTTAATGCTTGAACTTTCTGTTTTTTCTAAGTGAGGCGCTAGAGAAGTTGCATATTTTTTTTACATAAGTGATTAAAATTTATGCTTAAATATATATATATATACCATATATATATATATATATATACCATATATATATATATACCATATATAGATACATATATATATATATATATATATATATACATATATGTATATATATACCATATATATATATATATATATATATATATCATGGCCAGTTTTAGAAATATATATATATATATATATATATATATATATATATATATTAACATGTCTATGATATAAAATCATAAAAAATAAACTCGAAAAAAGAAGTGTAGCATCTCTCACATATACATCCTCTGATATAATGTGTGCGTCAAATCCGCTTTAGTGGCTTGAAATTCATTAAAAATTTAACACTGTACATTCACGTAATAGTCAAAGATATCATGAACATTTCAGATCGGCATAGATGTCTGGTGTTAGTATAGTGGGTTATTGTCCGTGTGCTACCTGCCAAATTTAGGCTGGATGTACATTGTGGTGCAATAAATATCGTCTCGAAATAAGAAATCGGAGGGGAGAAATCGAATTTGAGTTGAATTCGTTGCATTCTCTCATACGAAAATACACTCGTCAAAAATATAAATCTGTCATTTCTCCCTCTACCTATGGGTTAAATAGCGGGACAGATATTGATTTGGTTGGCAACCAGTCTACCGTAGACAAAAATTGCAGCCTACTGCGAGAAGATCAGTCAGTCAATTCTATTTCGAGACATGATCGCCTAAACGTGTGTCACGTATGGCACTGATGTTGACGTTGGTTTGGTGATAAAACATGAAACTTTCAGGTACGTTTATTTTTTCTATGTATAGGCTTAATGAAATACTGAGACTCACTGTTGCTTTTTAACCAAACAACCTGAACAACATAAGGTACGCGGCGATACAGTGCTGATTGCGGACACGGAAAGGAAGCTACAAGACCTCATACAGAAAGTAGCAGTGGAGAGTTACAAGAAGGGACTACAAATAAACTTTAAGAAAACTGAGTGCATGGTCATCAGCAAAAGATACAACCCAAAATGCCAAATACAGGTGGGGGATAACAGAATCAAACAAGTACAAGAATTTAAGTACCTAGGAAGTGTTCTAACAGGAGATGGAAGTGCGACACGGAGATTCGAAGGCGAATTGGCATGGCAAAGGACGCGTTCCAGAAGAGGAGCAAAATACTAACACACAGGAAAATCTCAATAGAAAAAAGAGTGCTAGACTGCTACGTGATGTCAGTTCTTCAATACGGCAGTGAATGCTGGACAATATTATCAAAAATGAGGACAAAACTGGAAGCGGGCGAAATGTGGTTCTACAGAAGGATGCTACGGATATCGTGGACTGAGCATACAAGCAACGGCGAGGTGTTAGAAAGAATTTCAACAAAAAGGAAATTGATGCTGAGCATCAGGAAGAGACAACTGAAGTTCCTGGGACATGCATTGAGGAAGGAGAGCCTGGAGAACCTGATACTGACTGGACAGATAGAAGGAAGGAGAGACAGAGGAAGGCAGCGGATAACATATTTGCAGGGCCTGATCAGGTGGATGACGGAACGGGCGTTGCCAGGAGCAACAGGAGCAAACATACTAAGAGCTACAAGGGAAAGGGAGACGTGGAGAGCCATGATCGCCTCCGTCCTGAAGGGACAGGGCACATAGAAGAAGAAGAAGATTTATACCAACTTTTTATGCGTCATTAAATGACGAAAATTAATTTGCTTGGGAACGTTAGTAATTTATTTTACGAAATATGTATCGTTGGTAATAACTATTTTTTTAACTCAAATGTATTGCTGATAATTTCTTTTTAATATGAAAATTTATTGCTGGTAATTTTGCTTTAAAATGTATAATATTTTTCTACGTTTATGGTATTTTGATTTTAGATTTGGGGTTGACAATTGCTATGAACAAAACAGGCGTTATTTCTCTGAATCAGGTTAGACCTGGCATTAACAGCAATTAAGTGGTGATTTTCAGACAGTTAAGTGCTATACGTAAAACACGCTTGGGCGATTATGTCTCGAAAGAGACATAACTGACTGGGCAGAAGATTATCCCGCAGTAAGTTGCCATTGCTTTCTGTCGGGGGACTGGTTGCCGACCAAGGCTACAGAACCCAATCTGTCCTGTTATTTAACCCATAACTGGAAGGAAGAGATGGATTAATATCTTTCCCGAGGGTATTTGCTTGTAAGTAAATGCAATGAATTCAACTGGAACTCGAACTCAGCTCCCCGATTTCTCGTTCCGAGCCGATATCCACTGCACCACAACGCACATCTGCTGTGGTGGTTTTACGCTTCTCACAACCTTCCCTTTAGAAGCCTTTGCTGCCGAATGTATTTCATCATCATGAGATAATCATGGCCAGTTTTAGAAATATATCTATATCATGTTACTATCAACTTTATTTCTAGTTAGTAAATGTGATTGACGTGCTACATAGATTTTATACATATTTTAAAAATGAAATTATTAATAGCCGGATTAGATTGAGACATCCTAATAAAGAAAACTGTGCTTCATTCTAGTCCATTCCTAATTAATTTTTCTGTGTAAAAACATGGATATCAACTAAACTATGGATACTACAGAAAATAACGCATACAGTAACAAGAAACAATGTTGGATAAAATCCCTAACAAAATCACCGTTAACGTTTTGGATATGATAAAGAAAGTTAAAACTAAAAGTTTGTCGAAGTACCAAAGAAATACCTGATGTTCTTTAGTATGATCATTAGCAAAAACGTAAACCCCAAAATCTCACCTACAAGTCGGGGTGAACAAAATAAAACAGATAAAGAAATTTGAATACTGAGAAGAGGATGGAATGTGCGACATTTATTTCCGAAGACGCATTGGAATGAGGACGGACTCATTTTAAAAGTTAAACACATTACTGGGAGACAGGAGGTCTCATTAACGCATTAGCACTATTCTTTTTCTTGAATTTTTACCAAAAATCTTTAGTTTGTAAAAATTTATTTTATACTAAACATATAAAAAAATTTCATTGCATTACTCTAAAAGAAAAATAAATTTTTAATTTGGTCCTTATTTTACAACTAAACTTATAGAACATGATATATTTGAGCAAAATTATTTTGATACATTTTCTTGTCTTTATAGAACAGTTAGAGCATTTATATATACTGTATACAAATATGAGTTCGAAATTTTTTTTAATCATATCACCCCGGGCAAGGCGGTAAGGCAACTGGTGTGCAGGGGGCTACGTAAGAGTGAAAAGATTGGAAAAGAGAAAGCCGGAAACTACATCCTAAACAGGGAACAAGGGATGAGCCTTTAGACCTGTTCAATAGACGTGGGTGGAGTATGAACCAGGCGATAGTTCAGTCTATCTACTCCAATTGAAAAAAAATAAACAAAAAGGAAAAGTGAAAAGATTGGAAAATTAGAAAGCCGGAAACCACATCCTAAACAGGGAACAAGTGATGAGTCTCTACACCTGTTCAATAGACGCATATAAGTAATACTTACCAAAAAAGGTTTTGCTTGAATGCAAGATGAAACTGAGTGTATCCTCCTCCTCAAGATTTTCACTATATACTGAAAACTAAGACATTGTTGCCAATATACATCAGACAGTAGGTGATATATTTAAAAGAAACTTTATTCTTTATGACTAACCAAAGAAGTGCAGAAATTTTTAAATATGGTAAATTATCCTTCTGGTTCTAAAAAAAAACAAAACAAAGATGCTGAGAATACCATGGACCGAGCATGTCATGAGAGGATGCAAACGAGAAGAAAACTTTTACTGAGCAGCAGGCAGAGACAGCTGGGGTTTCTGGGACACCTAATGAGGAAAAAGAGTGTAGAAAATTTATTCCTCACAGGAAGGATAGAGGGAAAGTATGGGAAAAGCAGCCCGTGACTTATTTGACAGACCTGAGTAAATGGATGGTGGAGCGGGGCTTGAGAGAGATATCAAGTGGTAAATTATTAGGAGCGACAAGCGTCAGAAGCAAGTCGAAGTCCAAGAACACCTATGTCCTGCAGGAACACGGCACATGATGCAGCAGAATCTCTTAATTGTTTTTTTAATCGTTTCACCCCAAGCAGGGCGGTACCGCAACTGATGCGCAGGGGGCTACATAAGAATAAAAGTTTAGTCTGAAGGAAAGGGAAGACAAAAACGAAACAGATACAGGGCGTGTTAGGGAAAGGGCAAGAGAAGGATGAGAACACAGGTGTGAAGACAGTTGCAAAGATAAAAATAAAGGAAAAGAACATGATATACGGGTTGATGTAGGAAAGGCTGGAGTCAAGTGTTCAAGAGATGGGTATTGACATTGCATTTAAATCCCTGGAGGTTGGAGCCGTCATGAAAGCAAATATTTGGATGGGAATTCCACAGGCGTGAAGTGTGAAAAAGAAGCTACTGGTGTATAACTGTCGGCTGCATTTGGTTGATTTGACTGTAAATTGGTGAGACCTTGTTGCCAGTTTGGTTGCTCGTGTAAATTCTCGCACGGGGGCAACAGTGACTTAAGTTCGTTGGAGCAGAAGCCATGAAAATACTTGTAGAAGAGACAGAAGGAAGCCACATACCACCGATGAGAAAGTGGTTGAAGTCCAGCTGCCAAGTCGGGACCTATCACATTACAGATTCTCCTTTGGAACAGTAGGGTCACCTTACTAGATATGAAAGCAGTATTCTATGTACGGGCGGATGGTTGATTTGTATATGTGCAAGATGGATTCAGGTAGAAAAAGCTTCCTGGCCCGACACAGTGACCGAACTTTACTAATAGTGGATTTGGCTTTTGACTCAATGTAAGGTGAAACTGTTAGCGGCACGCATAAGCTAAAATTCTGTTTCCCTAATGGATAGGAGTGATAGAAGTTCGATTCTGGTTCAATATACATATTTTAATATTTTTTTTACAATTTTTATTTCCCTTTCTCGGTTGTTTATTATTAATTTCAGTACTTAAGGAAATTACAAAAAAAAATAAAATAAATGTTATTAAAATGCAGAGTTAAGCTTGAACAACAAGGAAAATTAATGGTGGTTTAAAGATGTTTTCGTTTTCATAATATCAATATTTTTGGCGCCACGATATTAAATGGAAAACATATAATGCCAAGACTCCGATAATATGGATGTAAAAATATGGGATTAGTATTATATTGTTAAATAATTCTAAAAACGTTTCTGTTCAATGAAAATATATGAATTAAACCTGAAACTAAAGAGAGGCCTTGAAAAGATCAAATGTAACATCGATAGATTTACTATAAGAAATACAAATGAAATAAAACTGATGAAATAGAAACCTTGCTGACCAAGACGTTTGGTTTCTTGCATATTCTTATGAAAGGCATATGTTGCACAATTTTCCTTTAACGTGCCGCAATGGATTCTATTCTTACATTAACCCTTGTAATCGATGTTCCATTTACCTTGAAACTGTAGTAGGACTAGTTTCATTTCTAAAGTCTAGAAGAGTTAGTAAATGTAGATTGTAGGCTTTCTTTTGCCTATATCACATTTAAGTCTCCTCTCAGTTTTTTTATCATAATGGTGTCATCACGAAAATTCGAAGTCAGCATGAACCTGCTCAGTTAAAAAATGACAACTTATTTGCACTATATATATAAGAGCATTAAATTATATATATATATAGATAGCAGAATTAAATTAAATATATATATAGTACATTAAATTATTATATATATATATATAGTAGCATAAATTTTTTTATATATAGTAGCATTAAATTATATATATATATATATATATATATATAATTTAATGCTATTATATATATATATTATATATATATAATAGCGTTAAATATATATATATATAGATAGCAGCATTAAATTATATATATATATATATAGTAGCATAAAATTATATATATAGTAGCATTAAATTATATATATATATAATTTAATGCTATTATATATATATAATAACGTTAAATATATATATATATATATATATATATAGCAGCATTAGATTATATATATATATATAGTAGCATTAACTTATATATATATATACATGTGTATATATATATATATATATATATATATATATATATGTATCCAGTAGCATTAAGTTATATATATATATATATATATATATATATATATATATATATAGTGACATTAAAATATATATATATATATATATATATATCTAATTCAATGCTATTATATATATATATATATATATATATATATATATATACAGTCGTATTAAATTTAAATTTTGTTTCATTTCCTGGCATCTGTCATGTCTAGAACAAACGCCCAGCCTATTTCCCAACGCTTTTTATTTTATTTTCTCGGAGACGATAATGATGACTTTTCCGGTTGTCAACTTCCAAATGTTGGCATCTTTTTACTTGAAACTTTGTAAATGCCTTTAATTGTATATATGGATGTTATCATCGTAATTGTTATTGTTAGATCACTCGTGCAAAAATAATATGGGCAATTATTGATTCGGATTGTTTATCGTGACCATATTCATATAATTTGTTTCCAGAAAATCAAAGAAGGACTTAGTATTAATATCAGTAGTTGACAGCTAACATCTTTGGAAACGAATATTATGAAAAAGAAAATTTTTATGTAAAGAAAATTATCTATCCATTTATCTATTTATCTTTCTATTTTAAAATTATTATATACAAAAAATTACTAATAGATCTATCTATCTATCTATCTATCTATCTATCTATCTATTTGTCACTAATAAAAAATAAAATGATAATATTCATAGACATTGGATGGACAAATATAATCATTAAACCAGTGTTTTTCAACCATTTTAAGTAACTGCGTTCCTCGGAGCAAATGAAAATATCACGGCACAATTTGTATTTTTATATTTTCATAGTGTCTTCGTTTTAGTTGGACGTATACTATTATGAGTTCCCCATAGCTGGAAGTCTAACAAGTGCTACTACCCCGGGCGGGAAAAACAGGAAACAAGAGTTAATTCTACGCTCTTCAAAGCTCCTAATCTCCAGGTCAGAGGCCTTGCTGCTGGAGGTAGTTTATCACCATACCGAAGACTAATATTCCAGACCCTTTAGGTTATATTTCCTTTACTGATATAAGCACATAAAGCTCTGCTTTAAATATTTTCAGTTAGAAGTTCGACAAATGTAGTAAATGTTTTCAGAATATTAATAATATATAACCGGTTATATGGTTGTAGTTTAAGGCCAATTTTTATTTTCTTTTTATCGCATCGGGACCAAGTTTGAAACATTGTAAAGTTTTTTTTGTGTTAACCTCATCGAAAGTCATAATAATAAGTGCGCAACAATGAAATAATATATCGAATGCCAATGATATTGATACAGTAAGGAAGGGAAAGAGAACAATCGTTAGATTATTGGCTAGTTTTCTGCCAGCGTTCTTTTTGAGTTTGGCCAATGGAAGACCAGCGGAAGTGAAGAGGATAAAAGAATTTCGATTCGTCTGAGCTGTGCGGCAATTCTATTGGCTAACATTTGACCCGGCCGGGAGAAATGACGCAAAAATAGCAAGACGGAGTAATGGAAGAAGAAAAAAGATGGAAAATATAACAGAAGGAATATACGAAAATAAAAAATATAAAAATGTATAGAAAATGTTTCCATCGAGTAGGCAAAGGAAATGAAATAGAGAAGTATAATGCCTGCAGGAAAAAAAATGAGAAATAAGAATAAGGTGTTATGTAAAGGAGACCTACGAAAAGAACATGAGAAACAAAGAAATGAATTTTCAAGTGTCATGTTTGGAATATCGTGAAACGTGTCAAAAAATCAGAAAGCTTGGAAGCGAAAACTCTAAGGAAAAAACTAACTTACATTTATATATATATATATATATATATAGTTTTTTTTTTACTTTACAGGTGTATAATCAGTTCTAACTTTTTTTCTTTCAAATGCATTTTTCTCATGTATCAAGGCACTACACGATTCTCGGCCAAACCAAAAAAATAAAAAAATATAAAATAAAAAATTAAAAAAAAATATAAAAGCAAAAGTTATTTATAAATTAGACAGATTTTTTGAAAACTTTCAATACCAACTCTTGGTTTCTGTCTTCACTTAAATACCTAGCCAGTTATCTGCTTCCCGATATAGATAGAAACATATAAGTCTTGTGGAAAAATTATTGTCCAAAGTTTTGTGCAGAATTAAATTAAAAATACATTCTATTTCAGTGTATAGAAGTGTTCTAAGCGTTAATTAGGCATTAAAATCAATGACTGCCTAACCCTGTTGAAATAAGACTTTCATGTTCGCAAAAACGGACATTAACAAATAGAGCTTATTAGTATTTGTTGTTGATTGTCATGAACAAAGTAACTAAAAAAATTCACTTTCACATGCTTTATTGCAATTCCTTTTATCGCATTTTATAAACAATACTGAAGAGTGATGGCACTTACAATGATAGATGAATCAATGAAAAAAGCCACCTTTTTTAAACTTTTCGACCTTCAAAAATATAAATGAAATTGATTGTCATGAAAAAAGTAAATAAAGAAGTTCACTTTCACAGGTATAAGTTTTATTGCAATTCTACTTATCACCTTTTATAACAAATAATAATCCTGAAGAGTGACGGTACTTACAATGATAGATGAATCAATGATAAAAGCCTCCTTTTTTAAACTTTTCGACCTTCAAAAATATAAATGAAATATCAAACATAATCTTGTTGATTGTCAAGAATAAATTAAATAAAGAAGTTCACTTTGATAGGTATACGTTTTATTGCAATTCTAATTATCACCGTTTATAACAATTAACAATCCTGAAGAGTGATGTTACTTAAAATGATAGATGAGTCAACGAAAAATCCTCCCTTTTTAAGCTCTTTAATATTCAAAAATATAAATAAAATATCAATCATTATCAAGAAAAAAGTAAATTCATTTTCACAAGTTTCAGTTAAGTTCTACCTATCACCTTTTATAACAATAGACAATTCTGAAGGCGTTTATAAAATAAAAGAAAGAAGAAAATCCCACAATAGTGGTGTGACAATACTCCATAGTACTTACAGCAAGGGTTAAGCAATTTATCAATTTCTTTTTATTAGAGTGTGATAATATAATAAGCACATTCCATCTCTCCGTGTAACCATCCATCACAATAAAATAAAGGTTTTTCAGTACTAAAGCAGAATGAGTAAAAAAAAGCTACATAATCTTCTACTTTTTGTTAACAAGGAATAATTATTTATTTACGAATAAAATTAGTTTCATATTTGTTTCTTTACACATTAGAAAGTCTAAGTATCATATTACATTAGTTTTAAATGTATTAATTTTTAGAATGTTGTAATATTAATAATTATTGTAAAAATACAATAAATAAATACTTTTAATATTTTTTGTAAATTCTCAAGAATAAAAAATGAATAAGTTTATTTTCATTATACGTTTAGATTTTATTACAACTCTAATTATCGGCCTTTAAAGCAATAAATATTTCCGTGGAAAGTTGGTGAAAATTATTGGTGTGTCAATTGGAAAAAAAAACGTCCTTTTGATACACCTTTCTTTTTTTTTTTGTGAACAAGAAGTTCATAGCTTGACAATATTTATTTTTTAAACTGGGTTATGCAGTTAGAAGTTTTACCAAAGAAAGTATATGACATTTGAGATACAGCAAAACATGGATATATTTTTAATTTAATTAAGTCTTTTTCATTATTTCTGTCCAGTTATATATTTTCTGATGTACAATGTTTTTCTATGCTGTGCATTATAATCATGACTGCTCTCTCTCTCGCTCTCTCTCTCTCTCTCTCTCTCTCTCTCTATATATATATATATA
This sequence comes from Ascarosepion bandense, assembly GCA_037127315.1. NCBI lineage: Eukaryota > Metazoa > Mollusca > Cephalopoda > Sepiida > Sepiidae > Ascarosepion > Ascarosepion bandense. The sequence goes on from JBBBDQ010000799.1 coordinate 407,651, forward strand.
TATATATATATATATAGTCATCCGCAGACAAATCTGTTTTACTGTAACACAGCTCATCAGTACGGTTAGACTCCGATTGCTTTTAACCCAGGATTGAAACCCAAACGAATTGGCGTCAGTCGGCGATTCTACCTCTGGGCTATGGGCGCTCGGTAGAAGAAGGCAGACTTTTTAGCGTGTATATTATCATTATACACGCCCAATTGCCAGATTGCTCTTATTCATTAGTGAATGAGCGATGCGAATATATATATATATATATTAGTCATCTACATACAAGTCTGTTTCACAACTCATCAGTGTGGCTACACACATCCACTTTCTTCTAGCCGGAATCGAATCTCGACCGTCAGTCGGAGTCGCTACCCGCTAAGCCATGGGCGCATGATATCAGAGAAGATGAATTTTAACGTGTTGTATATATAATCAGTGTCCGAAAGAACTCGATAAACTGGATGTCCTCTCAACCACAAAAAATCGTACTCTCTCTTTAACTGACGAAAAACTTTGTGCTTTTTGGGCTACAAACAGGATTTATGGTTAAAATATAGAAATATTAAAGCTTATTACTTTCAAGGAAAGTTAACGTTTTAAATTAAATGTTAAATGAATTAAATGCATTGATATGAATAAAAGGAAAATGAGTATATATATGAATGTAAATATAAATGTATGTATGCATGTATATATATGTATATATATATTTTTTTCTAAACATATTTTTAAATATATCAGACAATGAATACCTATTATGTTTAATCATGAGCCGTTTTAAATATTTTGGCTTTATCTTCAGGTGAAAATAAAGCCAAAAATTGTCTAACATTTGGATATTTTTTATTATGCTGTTTCTAAGCTTTCGGCTCACATGAGCCATCTTCAGAGAGTTTACAGTGACGTTAACATATATATAAATATATTGAAATGATTTGTTTGAACATAATTTTTGATCGATACTCGTATTTAAGTAGATATTATGTTCTTAATCAAACAATATTATATAATTATTTCTACCAGCCTGATTATTTACGTTAATTTTTTTGTTACGAAAATTTATGTTGTTCGGTAGGATTCGAACCGGCGACTTCCATCCACATAAGATATTGTGTTATAGGCTTAATTTGACTGTGTTTAGACTGATTGTCATTCGTGGTCGAGAGGTCTAAGTCGCGCCATATCACTTGGTGACTTTCCCTACAATTAGATAGGAAAATGTGGACGGACATGATCAACTAGATTCTGTTCTCACTGAATCAAGTCATTTTTCTCGATAAAATTATTTTGGTATAAGCAATAAATGCTAGTTTATTCGTATGGAAAATATTATTATTATTATTAATGACAGACAAAGATTCAGAATTGACATAATAATTTGTATACAACATTACTCTTTGGCAAAATTAGTTTCTAAGAACGTGTTTAGTATTTTTTCATTTGTTGTAATATATATTGAAGCAAAAATATGTTTTCCTTTGCATACGCACATATAATTTTTTAAAGTTTATGTAATCGGAAAACGCTGGTACTGTAACGGATATCAGTATGAAAAGTGGAATATGCAAGCCATGCTATAATATTGCCTAATCTGTTGCTTTTCTTTTGGTACAAACGTACTTTGGAAAAGACATGAAAGCGTTTCCTTTCTCTGTCCTAACTAAGGGCAAAACATACGGGTTACATTGTACTTTCTAGCCCCTAGTGGCAAGAAATACCATATAGGGAAGACATTTATAGCCGAACGATTTAGAAGGCAACAAGAAGCTGAATCACTATAATCTCCAACATAGAAAAATAGACACGGCTCTCTAGACTTGGGTGGAAACCTTCTCTAAGAGAAATAAAGAAAACGTTGAATTTCAAACCGTGGGGAAATCAATGAGGAACGGTTTCACCATCTTCATCAGTTAATAAATAGCAGTTCAGAGTTGATAAATAAAAATAATCTGTGGAGAGTCATGATCGACTACAACATCATAGGAGATCGTGACGCGACCAAGGAAGCCTTTCAGAACTATAGCAGAGAATTGAGAGACAAGAAAGATTCGCTAGAAACAAAGAGAATACGCGATTGCTATGTGTTGTCTGTTTTTCTATATGGCAGTGGATCGAACATGTGAGCAATGATGAGGTCTTGGAAATGATGGAAACAAAAACGAAATTAAAACTGAGCATCAGGAAGAGACAGTTGAATTTCCTGGGACACGCAATGAGGAAGGAGAGCCTGGGGAACCTTGTACTAACAGGCCAGATAGAGAGAAAAGAGACGGAGAAACAACGGATAACATATTTGAAGGACCTAATCAGGTGGACGACGGAACGAGGATTGCATGGTGTAACAGGAGAAGGCGTGCTCAGAACCACCTGGGATAGGGAAATGTGGAAAGCCATGATCGCCTAGGTCCTGAAGGGACAGGGCACATAGAAGAAGAAGTGAATGCTGAACGATGTTACCAAAGATGAAGCAAAGACTTGAAGCTTCCCAAAATGTGGTTTTACAGAAATATGCTGAGAATACCATGGACTGAATATGTTAGCAATGATGAGGTTTCGGAGACAATGTCAACGAAAAGAAAACTAATACTCAACATCTGGAAAAGACTGATAAAGTTCCTAGGACATGTAATGATAAAGTAGGGCTTAGAGGATCTGATACTCACAGTTCACATAGAGGGAAGGAGAGAGGCGAAAGCAACGCGTAACATACTTGATGGGCATGAGTAGAGCAGGGTTTTGGCGGCACAGCAGGAGAAATCGCGCTAATAGCCACTAGTGACAGGGAGATATGGAAGGCCGTGATCGCCTTCGTTCTGAAGATTCACAGCACATAGAAGAAGAATGCATCAGTTTCTAATAACGTTGGTTATTATTTTGATCCACGGCATCAGTATATGGATTCATTTATTCATATAACAAATCTTTACAATGAGTTAAATCTTGGATTGAAACGCGAGGGTGGCTTGTGGTCGCAACGGAGAAAATACAATGAAAAAAAAAATAAGTGAGGTTATTTATCCGAAAATTTCTAAAATGCAGTAAATTGAATATCTGTTTATATTTCTAAGATGAGGTATTGTAACTATTTGTAATATTTACAGAGTGCAATGGATGAATTTTCGTCTAAATTACGCAAAATATGAAAATAAAACTGACATCTCATTTTAACAGATACATTTACCAAAATTACATAAAAATATCTTTAAATACTACAAAGTAAGTTTATTCAATAAAATCGCCATTGGCTTCAATCACGGCCGCCAGACGACGTCGGAATCTCCTGCAAATCTTTTGAACGGTCTCCTTCTTTAAGTTGGTGAATGCTGCCATAATTCTTTAGTTCATCTTTGGTGTTACAAGAAGTTTTGTTGGTTTTTGATTAACTGCGTCACACGCATGATAATCAAAAATGGGAATTTAGGTGGCCAGATGTAAGGGTGATGTGATCGCATGACTAGGCTCTCCTGCTTTTGTGGTATTGTGTAGGGTCCTGTTGCCAGAGATAGAGTCTTACAGCAGCCACCCACTTGACCCAGGGCAACACTACAGAATTTCGTTTTGGGTTTGAGCCCCTCCCCAACACATTCGGGAGTTCTTTTTTTATCGTTCAAAAAGAGTTTTTCGAACAGCCGTACCTTCGTAATACTTATTAAACTCATCCAAATCTTTCCGAATACTATGCATTGACCCCAGATTAACACCTAAATACAATGAAATGTTCGTATTAGATTTTCCGGTGCGAATGAAAAGCAGTACAATATGCCGTTTCCAAATTTTTAACAGAGTGAAATGCGCTAGGATGCTCTTTTTTTCACAGACGGTGCTCAACTGACCCAACTATCATGACAAGCCGAAAAAATTAAAAAACAAACAAACAAGGAATAAGCACGAAATTAAAAAATATAAAACGGCGAAAATTTACTCAGTGAACCCTGTACATTGATCGGATGATCTCTAAAGACAATGGATTAACGTTTTGGTTGAAGAAATCCAGTGACTTGATCCAAAGAATTGTGAGTTCAATACCTGGACACAGCAGACAAAATTTTGGAGAGTTGGGGTACTAAAGGGAATTAATTGAAATTGAGATATCCAGAAAATGTATGGCATAGAGAATTAGAAAAAATTACACTAGTAGAAGAAATAAAGGGTTTGGTTCGAAATCCCAACGTATATCACCTGAAGAATGTTGGAGCAAATGTCGACCGAAATGTCGTGAATATGACAATAAGAGATAGTCTGAACTATATAAATAGTTCTAGAAACATATTTAACCCCTGAATACGTTCAAAATATTTTATGCGGCCTTATGAATTTCGGTCTTCGTACGCTCCGACCGTCTTCAGGTGATATATGTTGGAATTTCAAATCGAACCCTTTATTTGAATCACTGGGGTAAATTGTTCTCGTTTCATATATTATGCCACTTCCGGATGTTCTCGTTTTATTAATTTAACACAACTCTCACGGCTGGTATTGAGCTCACAACGCTTTGGATCAAGTCACTGTACGCTTTTATCCATTTAAACATGTGTCCTTGTCGTCAAGAAGACGTGTTTTTAGAAATATAAACAAGTACTCTATCGACGTGTTCATGGAAAATGTTCAGACGAGTTACATTTAATACTACTAGTTCAGACCGTCAAAGCTCTGACACTTCATGTTGCATACACTTGGTCGAATCATCCTAATTTTCTTCCTATTCCAGTGATATGAAGCAAGTTCCAATCTGAAACTTTCTAAAAACTGTTACATTGTTTACCGGCATTCAAAAGATTTTCCCCCATCACTATGAACTTAATCTCGGGTCAACTGTTATCTATACTTAAAATATGTACTTCTTATTTCCTCTTTTTCAACTGTTGCAACTACAGCATTCAGTAATGTTGCTGGTGCTAGTGGCTTTTACTTGACTCCTCCCTATGTCACGGTGAATAGATTTGGCCATGGACAGTTCAAAGTAGAGATCCTAGTCGCGTGCACATGGGCCAATGCGCAACTTAGCCAAATCTCCGCGTTCTGGCGTGGATATTCCACTGATTTGCCCGCATTGCTGCAATGACGGTGAGGCTACTGCCTGGTTGGACCACGTATGCAATAACATACCTTTATATATAGTCCAACCCTGCATTACACCCCTTCTATATTTGTTGTTTTGTCAGAAGATGAAAACGTTCTCAAGGGATAAAATATAACTTGTCCACCGGAAAACAGATTCTACACTTTGTTCCCAGCCAAAGGTGTTACAGGAGACAGGTGTTTTAACGACATTGGTAGGGTAGAAAAGTCCGTTTCTGTTCCGTTTGTTTCGAGGTCCATAACCTTACGCTAAACGTTGGTACCTTTGTGATTAGTGTCGTGTGCGTTTTTTTTTTACTCTCTTTCTTTTTCCTCTCTCTCTCTTTAGAGGGGAGCTGCTGCAGTGTTAGATCCCCATGACCAGGCATCTATATATATATAATAAAAAAAGTTTCTATGTCTTTCTGTCTGTCTATATGTATGTCCTTTATACAAATACCACAATTTTTATCCGATTCTCACCAAACTTAACACAAATATTCTTCAGGCTTTCGGTCAGGTCATGGGATGCTTATTTTCCGATATTAGAAAAAGATAAACTGATATCAGATCAGGTGTGAGCATGATCAGGATTTCAGCCCTTTTATCGTGGTTCTTGCTGCAGAATTTGCTCTGACTTGGTAAAATTATAATTTTTAGTTTCAAACATTAGTCGATCTTCTCAAACTATTCATTTTACCCGATATCGGAAATCGATGCCCCCCCCTATTCTATCAAATCTGATCAAAAACCGATATTCAACCATCATTATGGCTCATTTTCTCCAATTTTACTCCCGATGGGTTTCATAAGTTTTCATGGACTTACTTAGGTTAGTTTATCCTTGGATGACTTATTTGACTCCGATATTGGAAATCGATACCATTTTATTCAGAGTACTTATTTAACCTTCATAAGTCCGTTTACGACGGGAAACTTATTTCACATCGATACCAGAAATCAAAATTTGATTTCGATCCATTCATTTTTCTTTCAATCTACGGTTTCACTTTGACTAGAAACTACTATTGCTTTTTAGTCTTTCGTGCCAACGTCCAAAATGTCTGAACTCCAGGACCATGGATTAATTTTAAAGCTGTCATTACACCCGAGCAACGCCGGGCTATACTGCTAGTCACTTGTTGTATTCTGTCACTCAATTGAGAGATAAAATGTAGTTTGTCCGCTTGAGGCAGATACTACACTGGTTTCTGTCAGATACCGAGCACTTTGGATTTTTTGTAATTTTCGTTTGTTTGACCTATTTAAATTTTTAAATATTGTCACTTGATGAAAAATAATAAAAATACCACACCCTTCATTTTGTAACCTTTGACCTTGAGATTTAAATCATTTCACCCCAAGCAAGGCGTTAATGCCACTGATGTGCAGGGGGTTACATAAGAGAGTTGAAGTACTAGGCAGGAGGAGAGTGAAGACAAAGACGAACCAACTACATGGGGTGAAAGAGAAAGGGCAAGAGAAGGATGTGAACACAGGAGTGATGACAGTTGCGAAGGTAAAGAGAAAGGCAAAGAACAAGATACTCAGGGTGATGTAGAAAAGGCTGGAGTTAAGATAAGAAATGAGAATTGACTTTGAATTATACGGAATGGGGTTCCACAGGCGGGAAGCGCGAGAAAGGAAGCTGCTGAAATAGAATTGTCGCCTGCATTTGGTTGACCTGACCGGAAGCCTAAAGAATATTTGTGTTAAGTTTGGTGAGGATCGGATAAAATTGTGGATTTGTATAAAGGACATACATACATACATACATACAGAAAGACAGACAGACAGACATCTTGTTTTTTACAAATAGAGATGCCTGGTCATGGGTAACTAACTTCTTGGCAGTCTGGATGTTCGAGTAAATTCTTGTGGAGGAGCACCAGTGACCCAAGTTCGTCAAAGCCAAAGCCATGAAAATATTTATAGAAGAGACAGAGGGAAGCCACATCCCGATGATGAGAAATGGCTGAAGTCGAGCTGCCATTTCGGGACCAATCACATTACAGATTCTCCTCTGGAGCTTGCCGAGAACCTTGAGATGAACAGTAGGGGCCCCTGACCAGATATGACAATAGTATTCTATGAACGGACGGATGGTAGGTTGATTTGTATTTCCGGACAGATGCTTCTTTAATTTCCCTGGCCTTAACATCTTCAATACCAGAGTCAAACGTTATATATTCTATATATTCTCGTTTTTTTACAAGAAGGTTTTTTCTTAAATTCAGTGAACTGTAGTAAATAAAAAAAATAACACTGAAATTATTGATATTAACGAATAGAATTCTTTTTACTTTGTACGAAAAAGCCTGAACGCAGCCTATCCAATTCTCAGTCAATTCGAAACATTATCGATACGTAGACAAATAGCCAACTAAATATTTACTTAAATATATAAATAAAAATCGAGAAATAAAACAAGCAGCCATTGAATAATTAATCGAATAATTATTCTCTTCCTTCTGGCATTTAACGAAGGTAGTTTTCGGAGGTCTAATTCAATATTTTGTGTGTTAATGAAGATAATGTCATTAAATTTGCTAGTTGACGAGAGTCATAATTCTTCACGCCTTACATGTAATTCCCACCGTTTACCAATATTACGCTCTATTCTCCAAAGTAACCAGCTCCATTTTGAACTTTGATATTATCATACGAAAGAGAATTTAATTACCCACTCGTGTTTGTTCTTCTTCTGCTTCTTCTTCTTCTTCTTCATCTTCTTCTTCTTCTTCTTCTTCTTCTTCGTCATCTTCGTCTTCTTCGTCTTCTTTTTCTTCTTCTTCTTCTTCGTCATCTTCGTCTTCTTCGTCTCCTTCTTCTTTTTCTTCTTCTTCTTCTCCTTCTTCTTCATCATCTTCGTCTCCTTCTTCTTCTTCTTTTTCTTCTTCTTCTTCTTCGTCTTCTTCGTCTCCTTCTTCTTCTTCTTCTTCTTCGTCTCCTTCTTCTTCTTCTTCTTTTTCTTCTTCGTCATCTTCGTCTTCTTCGTCTCCTTCTTCTTCTTCTTCTTCTTTTTCTTCTTCTTCTTCTTCTCCTTCTTCTTCTTCTTCTTCTTTTTCTTCTTCTTCTTCTTCTTCGTCTCCTTCTTCTTCTTTTTCTTCTTCTTCTTCTTCGTCTCCTTCTTCTTCTTCTTCTTTTTCTTTTTCTTCTTCGTCTCCTTCTTCTTCTTCTTCTTTTTCTTCTTCGTCATCTTCGTCTTCTTCGTCTCCTTCTTCTTTTTCTTCTTCTTCTTCTTCTCCTTCTTCTTCTTCTTCTTCTTCCTTCCTTCTTCTTCTTCTTCTTCTTCTTCTTCTTCTTCTCATTATTATTATTATTATTATTATATCACTTAGTACAGAGATCGATTTAAGAAAAAAGAAAGAAAAGACTCTCTGTTTAACAATATTTCGACTGTATGCCTGTCTTCGTCACGATATGTCTAAAAATTTCATACAAGTATAAAAGATATAAAAAATACAAAAACAAAATACATGTCTTGAACTATAGAAGTCAAAATGTCACTTGTCTTGAGAAAAATGGTTGTATTAGTTATCAACGCGAAAAATGTGAACAAAACTCAGCCAGGGTGAGTGGGGTGCAACATAAACTAAGTTACATGATGAGGGGCGTTGTCATCTTTAAATACTCCGCTAGCTGATTAGTTCGTAGAAATATATATAACCAAGTACTATAGCATAAATCTCACGGAAGTCACCTGTCATTTCTGACGGGGATGGGACGTTAGTAATTTGCATATGCGTTTTAAAATTTGAAAGGTTAGTGGATTCTGGATAGTTTTGTAGAAAGTGTACCTGAAGATGTTTGTCGAAATAACAGTCGTTTGTGAAAAAATGTTTCACGAATTCTGTTTATGTCACATTGTTTTGTTTGACATCATCCCCGTGGCCATTAAATATATAATGTTTTTGTTATTTAATTCTCTGGTTTTATATTTTTATCTTCTATGTGTTTGGTCCTTTTAGGACGAAAGCGACAATGGACTTCTATTAACCACTATCATTTGTCGCTTTTAACCAATTTTCTCTTGGAATTTCTCCCAAACCCGACTCTATTATTCACTTGCTCAATCCCATGAAGCATATCCCGCGTTGCTTTCCTCTGTCTCTCTCTGTTTCTCTTTCTCTCTATCCGCCCTGTGAATATCAGATTCTTCAAGCCTTCTTATCATATTACATGCCCCAGAAACTTCAGTTATCTATTCCTAATGTTAACGATAAGGTTGCATTTTTTCGTTTCCATCCACACCAAAATCTAGTAGTTGCTCACATGTTCAGTTCGAGGTATCCTCAGCATCCTTCTATAGAACCACATTTCAGTTGCTTCAAGTCCTTCTTTCTCCTTTGGTGAGATTACCTGTAAGTTGATTTTAAACATGAGTTGAAGAAGACGTGCATATTGTTTTTCTATTCTTAAATCGCGTTCTTCTCTAAGTGTTGATAAATATCGAAAGAAATAATTCGTCTATTATTGCCTCCGCCTGAAGGAGATGGTATTGTATTCGGTCTCATTTGTCTGTTTATTTGGTTATTTGTCTGTCTGTCTGTGGTCACGATATATCAAGATCCACTGGATGGTTTCTGATAAAACTTTCAGGGATGATTGGTCTCATGACTGGCACGAAGTGATTAGATTTTGGATTTGATCCGGTAGGGTATGAAATTTCTGGGCTATGTTCCGGTTTTATTAATAAAACTAGATTGTTGACTTTCAAATACCAAATATTAAGTTACCTCACCTGATTCATTTGTAAGTATGGATTTAATTTTTAGAGTGTATTTATAGTTTCATTCTTAAGAGGGCTCAGGCTCATTCCAGTTATTCTTTTGAATTTAAATAATCATCACCTGAGACGATGTCATTATTGCCTTGGCGGAGGTGTTTAGTCATTGACTGCTCTATTATTATTATTCGCGTCTGTGCGGATTTCTCAACGGATCTCAATGCGGCTCTAAAAGATTACCATTACCCACTCCCCACACTGGAGGAGGTATTTAAACAGCTGAATGGTAGGGAAATATTCTTCAAATTGGACTTAAGCGATCCATTCCTTCAAATACCTGTTGCGGAGTAGTACGCAAAACTGCTGTGTATCAAAACCCGCAGGGGTTTATACAAATTTGATAGATTGACATTCAGGATCGAGGTTGCACCTGCAATATTCCAGCAGGTCATGAATACCATGCTGGGTGGTCTTAACTTCCCGTGTGCTTACCTGAATGACATTGTAATAGCAAGCAAATTCACCGAGGATCTTCGCAAACAGATCCACAAGGTTTTTGAGAGAATTCAGGATTTCGGGTTCAAGATAAAAAATCGAAATGTGATTTTTATATGAATGAAATAAGGTATCTCGGGCATATCATTGACAAGAATGGAAAATGGCCTGACCCACAGCGGGCAGAAGCTATCAAAAATGCCTTCTCCAAAAAATTTCAACGAGCTCAACTGTTTTCTTGAAATTGCCAACTATTACCAAGTATTCATTAAAAAAACTTGCATGAACTACGCGTTCCACTGAATGAATTGTTAAAAAAAAGAGAAAATTTTGAACTGGACAATTGAAATATAGTTTTATTTTGAAAAAAATAAAAATCTATGTTAACATCAGAACTATTTCTGACTTACTTCAAGCACCATTTAGATATAATTGTGGCCTGCGATGCTAGCTCGTACGGTATCGGAGCGTGTATCCAACATCTTATGACAGACGGTGCAAAGAAACCCATAGCACACGCATCAAGAATGTTGCTACCCGCAGAAAAAGCGTACAGCTAAATTGAAAAAAAAACCCTTAGTATCATTTTTGCGGTAACAAAATTTCACAGATACATAGAAGGTTTTTCAATCTACAGACCGCTCATAAACCATTATTAAAAATATTTGGCTAAAAAAAGGGATTACTGGTTTATACGGCAAATAAACTTTTGAGATGGGGTACCATCCTTCTCAACTATAATTTGAAATTAGAGTACTTAACAACTAATAAAATTGGCCATGCAGATGGTCTATCCAGACAAATCGCTAATGAAAGTCAACCACTTGAAGACTCAGTTATAGCAGCTCTTCGTTCAAACTGTGAAATAAAATCAATAATAGCGAATACCATCAGGGATCTTCTTCTTCTTCTATGTGCCCTGTCCCTTCAGGACGTAGGCGATCATGGATCTCCACGTCTCCCTATCCCTTGTGGCTCTTAGTATGTTTGCTCCTGTTGCTCCTGGCAACCCCCGTTCCGTCATCCACCTGATCAGGCCCTGCAAATATGTTATCCGCTGCCTTCCTCTGTCTCTCCTTCCTTCTATCTGACCAGTCAGTATCAGGTTCTCCAGGCTTTCCTTCCTCATTGCATGTCCCAGGAACTTCAGTTGTCTCTTCCTGATGCTCAGCATCAATTTCCTTTTTGTTGCCATTCTTTCTAACACTTCGTCGTTGCTTGTATGCTCAGTCCACGATATCCGTAGCATCCTTCTGTAGAACCACATTTCGGCCGCTTCCAGTTTTGTCCTCATTTTCGATGATATTGTCCAGCATTCACAGCCGTACTGAAGAACTGACGTCACGTAGCAGTCTAGCACTCTTTTCTTCGTTTCTATTGAGATCTTCCTGTGTGTTAGTATTTTGCTCATCTTCTGGAACGCGTCCTTTGCCATGCCAATTCGCCTTCGGATCTCCGTGTCGCACTTTCCATCTCCTGTTAGGACACTTCCTAGGTACTTAAATTCTTGGACTTGTTTGATTCTGTTATCCCCCACCTGTATTTGGCATTTTGGGTTGTATCTTTTGCTGATGACCATGCACTCAGTTTTCTTAAAGTTTATTTGTAGTCCCATCTTGTCACTCTCCACTGCTACTTTCTGTATGAGATCTTGCAGTTTCCTTTCCGTGTCCGCAATCAGTACTGTATCGTCCGCGTATCTTATGTTGTTCAGGTTGTGGCCTCCAATAATAAATCCTGGTGTGTCATCTAGGGTCCTCAAAATATTCTCGCTGTATAGGTTGAACAAATCCGGTGAAAAGACACAGCCTTGTCTTACGCCTTTTTCTATCTTTGTGTATCTACTGAGATCGTTACCTGTCCGTATGCAGGCCGTTTGCTGCCAGTAGAGATTCTTGATTATTCTTATATCTTTGCCGAAAATGTCGAGGTTTCCTATCATTTCCATCAATTCTTTGTGTCGTATTTTGTCGAATGCTTTCGCGTAATCAATGAAGCACAGGTACAAGTCTTTCTTCATTTGTAATGCCCTTTCAGAGAGCATCCTAATCATGAATATGGCGTTCCTTGTTCC
>JBBBDQ010000799.1:425000-525000 GCA_037127315.1 Ascarosepion bandense
AGAATAACACGGACGATTACATTTAGCTATTTTGACAGGAAAAGGGTGGGACCTAGATACCAATCTAGTAGCACTAATAATTACATGTGTTCGGAGAACCAGAGTAAAGAAGCTTGCCAGAGCAGTTGCCATCGAAATACTAGTAAAAAGGGCAGAGGGAAGCCACATCAGGTCGGTGAGAAAATGAGCTGATAAGTCCGGATCCTTTGGATTTTATCCAGAACCTCAAAATGAGTAGCAGGGGCACCCAACCAGATAGGGAAGCAATATTCAACGCGCAAACGAATGGTAGATTTAGAAATATGCAAAATTTATTCCGGCGAGGAACATTTCCCGGCTTGACACAATGACCTAGCCTTTCGAGAAATAGATGCAGCTATGGATTCGATGTAGTCATTTCATTTGAGATCCTTTCATATACTAAGGCCAAGATGAAGAAGAGATTTAAATCAACAGAAATGTGTTTCTACAGGATGAGGATGAGGATGAGTATACAAAATTTTAGAGAAAATGGAAAGAAAAAAGCAAGTTATATATAGCATCAAGAAAATACAATTGAAGTCTCTTAAGGACATAACGAAGACAGTAGCTTTGGAGAATCTTATATTCACAGGGCGGAACGAAGGCATGAGAGACGGGGGAAAAGGACGATTAACATATGATCTTGATCTTTAGCAAAGAGATGGCGGAACAGGATTTAAAAATAACAAAAAAATAAAAAAACAAATAGACCTTGAGAGCGATTCCCTAACCATTAACTTCCGGTATGTCTAAATCTGGGATACATTGAAGCTCGAAATATGTTTCCAATAAGAACAATAAAAAGAAAAAAAAACGAGAGAGAAAGCGATAATGCTCACGTGCGGTAAGCGTCTTCATCAGTGAAAATGGGAGGTTTCCCATAACTGTCATGCAGCTTTCATGTAACTTTAATATAAATAGATTCGTCGTAAACTTTCGGTTGAACTCTCTGGTGTGGAATGTAGACTTTATATATTCAAGCGCAGTACTAGATTGGCGGTTAGACCTCATCAATTTACGGTTGAATAGATGCAACCGTAAGTTTTATGCTAACAGTTTCTTTTCTTATACATATTACAAAAATTTGTTCTACTTGATTTTTTCAGTTTACTTTGATTTTCAAAAATACAGTGTCAAACGTTAACTACTGTTTTTTTTTATTATTCTTGCGTTATTCCCGCTCTTTAGTAATGTTAATGTTTTCGTATTCTTTCGTACTCAGTAACCCTTCGCGTCTTAGTGGTTTTATTGCTTTCTTTGGGTGATATGATTTAAAACATTGCGGACAAGGAAAGGAAACTACAAGATCTCATACAGAAAGTAGCAGTGGAGAGTGACAAGAAGGGACTACAAATAAACTTTAAGAAAACTGAGTGCATGGTCATCAGCAAAAGATACAACCCAAAATGCCAAATACAGGTGGGGGATAACAGAATCAAACAAGTCCAAGAATTTAAGTACCTAGGAAGTGTTCTTACAGGAGATGGAAAGTGCGACACGGAGATCCGAAGGATGCTACGGATATCGTGGACTGAGCATACAAGCAACGACGAGGTGTTAGAAAGAATGTCAACAAAAAGGAAATTGATGCTGAGCATCAGGAAGAGACAACTGAAGTTCCTGGGACATGCAATGAGGAAGGAGAGCCTGGAGAACCTGATACTGACTGGACAGGAAGGAGAGACAGAGGAAGGCAGCGGATAACATATTTGCAGGGTTGATCAGGTGGATGACGGAACGGGGGCTGCCAGGAGCAACAGGAGCAAACATACTAAGAGCCACAAGGGATAGGGAGACGTGGAGAGCCATGATCGCCTACGTCCTGAAGGGACAAGGCACATAGAAGAAGAAGAAGCCTTACCAAATCAGACCAGTGCCTAGATGGGTGGAATGAAGCAAACAGTTTTATGTCAATCATTCTTTAACGCACAGAAATAGTTTAACTTAGTCTCTATAGTTCTTCTCGTCACTATATATCAAGTTGTTATGGTCATCAGTCCCAGAAGTGGTTTTAGTTACTGCACTTAACTAGCCCCCCCCCCTAACCCGGTAGATATTGATTCATATTTCTTGGGCAAAGTAGACCCATTCGTCCTCAGGTTGTGCAACATTTAATGATATAAGACAGATTAACCGGATACTTTTCACATTCAGTCAGTCTGTGTATGTAAGTGATACACGTTTGGGCGTTCATGTCTGTTTCGATCCATGACTGACTAGGTAAAATATTTTTCCTGCAGTGGGTTGCCATTTCTTTCTGCGGTAGACTGAATGCCATCCAAGGCTATAGAACCCAATTTGTTCTGCTATTCAATTATTTTATCCAGATCAATCAGTTAACCCTCTAGGGCCATTCGTATCATATTTGATACAGTATTTCCCTATAAGGAAACATTTGGTATTTCCCTATAAGGAAACATTTGGTATTCATTGACTGAGCAGTCAGTACTGCTTTCATTTGAAATTTATAAAATATTTCTCTTAAAAAATTTTTCAGGAAAATATTTCTTTCAAGGCTTGTTTTCATACTGTATCAAATATGATACGAATGGCCCTAGAGGGTTAAGGACTATACACTTGGGCGATCATGTCTCTTTCGAGCCATGACTGAAGATTTCTACAGAAGGTTACCATTTCTTTTTATGGTAGACTGGATGCCAACTAGGGCTACAAAACCCAATCTGTCCTGCTATTTATCCCTTTGCTGGGGGGAGAAGAAATGGATTAGTGACTTTTCTCAGGGGTATTTCCGAGTAAGTGAATGCAGTGAATTCAATTCCGATTTCTCATTCCGAGCCAATATCCATTACATCACAATCCGGATCCCTTTATTCACATTGCGATTCCCGAAACGTTGCTTAAACGCTTGAAAATAATTTCCAGTAGTTGTATAAAATCAATCCTGGAACCAGTTATTTCGCTGATGAGTTTAATCCTTAGAAGATGGTCTTATATTAGACTAATCTAAATTTAAAGAATGAAAATACCAAAAAATGATTGACCAGCGTTTCTCGGGCACACAATTTTAGACGTAGACAACAACTTATTGACTAAACAGAATTAATAAACATATGCTGTGAGCTGATAATTAAGGTAGCGAAGAATGGGTTTAAAAATAAATAAACAGCAGCTAATAATTCAAATAAGATAACGTTGCCTATTATTGTGCTAAATCCAACTTCAGAAAGCAATTATATTTAGCGATATTAATGGCAGATAAATTAATAAAAACAATTCAGTTATGAGAACTTGATTGTTCAGTGAGGGCTGAATTGTACCTGTCAAAATATTGTGATAAGATTCAGTCACTTATGGGTCGATCTCAGTTGTACAAGAGTTTTTTTATTAAAGTCATTGTCTATTCACAGAAACGTATCAGTATATGGTAATCAATCCAACAATATATTGTCTCTCACAAATATAGTAAAAGCTAAAAGATACCCTGAACTGAATATTTGAGATTGAGAATAATGGAAACAAAGAGGAAACTATACATAACACCAGAAAGAGACAAATGAAGTTTCTGACATAATGAGAAAAGAAGGCTTAGAAAATCTGATACTTACAGGACAGATTGGTGATTTTCTAAGAGTAGATGAACTGTAGTCATTCAGTTTAAGTGCCATACGTGATACACGCTTGGGCGATCATGTCTCGAAAGAGACACGACTGACTCGACAGTAGATTATCCCGCAGTAGGTTGCCATTGCTTTCTGCGGTAGACTGGTTGCCGACCAAGGCTATAGAACCCAATCTGTCCCATTATTTAACCCATAACTGGAGGGAAGAGACGGATTAATACCTTTCCCAAGGGTATTTGCGCGTAAGTGAATGCAAGGAATTCAACTGGAATTCGATCTCGGTTCCCCGATTTCTCGTTCCGAGCCGATATCCACTGTACCACAACGCACATCCCTGTAGTACAAAGCCAAATATATTGGATACCCAGTGAGGATCTACGACGGGATATGGCTTCATTCTATCTCTTCAACAAATATTTTCACAGGTTCTCCTCAAACGAATTTATATCCCTGCTGCCCCCACTACACGAATTTACTCGAGTTACTCGAGTGATAAATACGTCACACACTTTTACAGTAGAAAGAGTTAAATGTAATCGTCACGGAACGAGAAATCGGAGAGCAGAGTTCGAATTCCAGTTGAATTTGTTGCATTCACTTACGCGCAAATGCTCTTGAGAAAGATATTAATCCGTCTTTACTTTCACGAGACATGAGTCAAATAGCAGGACAGATTGGTTTCTATAGATTTGGCTGGTAATAATCAGTTTATTTCTCTTGCACTTCCCGCCTGTGGAACTCCCTTCTGTATCCTTGCTTCGCTGACGGCTACAATCTCGTCACTTGCCATCTTTTATCTCCTTGCTTCCCATCTTTCTCTCATCCTTCTCCCAACGGCGTTTCTTCCTACTCGCGCTAATCTTACCTATCGCCCTGGATACAACTATTTCCATCTTTCTCTTATCCATTCTCCGACACTCCCTTTACCTTGTCCTCTTTTTTACCCCTCTCCTCTTATGCAACTCTGTGCGCACCACTGTCTTACTTGGGGCAAAACGATTAAAATAAGAATAACTCACTTCTCCATCGTAATTGTTCTAACTAGACCAACCTGCTAGCCATTACACCACGCCTAAGTGCCCTCACAGGACAGATCGAGGGAAAAATTTACAGTAGAAAACAATGCATACCATATTTAATGAGCTTGAGTAAAAAGTTATTAGAACAAGTTTAGTAGAAATAACGAAGAAACAAAATTTATTAAGAGCCATAAAGAACAGGAAGTTATAAAAAGCCATGATCGCCTACATATTGACTGGGCATGGCACAAATAATAATAATAATAATGATAATAATAATAATAAGATGATGAAGAAGAAAAAGAAGAAGAGCAGGTCTTTTCGTTTTCTAGACGTAAGTGTAACAAAAAATAAAGGTTTAGTAGAAATAACGAAAAGACAAAATTTATAAAGCACTACAAAAGACAGGAAATTGTGGAGAGCCATGAACAGGTAAGTTTTTTCTAAACATGGTAGGTCTTTATTATTCCAGACGCAAAGATAAGATTAAACATTGTTTAAGAGAAATAACGAAAAGATAAATTTTATTAGGTGCTACAAATGACAGGAAATTGTGGAGAACCATGATCATCTACGTCTTAAGTGGACATAGCACATAGAAGAGCCGGTCTCTCTTATTCCAGGCGCATTGGTATGATTAAACAGGGTTTAGGAGAAATAACGAAAAGATAATTTTTTAAGACTTACAATGGAAGGAAAATTGTGAAGAGCCAGGTTTGCCTCCTTCTGGGGATATGAGGTTCTTAAAGGAGTATAAAAATGATGAAACTCTTTATTGAATGATTCTTTAATAAGCACCGGAGCCATATTATAAGAGTAATCTAGTCTGACAGTTAATGAACACGTGGCTAACAATTGTGGACTTGCTCCAACATAGTTAGGAGAGGAAAAATCCGGA
This sequence comes from Ascarosepion bandense, assembly GCA_037127315.1. Taxonomy (NCBI): domain Eukaryota; kingdom Metazoa; phylum Mollusca; class Cephalopoda; order Sepiida; family Sepiidae; genus Ascarosepion; species Ascarosepion bandense. Next base: position 430,520 of record JBBBDQ010000799.1, read on the forward strand.
ACATTACAGCATTCTTACTAAGGATGCCGTATAGTATTGGCTCTTTCCAACTACGAGTTAATTTCCGTGAATATTTCTCAACCTTGAAATGTCTTCCTTTATCCAAATTGTTGCTCATTTACCTTAAGAAACCGATTTCCACCTATGCACAAGGCTAGCAAACACAGGCGATTACTGCAGCTATTCACGGCATTGGTTTTGCAGCGTTGTCTCGTTGAGTAAACATTCAATGACACACACATTTCCCTGGATGACATTCGACAACCAAAAACAATTTTCTCTACTGCTAGTCATGTCGAACAAGCAGGCTCTTAGAAAATTGATTTTAAGCAGTGGATATCGGCACGGAACGAGAAATCGGAGAGCAGAGTTCGAATTCTAGTTGAATTTGTTGCATTCACTTACGCGGAAATACTCTTGAGAAAGTTATTAATCCGTCTTTTCTTTCGCGAGGTTTGGGTTAAATAGCAGGACAGATTGAGTTCTATAGATTTGGCTGGTAACAAGTCTACCGCAGAAAGCAATGGCAACCTACTGCGGGAAAATGTTCTCCCCAGTCAGTCATGTCTCTTTCGAGACATGATCGCCCAAGCGTGTATCACGTATGGCACTTAACTCACTGATATACTTAAAACACACTTCTTTATTAATCATTTTCTTCTTTCGAACAGGCGAACGCTTTGAGCAGTCAGAAAAAATGACGTTAAATTAGGTATGTGCGCTTCTAACTTACACGGTTCTATAGTGAAATGAGACAAATTAAGTTATTTCATCATTTCTATTTGATATGTATTAAAAGTTAAATTGGAAACGCTGGACAAGAAATTATGCGCTTGTTTTATTAAAATCTAAGAACTTATGAAGTAAAATAATTATATTGAATTGTTTTTCATGCCATGTTTCTTGCTATTTTGTATCAAAGCGAGCAGTTCGTGTTAAAAACATTCGCCCAAAATCATGGATGTACGTTGTGGTGTATTGGATATCAGAACAAAAATCGGAGAGACGAGTTCGAATTTAAGATTAATTCGTTCCATCTGCTTACAAGTACATACCGTTGGGTTGGTACCTCCACTCATTTTCGATAAGTAACTTTTAAATTGAATTTTTGTAAATAATGTTTTCTTGAAAGTTTTATTTTTCTTTTAATTGAAAGGTAAATGATTAAATTTACTATATATAGTAAGCAAAATACTCTGTTGTATTTCAAACAGAAATTATATATATTGATTGGAATCTCAAATTATATTGATTGGAATCTCAAATTTTTAATTTTGTTTTTTAATGTTTTTAATTTTTCCAAATATTTTTGAGCGATTGACACATTTGTCAACAAAAGTTAGTCCTCGGATTTAAAATTCTTGCAAAAGTAAAGTATACATCTGTAACTCATTTTTTTTAGAAAAAAATAGCAAATTTATTGCTAAATTAATCTGATTTACACTATTCTTATTTATAACATGAAATTTAGAATAAAACTCTTTCTTAATCATACAGTTGAACTTTTTGACCTGTTTGCCGTATTTGAAACGTGTTGACAGCTCACCAGATTCGAGATAAGATCACAAGTGGCATAATTGTACAAATATTTTCCGGTAAGGGAAAGAAACTCTGAAGCACTGGACCTTTTAATGTACATATACAAATTACAATAGAAAAAACACAACTTCAAAACACAAAAAAGAAAAAAGGAAAAATTATTTTAAAAATACGATGGCTTTTAATTTTCTACTATTAAATATAGTCTTCACTGTATACCCTACCAAGCAAACTTCTACAAATCTACGAACTATTTTTGAAATACTTTTCAAACTTTAAAAGTTTATATAATAAAAATAGCAAAAATGAAAAAAATTCTTTTAGAATTTCATTTTTAAAAGAAAAGTATTTTTTTCTTTAAACTGTAATGCATAAAATGTAAATTATTAATTAAAGCAATTAAAAAATTAACTAATTAAATGATGTCATAACTTTATTGTATCTTTTATTTTATATTGTGGAGAAAATATTTGGTAAGGGGGTAAATGGTTTAAAGAAATAATACATGACTTACATTTCCTAATCAGTATTGCCTTTAACTAATCAAACCAATTTTGCCTACAGAATTTGATTTCTTGAAATTTCATAATTTTACGTGGAGCGGAGTAACAGATATAAAATGTACTTTTACCAATATTTTAAAAAATAATGAGTTAAAATATAATGAGTTAAAAAGTAATTCCATAATTTTATAAATAAGTCCTAAAAGATTTATTAAAATCGGACAATTATTTGAATTTTGCAAGAATTTCCAAATTAATATGATTATCACCGGAAAAAGTGAGTTTTACGAAAATTTTGAACGTGTTAGAAAGGATTAAGTAATTTTTGAAAATAATTATGAAATACTTGAATCTTTTATCTTAATAATAACAAACATTTTGTTTTATTAAGTGTGGGACCTATTTTTTATACTATGCGGTTTTATTCACAAATTTAGTGGAAGTACCTACCTTTGAAAAAAGTATTAATCCGTCGCGTCTTCCTCTAGCTATGGGTTGAATAGCAGTACAGATTGCATTGTTTATCAGCCAGTCTACAACAGAAAGTAATCGCAGCATACTGCTGAAAAATCTTTTCAATTATTTCTATTTCGAGACATGATCGGCCAAGCGTGTATTACGTATGGCACTTAATTGAACTGAAATCAAAGACGAATTGCCTTCCGTAATAATTCATTATGGCTGCGCATTTTTTACATTAACTGTATTCCAAAGAATACAGTTATCAGAAAATCGATGTTTGGGTTGTTCGACGTGTTGTAATATTGAGCAAGCTTAAATCGCCAGATTAATTACACTCACTGACTGCTCATTAATCTAGTCATTGTGGCACAACTAAGCTAAACTTTGTAAATCCTTTTGATACATCTTTGAAAATCACTATTAGAAAGTCAATGATTGAGCACGTCAACATGTTAGCAAGCTTGTCTCGCTAAATAAATTACGACTGAGAAGTAAGTTCGATTCTCACCGGATGCCCCATACTTTTCGGTCATTAGCTACGCTTAGAAACGCTTAGAATTATGTTTTGAGTAACCTTCCTTTGTAAACCTAATCACAAACGCATTACGAGACAACATAACATGTGAACTAGGAACATATTCATCGCCAAGAAAAGAAAGAATTAATCATATCGATATTTATTAAGAGTCGACAATCTTTCGCCTAACATCCTACAAGTTAACACTTTGGCAAAGTAAAAAGAGACAGACACAGCGGTAAATGGTCTGACAAAATCACTGTATAGACTAGAAGATCATTCACATACACTCAGTTATTGGCAGATAACCAAAACTTATGGAGGGAGCTGGTCAGGCGTTCAACGATCACACTCGGTCATGGAACTGATGATAACTATGCAATGTATTTTTGTTGTTTTTCTTTCTTTAATCATTTCACCGAAGCAATTCAATAAAGCGTTTAAATTACAAGAGGTTATTGAAATGAAGAAAAATTAGAACAAAAAAATAAGTATACTTCAACAACAGGTTGGAGAAACAAACAAAACCGTTTAAATATCTGGTAAATATTCTGACAGAGGTTAGAAAATGTGACATTGAAATTCAAAGACGGATTGTCATGGCCAAGAACGCTTTTCTAAACGCCAAGAACGCTTTTCTGCAAGACAGAAAAATCTCATTTGAAGCAGAAAAAAAAAAGAAAGAGTACTGAAATGCTATGTGATATTTGTCCTTTTCTATGGCGGTGAACGTTGGACGATCTCATCAAGGATGAAGGAGGGGCTTGAGGCTAGATAAATGTGGTTCTACAGAAGGATGCTGAGGGTACCAGGGAATGAGCACGTGAGCAAAAATGAGGTTGTAGAGAGGATGCAAACGAGAAAAAAAATCTCATCAGGAAGAGACAGATAAGGTTCCTGGAATAGATAATAGGAAAAGAGCACCTGGAAAATTTAATACACACAGGACAGATAGAAGGAAAGAGAGGCAGAGGAAAGCAGTGAGAGAGATACTTGATTGACTTGAGCAAATGTATGGCGCAGAGAAATTTGGAAGATATACAAAGTAAGAAAAATATTGAAAGTGACAAGAGACAGAGTCAAGTAGAAGCCCACGATCGCCTAAGTCGTGAAGGGAGACGGCAAATGAAGAATGAATGGCGAAGCAAGGTTTGGGAGATATACCAAGAGGAAAAATATTGAGATCGAAAAGAGACAGACTCAAGGGGAAGTCCATTATCGTCTAAGTCTTGAAAAGAGAAGGCACATGAAGAAGAAGATACTTAACATCAGGGGGAGCCAGTTAAAATTCCTCGGTTACACGATGAGAGAAAAAAGGCTTGGTGAATTTGACATTCACAGGATATATGTTAAAGATAAAAGTGACATAGAAACAGCGAGTAAAGTACCTAAAATGTTGTGTGAATGGATGGCTGAACGGGTACACATAACGAGGAAAAAGGTTTTGGAGAATTTGACACTCACATGGCATATTGTCAGTAAAAAAGGACAGAAGAGGACAGCAAGTAACCTACCTAACACACTTGTCTAAATCGATGGCTGAACGGGTACACATCATGAAGAAAGAGTATTCGATCTTCACAGGACGTTTAAGTGGTTAATCGAGGAGAGGGAAAAAGCAATTAATCTATGAAAAGCTCTTGTATAAATAGATGGCAGTACGGATTTTGTGTAGTATAGTGAAAAAGGCTTACTCGAATTAAAAACAAAGACGACGTTGTGGAGAGCCGTGGTCACGGACGTACTGAAGAAATACAGCACATTGAAGTAAAAGAAGTCACTTTGGCCAAACCGTTGTAATATTATTTTTTTAATCATATCACGCCAAGCAAGATGAAACCGCCACTACTCATTCCTTTCTCTCACTGTAGTAATTTAGAATTTATAGACGAATTGTCATGACCAAGAACGCATTTCTAAAGCTAACCAGATTACTGAGAGACAGGAAAATCTCATTGGAAGCAAAGAAAAGAGTGCTGAACTGCTATGTGATATTCGTCCTTATTTATGGTAGTAAAAGTTGAACGATCTCCACGAGAATGAATGAGAGGCTTGAGTCTAGAGAAATATGGTTCTACAGAAGGATGCTGAGGATACCAGGGAATGAGCACGTGAGCAAAGATGAGGTTGTAGAGATGATGCAAACAAAACAAAAAACTCATACTTAACATCAGGAAAATAAGGTTCCTGGGACACATAATTAGGAAAGAGGAACTGGAGAATTTAATATTTACAGGACGGATAGAAGGAAAGATAGACAGGGAAAGCAGCGCGAGTCATACTAAATTAAAAACTCGTTTGAGATTCAAGCTTTCAGGGAAGCAAATAAATGGGAGTTCCACAGACGGGAAGTGGGAGAAAAAAAAAACTATATTAGATTCGAAGATACGGTTATATTTAACGACTTCAATGGTAAAAGATTAGGACTTTCCTAGATGCCAATCGAGTAGCACGCTTAAATTCCCAAGGATAACAGCAAGAAATGCAAAAACCGATTGGGCTCTCACCAAAGTTTCTTGTAATTTATGTTATTGTCTGCCTACCATCTCTGTTTTTCCGGACTTTATTTTTTGCATTGACAACTTTTCCGTTTTTGCTATAAATTTTGTATAACGCTCATAATCATATAATAATTCTGTTTGTGCCTTCCTTAGTTAGTTACTTAGTTCCTCCGTCCGTGACGCCACTTAAGAAAGATAACACACTCTCTGCACGAGCTTTTCCTTCCCCTCTATCTTTTTATAATCTATAAACGCTACTCTCCTCAGCCTTTCTCTCACCTTTGCCAAACAAAGGGTAGTAAAGAATGAGAGAATAGTAAGAGAGAGCCTATAGCATCACCGTAGCAGTAGCAACTTAAGCTGGTGGTTGTATACGTAATTGTGCATGTATATGTGTGTGTACAGTACAATATAGCAACAACAGATTTGTTTTCGTATCCCGCGACCTAATAACGAAATTTCTGGCTTTTTCATCTTTGGTCATTACTCAGTTGGTCTTTTCTGTTTACAATAGACACAGGAGCCATGACTTTTCAATAAATAAAAAAAACAACATTTTCTCTTTCAAGACCTCTCACAAAATAGCGTACAGTATTTTCGTTATGGTCTGTGCATACGCCGCTTAATATAGGAATACCAGAAAGTAGCTTCTATGGATATTACTTTTATAGATGTTTTTATTAAAATTACACTCTGTGTTATCGTTATTTTTTATCCAATACCTTTATGTTTGAAGACGTTACTCTTATTTTTTGTAAAATTTTTCCAGGAAATCATAATTATCCTTCCGTCAAAATTCCACGGGTTCTGCTAGTTCTTATTAATAATACTGTACGAAAATACTGGAATAAAAGCTTGAGCGAAATACGGGTTTAATCACATGAGAGACACGGATTAAGAATAAATTAGCAGAGAATAACGTCTTCTGTGCAGCAATGCGTATGTACCAAACTCTGAGCCTTGCGTCCCACTTTCCAACGAATATTTTCATGAGCAGACGTTTACTCATAGCGAATGGACGAGTCCTTTTTCAACAATTTACGTACAAAAAGTCGGTCCTCTTTCTACACAACAAGTTTTTGCTGCTGAGTCTATCGGAAGGGCGTTGTTCACGTAAGACAACGCCCCATAGGATATTGAATACGAGTTAGGGCGAATTCCTTTATTTCCGATCAATGCTTCTTAATTAACAGTCATAAACTGTAAAATAAATAAATGAACGTTGTAATAAAATTGCTTCTTTGAAAAGAGAAAAAAATAACAATGTTCGTTTGACACGGAATTAAAATCGTTAAAAACCCATTGGGCACACATCTTTTACAAATTTTTTTAGAAAATATAAATTGCCTATTATTCAGGTCATCGAGAATTCGGATATTGTTAAAAAAAGAGTCTTTCAAAGGCACCGTTTCGCTGGCATATTAAGACACAACCATGAACTGTTCCGCAGACGACTTCATAAGAGGAAAATAGCCAAATACATAAAAAGGAGAAATTCTGGTGGTGGCCGGGGACAATAACTAATCAAAAAGGATACAAAGGGGTCGTTTCAGTACGTACGTTTCGAACTAAACATTCTGTTTCTCTACAATTAGCTACTTCAGAGATCGGCCGGCTTCCGCTTCGTGTTCTACCCGCTTTGTAACAAAGACGCATGCGCATAACGTGAAATAAGAACGCATGCGCATAACGTGAAATAAGAACGCTTCTCCCATCCCTAACCGTGCGCTTCCCACTTTTCTTTTTCATGCAAGAGAATTATCAAAGAAAAAATCAATATTCACGTTTTCCTTGTAGATATGAGTCCTTTGTTGCTCGTACGCAAGAAATTTTTCTCTTCATCGAATGTATGTGTTAGGGTGAAAGGTGTTGGGGTTATATTTTATTTGGCCCTATGGCAAAAGATCGCAAATATATTTAAATGAGAATTTTTTTTTTTGAATTTCAGTGTTTTTATTGCTCTGTCTCTCTCTCTCTCTCATTCTGTTTTTTCCCCTTTTTCATCTGTTTCTTTGTTTCCATATCAGATTTGTTTACAGTTTGTTTTGCATCCTTATAACAGTGGTGCTGAAAAGTTTTGACCTTTTCTGATTTCCGAGAATTTGACCAAAATAATAGCCATCAGATGTTTAGAATGAATACGTGGTCAGATCAAAAATATTTTCTAAATTTCAGCCGACAACGTTGTTCAGTCAACGATGACAAATGGCTTATGCATGTATACGATTAATGTCACTATATATATATATATATACATAAACGAACATACTTAGAGGGTGCGATGGATAAATTGGTGCCTAAATTACGCAAAAATAAAATAAAGTTTATCATCTGACGCCTTCGTGTTGATTCTGAGACCTTTACCAACGAATTCAATAGTTATTTTCTTATCCGAACGATGAAAGAGAGTTTTCCGAAGAAACGTACCATCGTAATTATGTACCTCAACTAAATCGCTGAAAGAACAGCACAGTATGAATAAAAAAGGCCCCAAAAAGCTTGGGGTCCAGGATGGCATTCCAGTCCCCCACTAAGACGAGTCGCGTTGAATCCTCCAGGAAGGGCTCCAACCGCCGACAAAACGAGATGCGCTCCTCCCGGTAGTTGGGTGCATAAAGAGCAACCAGCCGAAACGCATTGCTTTTCACTGCAATATCGGCCACGATCAGCCGGCCCTCGGTACCGGCATGAACAAGATCCGCCTTCGCGTCTAGGGTACGCTTAACCAGCAAAGAAACTCCTCTGGCCAGCCGGTTCCCATATGCTGAATAAATGCAAAGTCGTTAGACAGAACACAGGCATCGGTATTGCAAACAAAGTGAGTCTCTTGGATCGCGGCGACATCCAAGGACAAGATATCTCGAATTGTTTTAATTTATAAATTTCATAATATTTTAAAAATACTTTAAAATTATGTTGTGTTTAGTTTATAAACTTATTAATTAAAAATTACATTTACTAATCAAAAATTGAAAACTTTAACGCAAATTCTGATACTTTCGTATTTTTAAAATAATTTAAAATGTTTTTAGGTAGTCGTAGTTCTTTTTTCGTATAGTAATTTCTATATGTACAAAAGAGTTTATGTGTTTCAGGGTTTCTTCCCCTTACAGGAAAAAGATTTATACAATTATGCCACTTGGGATCGCCATACATTTATTTTATCTTATCTGTCAACACATTTCAATTACGATAGAAAAGTTAAAATTGAGTTTAACTTTGTTTAAAAAATAGTTTTATTCTAAATTTCATGCTATAAATAAGCAATACCTGTGTAAATCCGATTAATTTAACATTAAATTTCCTAATTTTTCAAAATATTGTGTTACAGATGTATATTTCATTTTTGAAAGTTTATGTTATTTATATAAATGTGTCAATTGCTCAAAAATGGCCGAAAAATTGAAAGATTAAAAGCAAGTCTCAAAATTAAAACTCAAATAAAAGTTTCAAGAAAACATTTTTTATTATTAAAAATCCAAACTAAACGTTAGTTATCGAAAATGTGCGGATGTACCTACATAATTCATCAAACTCTTTCAAAATTCTCTGAACGGTTCTCACATTGACACCCAAATGCTCTGTACTGTTCATAATGAACTTTCCGGCGCGAATGTTAAGCACGATAGCCTTTCTTTTCGAAATTTCTAAGGAGTGAATTGCGTCACGGTACGTCATGGTGGTCTTTTCTTTTTTCACAGTCGGTACCCAAATGATCTTACTATACCGTGCGGTAGACAAAATAAAAAATAAACAACCCGCTTGTATGAGTTTATAATATAAAAAGGCGACAATTTACCCATCTACTTTACCCTGTGAGTTTTTAAATATATATATAAAAACAAATCTATTTATATATATGTGTGTGTGTATATATATGTGTGTGTGTGTGTGTGTGTGTGTGTGTATGCGATTTTTTTAAACGTTCTCTCGACCTCTTGACAACCTCAGAGCAAATGCTCTGTTTTCATTATTAAATAGAATCAGAAGGAATGCGTTGGTTCAAAAGCCCTATTCGAACTTCGTTCAATCGCGTCCGAGCGGTTTTAGGCACGTCAGATCTAATGTTCATTTTCTATACGGGATACAGGTTCAAATCCAGACAGAGGAACCACATTTTTCTAACAAGATATCTCGACTATTCAGGTGGTAGATGTAAATAAATAAATATACTGTTTAATAATAAAAACAGAGTATCTACTTAAATATTATTTTCTATTAAAAATATATCGATTTTAATCCTAATATATATCCTAGATCGCATAATAACTAGTTTACAAAAGGAATTATATATATATATATATATATATATATATATATATATATATATATATATATATATATATTCCTTTTTGCAAAAGAGTTATTACGCCATCTAGGTTTCTACTATGAGTGGTGTATTAAGGTATAATAACTTGTTTACAAATAGAAAAATTTCAAAAGTTTTATTATATAATTGTATTGAACCATTTTAATACAAATGTGCACTGGTGTAACCTTATTATGATAAAAAGTAAGTAATTAAACAATCAATGAATCAATATATATATATATATATATATATGTATATATACCACTCAGTGAGTTACGCAACCTTGGTTTCAATCTTCAAGTGTTTTTACATCAACTGATTATGCAACATTTTTTCAAGGACATTCGGAACGCTCAAATGGAAGTTTAAAATAACTGAAATTTCAAAATAAGGCGAAAACCCTCAAGAAATGTAAAAGTCTTTGCCTTTTTTTCTTTCAATTTCCACACGTTGTTAGCTAATCGCTATGATTTTAAGGGTTTCTAGCCTGAATGGTAGATTTGTGATTATACCAACAATTTTGAAAGTTTTCATTATTACATTCTAACTGAATATTTTCACTGTCAACTGTATTTTTGACTTTAACGTTTTTATATATTTCTCTGTTCATCTTGGCTTTACTTTTGCTTATATATATATATATATATATATATATATATATATATATATATATATATATAAATATACAAGTATATGGTAGGTATGGATGGAATAATATTCCGTTTTGAAAGAAACACTATTCTTAAAAGTGTCCAATACAAAGTAAAGCTAATGATATTTATTTAGAATTTATAACATAAATATGTTATAATATCAAAATAAAAGTAGCCTACAAAAGTAGCAGTGATATTTTATCATATTTATGTTATAAATTTTAAACAAATACTATATATATATATATATATATATATATCTCCAGATGAATTGAACCAGTAGGTTTAGAATCAAGAGTTCCCTGTAACATATCTTTTTAAAAGTGCTCAATACAACAAAAATTGAAGAGTGTAATGTAATTACGATAAATTTTTTTATTTAAAATTAATTTAAATTACGTGGCGACACGGAAATTCCTATGTTTTGAGATTTAAAGTTTCCTTTTTTCATCTCGCCATGAGGCAATATGATGTTTTGTTTAATGTAATTAATCAGAACGTAGAGCGATTTGAAAATTGAAAATATAGGTTAGATGTTTTAAATATATATATATATATATATATATATATATATATGAATTGTCTGAACATTATTTTTGATCGATATCCATATTTCATATTTAAGTAGATATTCTGTTTTTAATTAAACAGTATTATATATTTATATCTGCTGGCCTGATTATTTACGATAAATTTGTTTTATTACGAAAATATGTGTCATCTGGCAGGATGACACACATTTTCGTAATAAAAATGTAAAAATAAAAACTTTTTACATTATATTTTACACATTTTCGTAATAAAAAATATTTAGCGTAAATAATCAGGCCAGTATATATAAATATATAATACTGTTTAATTAAAAACAGAATATCTACTTAAATATGAGTATCGATCAAAAATAATGTTCAAGCAATTCATTTCAAATTGTTTATAACCAAGTTTGGTTAATCTTCGTTAATTTCCGTAACATGTTTACACACACACACACACACACACACACACACATATATATATATATATATATATATATATATATAACAGACTATGAAAATCTATTATGTTTAATCATGAGCGGCTTTAATTTCAGGTGAAAATAAAGACAATAATTTCCAACATTTGTGTATTTTTATTATGCTGGTTCTAAGATTTCAGCTCACATGAGCTTTCTTCAGAGAGGTTACAAGGACGTTAACATGAAGACACCAACCATCAATTGTGATTTTATCTTGTGTTAACATTAAACATTGCTAAGCAACAATAACAGTCACCGAATAGCAGAATACATGTGTGTGTGTGTGTGTGTGTGTGTGTGTGTGTGTGTGATTCACACCGAAATGACCTTAGGCTTGGTTCTATACATGGAAGATTTTAGATTCACCTTCTACATCGACCGTCGTGGTTACGTAGTAATTTAACTTTTTGAGGTGACTTCGAAAACAAAGTTAATTTGCCATCTTTTAGGTCACGATTCAGCTTATTGAGATCAACTGCTTTTAGATGAATGTCCCTCACAGACATCAAAAATACGATTCAAATCGTTCGTATTTCATGGCAGAAATCTCGCTCTACTTTATCATTGTATTTTCTTCTGTGAAACTCAATAAATCTTTGTAAACAATAAAAAAGCGGACAATATTGTCAAATAAAATAGTGGTTTATCATTCAAAAGACACTGGTTGCTTTTTTTAAATAAAATTCAAGATGTAATTCCATTCGAAGTGTTTTATTAATTTCCCCTCTTTTTATATTTTATTTAGTTTGAGTTTGAGTTTGAGTTTTGTTCAAAGGCATATCGACCTCTGTGGGTTATTTAATTCCAAAAAAGTAGACTTTTAAGATATTTTTTTAATATTCGGTTATAGTAAGAATGTTGATTTAGTTAGAGGTTGATAACAAAAAATATTTTTAGTTTTATTTTATTTTGGAAAACTGAAGATGTCTTCTAGTTTTGTATTCAAAAATATATTTCTGGTAATATTTTTCATTTCAAAAATGTTTTATGGTAATAGTTTTTTTCTTCAGAAATGTATTGTCGGCAACATTTTTTGTCCAAAAATGTATATTTTTCTATAACAGTCTATTTTTATGTATATATTTCTATAAACGTCTATTTCTATACTTTCACAGTGTTTTGACCCCAGTTTGGAGGTTAACTATTTGCCCATAGCTTGGACCCTAACAGGTGCTACCCCTCCGGGTTAGGGTGGATCTGGGAACAACAGCAATTAAGAAGGGGTTCCATGCTCCTCACAACCTCCCAATCAGAGACCTTGCTGCTGGATGCAGTTTACCGTCATACCCAGGACTCTTTTATTTAGTCAGAGATTTTAGAGATAACGTGCACAAAAAATAAACATTCTAATCTTTCGCTCCCGCTATTCCTTAATTTTCTACAAAAATGAATATTCAATTTAACACCGTTAATCAGATTTGTCGGGCATGTTTACCAGTTGTTGATCACGTGATTCGTTGATCACGTGATATGCCGTCTGACGAGTGTTCGCTACTGACCTGTTGTCTCAATCAATTGCGTTTAATATGCACAAAGAAGTCAACTATCTGCTACCTGTTACAGGCGCACGCACGAGGGTTTGTTTTGCGATTCGAAGAGAAAAAAGCATTCAAAACAATTCTAAAATCTTCATTCCTCGAATGGGTTTAGGAGGAGAATGTTTAAATAATTAATATGTATTGAAACCCTCCACTGACAGCACGTTCAAATTTATCAGTTTAACTGTCTGCAAAAGAGCTGTTGTCACCTAACACACATAGTTACAACAAGACCGTCTTCGTTTTTTTTTTACAGTAAAGTTCACCCTGTGCAAAGGCCGGGAATTACTCGAGAAAGAGGGTTACGTTAAAAGAAAGACAAAAAAAAATAAATGATATCTGTTAAATCAAGAACTGAGGAAATTAAAATTATAATACACTTGGGAGTTTGTTCCACACAGTATTGATTCAAGGGAAGAAACTGGTCGAGTAGAAATTAATTCTCACTAATGGAATACACAGAAAATGTAGGTGATTTGCTACAATCTAAGTGTCATGGTGGGTCCTAGCCGCGAAGATTAGACTTTGCGGAATAAAGGAATGTAGTTCGTCCGATCACTTTCCATGGAAGTAGCAATAGAGCGGTGAGGGACTCGCCACATCCCACCTGTGAGGGAGAGACTGTTTGGCGAGTGGAAAATAATTCTTCTACAGCAAAAACCCGCTTTGGAACTCTGGGACGTAAGAACTGGGCAGTTCCCGCAAAAATATGACAACAGTACCTCCTTTTCCACCTGATCTCGACTCTTCTTAAGGTCGGGGGTACTTACTGAAGCGGCAAAAGAAGATGCTCATTTTTACCTGCATCATTGGAGATGGACCGTACAATATTTCTATTATCTCTCTCTCTCTCTCTCTCTCTCTCTCTCTCTCTCTCTCTCTCTCTCTCTAATTCAAAATATGTTCTTTTTACTATGGTATTTTCGGAGTTTTTTGCATTTTCGCGTAAAATTTTCGTTTTCACAGCCACAGTTCGGATGTGCGTTGTGGTGCATTGGATATCGGCTCGGAACGAGAAATCGGGAAGCCGAGTTCGAATTCCAGCTGAATTCATTGCATTCACTTACGCGCAAATACCCTTGGGAAAGGTATTAATCCGTCTATTCCTTCCAGTTACGGGTTAAATAACAGGAGAGATTGGGTTCTATAGCTTTGGTCGGCAACCGGTCTACCGCAGAAAGCAATGACAACCTACTGCGGGATAATCTTCTGCCCAGTCAGTCATGTCCCTTTCGAGACATGATCGCCCACGGATGGCACTTAACTGACTTATTCTCGGAGTTCTTATGTAGAACCACATTTTTGTTGCCTCCAGTTATTTCTTCATCTGTGAGTATCTTCTCGATTATTCACTGCCACGTAGGACGACCGATTTTACAGGACCCGTTTCTTTCTTTCAAATGAAATTTTTCTGTTTTCTTATATATTTAACTTAGCTTTTAAAAGCGATTTTCACTATCCGAATTCCATTTCGGATTTTGTTGTTACATTCAACATATACAGCAAAGCAGTTCAGAGAGCATTAGAAGTTCTATCAGGATTCATGGCGACTTCAATCTTAATAACATAAGATATGCAGATTATGCAGTGCTGATAGCTCACACAGAAAGGAAACTAAAGACGATAGCGACAGAATACAAGAAGAAAAGACTAAGTACAGCCTACAAGAAAAGAGAATGCATGGTTATCAGTAAAAACATAAGAGCAAAATTCAAATTACATATCGGGAATTATGAAATCAAACAAGAGTACACAAATATCAATATTTTGGAAGTGTTCTAACAGAAGATAGAAAGTACAATTCTGAGATACGAAGACGTATTAGGATGGCCAAAGAAGCCTTCCAAAAGCAAAGCAAAGTATTAAGAAACCGAAAAATCTCGCTAGAAACAAAGAAAAGTGCACTAATCTGTTACGTGTTATCTGTTTCCAAAGATGAAGAAGAGACTTGAAGCTATAGAAATGCTGTTCTACAGCTAGTGGTGATACTATGTACCGAACATCTGAGCAACAACGAGGTTTTATAGAAAATGGGAAAAAAAGAACACTTATTCTTCACATCAGGAAGCTCGGTGGAGTAATGGATGATAGCTAACATTGAGGAATCGGAGAGATCAGTTCGAATTCCAGTCGAGTTGATTGCATTCACGTACGTAATAATACCCTTTGGAAAGGTACGGATCTATTTCTTCTCTCCCCATCTATGAATAAATAGCAGACTGGGTTATATAGCCTTGTGTGCTACTAGTTTAGGTGAAAGGAAAACTATGAGTTCAAAATCGTTCTGGATGTGGACAATCTCGGCCGGAGTATAAAAAGGTTTTGCATAGGGTAAAGCCTCCTAATATGAAAAAAATAAAATTCAAGTTACAGAAGCATCGACAACAACGAACCAAGAGAGTGCGATGGCGAAGGGTCGTCACTGGAAACGATAGGCTGAGAGAGAGAGAGAGAGAGAGAGAGAGATCACATCAGAATAGACAGTTACAATTTATATGACATAATGAGGAAAGAGGGCTTAGAACAACGTTTGGGAGAATAAAACTTAAGGACAAAATTTATTAAGAACTACAAGGGGAAGTACAACGGGTTTGTGCAAATGTATGGCAGAACAGGATTTAGGATTTATGACAGAAATCAAACTTTACTATGAGCTACAAAGAAAAGTAATTTTAGAAGAGCCATGTTCTTTCCCGCATTAAAAAGATACGGCACACGGAAGAAAAAGTATCATGAGAAATTAGTAAATTTGTGTAATTTTTTTAGCTAGTAAAAACAAGCAGCACTATTTAAATATTAATTAACCCTCTAGGGCCATTCGTATCATATTTGATACAGTATGAAAACAAGCCTTGAAAGAAATATTTTCCTGAAAAATTTTTTATATTTATATTTTATAAATTTCAAATGAAAGCAGTTCTGACTGCTCAGTCAATGAATAACAAATGTTTCCTTATAAGGAAATACCAAATGTTTCCTTATAGGGAAATACTGTATCAAATATGATACGAATGGCCCTAGAGGGTTAAGAAAAAATTAAATCATTGAGACATAAAAAACTAATTTAAAAAATATATTTTTAGATCATAAGAATTTCGAACTGTTAATAATGGCTTAGTCATACAAGGCTTTTTAATTAAACCATAGGTAGGGATAAAAAAGGTGGATTCATGCCTTTTATTTGCGCGTAAGTAAATATGATAGACCCAACTGAATTTGAACTCTGATCTCTGATTTTCAATATATAGCTATTATCCATTACACCACACACACATCCAAACTTACTGAACCTAGTATTCCCAAGCGTCATCCATCTAGGTACTGGCCAGGCACAACGTTGATTAACTTTTTACGGGAACCGATGTTTTAACGTGATATGGCCGTAAGTTATCTAATATCGAGAATTCATCTTTCCGTTTGTGTATATTTCTGAGATATGTTAGTATTTACAGTATTTGCATTGTTCGGAATATTGTCCTTATCTTTACTGACATGTTTACGACGGTTCGGCCGTTGTATGCTCCGGCCTTCTTCAGGTCTAGGAATTTCGAACCGAACCGAACATTTTATGATGATCAGTTCAGTATATCATTCTCATTTAACTTCTGGTAGTAATGTAGTTATCCCCCTTTAACTTAAATCTCTAAGTTATTTGTCAATGACAGTTGTAGCTTAGTATTGAACTCACATCTCTTTGGGTGAAGTCACTGGAACTAGCCAACAACTGAAATGAATAATACATGTCACTCGAAGAGAAAATAATGCCATAATCAAGATGTTGACATTCAACACAACTTCAAATAAAAGGTTAGGAACGAAAATCATCAATTTTGTTTTTTAGAAACCTGTTTTCTATATCCACTAGGCCATGTCTTCTCAATGATATAGACATTGGTTAGTACCAAGTATTTGATATTAATTTTTCTACTCCAAAAAGAGGCGCAAACAGTGCTAACATTGTCCAGTTTTTTTTTTAGTAACGTGTAGCTTTATATTGTACATTTCTCCTCAATTGTTTCTTTACCTGTGACTTTTTTACTTAGTTTTTCTATCTTTTTGTGATACGTGATTTGTAACTTGTTTACTTGAATTCACTATATTTTGCCTGATAATTTTAAAGATTTTTTTCCGTTATTTTAAACAACATTTATTTAATAAATGTCTTTTCTTGCCCGTAACATTTTCCTGTGACTTTTTTTTACTGAGTTTGTCTATATTTTTTCTGATACGTGATTTGTAAATTGTTTGCTTGAATTCACTCTATTTTGCCTGATAATTTTAAAGTTTTATTTCCGTTATTTTAAATATCAATAATAAATGTCTTCTTCTTACCCGTAACTTTTTCATGTTTTTCTAGTGATATTCAACTTTTTTTAACTTGATTCATCAGCTTTTGCCTGATAAGTATGAAGTTTCTTTCCCCTTTTTTTAAACATTATTTATTTAATAACTGTTTTTTTTTTCATTTTCTTTTTACAGGTAAGTGAAAGGTTTCTTAGCGAAAAGTTACCTTCATATTTCTCAATGGAAAACTTACATGCCTTCAGCCATTTTGACTTCATCATACATCAAATAGGTAGGTAGAAACCCTAATAATAAAATTATATTTGCATTATCTCGATACATCTTTATCTATAACAATCAATTTACATGCTTCGCTGATGGCTTATAAGTATTTTTTGTCTGTTTTTTTTTTGTCGTTTTTATTTAAATGAATATCCATCTAATCTATGATATGGATTCGCTCCGGATAGAGTATGTTATTATTGACGCAATACCAGGCCTAAGAGACACGCAAGTTAGCAGGGTATCGGTGTGTTGTAAGTGCGGTGTAGAAGAAAGTAAGTGCTCATTATAAAGATAATAATGAGATAACAATTGATATTAGATTTGATAAAGTTAAGTGTGCATTTATCTGGGAAGCATCCTCGCGGTAGTGATATTGGGAAGAAGCTGTTTGATTGGAACATCCTCTTTACCTATCAATATGTATGTAATGAAGATGAGTCGAACCTGTTGATGTATGATGTGAAGGTCATAGATAGCGGATCAGATTAAAAAATGGGTGAGCTGAGTTCGAATTCCAGTCAAATCCAATACATTCACTTACGTACTAATGGCTTAGGGAAAGGTATTAATGTATTTCTTCTCTCTCCAACTATGGGTAAGAATAGATTCTATAGCCATGGGAGCAATCATTCATAGAGAAAGAAAAAACTGAGTTCAAAACCAGCTTGGAATTGGAATTTTGGACATCTAGGCCGAAAAATAAAGCAGTTTGGGGAGAGTTAATACATCAACCTACAAAAGCAGAAATTACATCGGCAAAATCGGCAAAAAATTAGCAACGGCAACAACGAACCAACTCAGAATATATTGCGATGGCGAAGGGTCGCCACTAAGAACGATGGGCTGAGAGAGAGAGAGAGAGAGAGAGAGAGAGAGAGAGAGAAGTGACAGAATTTACACATAATGAGGAAAGACGGCTTGGAAAATACGATGCTCAAAGAACAGCTGAAGGCAAGAAGTACAAAGGAAACGACCACTTGACATACTTGATAAGATTGATAGCAAAACAGTGTTTGGGGGAAAATAACAGAAATATAACACTTACTAAGAGCTACAAGAGGCAGAAAAATGTGAAGGGACATGATCATCCATGACTTTATGGGACACGGTACATAGAAGAAGAATGCTGTTCGTCATCTGATATATCGCATCCTAGAATCTGTCATTTCTCCCCCAGCTCTGGGTCAATAGCTGTTCAGTAACGTCTGTAGTTCTCCCCACTGAAAGAGTAAGTTTTTGCTGGAACGCTGTTAAAGTGGGTCGGGGCATCTCGGTGTGGTGTTATGCTTAACAAGCTTGTCTCGATAAAATCTGTTACAACTGAGTAGTGAGTTCGATCCTTACTGGGTGCCCCATACTATCTACATCTAAGGGGTGCTTCAAAATTTTGCTGTTAAATTGGGTCGGTAATAATCTCTGCACCTATACAAATTAACCAATGTACACTCGTATTACCGAAAAAAAAATACACCTTGTCAACATCAAATGTGGTCTTTTATACTTATTGAATCTCGCCATTTCACGCGAGATTACCACATTCTATTCAATAAAACCTGTTACAATCCTTGCATCCTTTTCGTTTATTTTTTTTTTGTTTGTTCTTTTTGTCTTCAACGTGCCGTTAGCAGAGAGAGCACACCTTCAGTCTCTTTTAGGTCCTCTGTTTGTTGTACAATAGCAGGACACACTGGGATCTACAGCCGGAACAAGAATTGGCAACCCAACCTACTGCAGGAAAAATTTTCACATCACATGCGGTAGGAGACTGCTTGTGGATTAATAAAAACAAAAAAATACGTTTTATTGATAGAGAAGAAGCCGATTCAAACTGCACAGGATAAATACCGCCACAAGTACGTAGTGAATACGTAGTAAGAGTGATCTTGGTCATAAACATCTAAAATAATGTCCCTAAATAGTGAAGAATGGTGGAACATTTGCCATGGAGGTAATGAGAGAGTAGCAAGACACTTGCGTAAAAGCGTCTGTGGTATGTACGGATATTGAACTATTACTAATTTTGTCCCGTAGTGCATGACTGTTAGCAAAAGGATGAGCCCAAATTAAAATTAAATACTGGGGATACCGAAAATCAAAACAACTACAAAAAATTAGATATCCGAGAAGTGTTCTAAAAGAGTACGGAAAGTGCAACACTAAAATCGGAAGTTAAGCAGAGTAATAGGACGCAGGAAAAACAAGGAAAAGAGTATTGAACTGTTACATTATATATGTTTTACTGGCAGTGAATACTGGACAATCTCCTCAAATATTAAAAGATGCAGTAAAGATGTGGTTCTACAGAAGCATGCTGGGGATACCTGTACTTAACTCATACAGAAAGTGAGAGTTGAAAATTCTGGAGCACGTAATAAGAAATAAGGACAATAGAGAAAAATAGAGAAAAATAAAGTTTATTAAAAGCTATAAATGCTAGGAAGTTGAGGAGGACCATGATCGCTTAGGTTCTGAGGGTTACGACACATAAAGAAGAAACATTTTTTTAAAATCTGTCAAAACTGAAAAGTGAGCATAAACCCGATGATACACAGGAAGTTTATATGTTTCAATATTTTCTTTAATCTGTTTTTATATACGTCTAAATCTAATAACCATGGAGTTGTATCATTTGTATGTATCAAATATATATTTCGTTTCAGAAGTTTTAATTTTTGTCGAATGGAAAAATTCCTAAATTGCAAAATGGGACTAAAACTTAGTGCGATTAACTATATTTTTAACCACGAACTTGTTTAAACGCACCCTAAAATAACATATCTAAACTTATTTATAAATGGAACTTTGTCTGTCTGTCTGTGTGTGTGTGTGTGTGTGTGTGTGTATCCGTTACCTATAGACTCCGAAACGGCTGAACCAATTTTCTTGAAAATTTATACAGTTGTACTATAAGTGTCTGCGAGTGTTCTTAGTTTTCTTTTGTGTCGAGCTACCCCCGATAAATATCGAAAATCGATAATCGAAAAAATCGGGTTATAGAAGGAGTGGTCCGATTTTAATCAAACTTGATACACTCATAGACAAAGACATAAGAAACTACATTCAGAAGTTTCAAAGTTGCAGTTCTTACAATAGTGCAGAAAATCGATAATATATATACTAAACGCAATTGGTAAAACGTCGCAATTATTTTATTATTTCAAATATTCATAGACTGAGTCTGATCTCCAGGACCATGTATTAGTTTTAAAGCTTTTATTACACCCGAGCAACGTCGGGCTATACTGCTAGTGTGTTATAATTGAGTCCATGTATGTCTATATATTTGAAACTAGTTGTTATTAATAGAATACATAAGACGGACATATTATTAAAATCTCAAGTTTATACCATAACAAGGAACAAAACAACATTATCAGAAAAAATTTGGTTAGTGATACTTTATAACTTTTTACTACCGATAAGGTTACCGAAACACAAATTTAAAATCAACTAGAAAATAGCATTAATCAGCCACAAAATGAATCTAATAATTAGTATACTGGTGATTACAGTTCTTAACATAAACAAATAAGAAATATGCTGCGAAATGAATAATCTTCTTCAAGGCACTGGAACAAGAAAGGTAATATTTATTATCAGGATATACTAGTACCGAAGGCACTAACTTCTTCGACATCAAACCAGGAATTTTTCAGCGTGGCAACCTTGCACAACTTGTCATTGTTATCACCCTTGATTACATATTGAGAACTCTCCTCGACAAACACCATCATTTATTTTATCACAAGTTGATATTCTACAAAAAAGTTAAAAAATACTGACTGTGCTGGTGACATAGCTATCACTGCAGACACGATTACCAATGTTATAGTTCTGCAACATCATTTAGAAAATGCTGCCAATGATCAATGCATCGATGCATCTATAATTAAATTCATGGGTTTCAACCAACAAGGCTTGATACAAACTTTCTTAGATGAATCAATAAAATCTGTAGAGTCTTTTACATACCTCGAAAAGTGAGATAAGTTCTATCGAAAAGGATGCGAAAATTCGCATGGCTAAAGCCTACATACCAAAAAGGAAATTGATGCTGAACTTCAGGAAGAGACAACTGAAGTTCCTGGGACATGCAATGAGGAAGGAGAGCCTGGAGAACCTGATACTGACTGGTCAGATAGAAGGAAGGAGAGACAGAGGAAGGCAGCGGATAACATATTTGCAGGGCCTGATCAGGTGGATGACGGAACGGGGGTTGCCAGGAGCAACAGGAGCAAACATACTTAGAGCCACTAGAGATAGGGAGACGTGGAGAGCCATGATCGCCTACGTCCTGAAGGGACAGGGCACATAGAAGAAGAAGAAAGCCTACATCACCTTCAATAAAATGGATGTAATGAAGTTGATTTATTAATTAATGTGCGTTAAGGATTATTAAGGATGTGCGTTGTGGTGCAGTGGATATCGACTCGGAAAGACAAATCGGGGAGCCGAGCTTGAATTCCAGTTGGATTTCTTGCATTCACTTACGCGCAAATACCCTTGGGAAAGGCATCAATCCGTCTCTTCCTTAAAGTTATGGGTTCGATAATAAGACAGATTGGGTTCTATAGCCCTAGTCGGCAACCAGTCTACCACAGAAAGCAATGGCAACCTACTGCGGGATAATCTTCTGCCCAGTCAGTCATGTCTCTTTCGAGACATGATCGCCTAAAGGGTGTATCACTTATGGCATTTAACTGACTGATCTATTATACAACCTAAATTAGATATTCTTTCGAGCCAATGTAGAAATGGTGTCAATTTATGATGCAATTAACTAAACCTTTATAGTTTTAGTTGGATGGAACCTACAATCGAATGCTGAGAGCTATACTTGGAGGCAGCTCTATCGGCCTATCCCTGATATTACGCAAATCTTACGCAAACTCAGAATGATTTTAGCAGTATACTGCAAAACTCGCGTGTTATCTCTTGCTCTGAATACATCGCTATGGAACAAGAAGAGCTGGTCGCCCAACAGCCACCTACATTAGCCTGCTGTGTTATCATACAGAATGCGTCCCTAATGACCTTCCACACTTGATGCAAGACCGTGATGATTGACGTGATTGACTCATGGATGTCCGAGCTGGCACAGCAGAATAAAGGCATAAATTATTACCAGAGTGCGTAATATGAGTTCAGAAATCTCTGTGCTTGTAAGATTGCAGAAATGCATTAAATACAGTGTTATGAAAATTATTTATCGGTAAGTGATATTTTAACATTTCTCATGGAAACAAACAACATGATTATCTATACTGAAATAATTTATCAGGTGCAAAAACATAGAACACAGTATTACGACAAAATGTATCTCCTCACCGCATTTAATTTCAACTAAACCACCTGATAGTCTACCAAGAATATATTAATAGCGGATGTAACACTAACATAGGATTCGCCATTTATACTCTATTTCTTGAAGCATTTCGGCTTGGTGTAATCGTTAGCAAGATCGTTTCACTAGATCAGTTACAATTTAGTTCCACACTTTCGGCCTTGTACCACATCTGAGCTACTCTTAGAAAAAAATTAACTGGGTGCCTAATACATTCGGCCTTGTGCCACATCTGAGCTATTCTTAGAAAAAAATTAACTGGGTGCCTAATACATTCGGCCTTGTGCCACATCTGAGCTACTCTTAGAAAAAAATAACTGGGTGCCTAATACATTCGGCCTTGTGCCACATCTGAGCTATTCTTAGAAAAAATTTAACTGGGTGCCTAATACATTCGGCCTTGTGCCACATCTGAGCTATTCTTAGAAAAAATTAACTGGGTGCCTAATACATTCGGCCTTGTGCCACATCTGAGCTATTCTTAGAAAACATTTAACTGGGTGCCTAATACATTCGGCCTTGTGCCACATCTGAGCTACTCTTAGAAAAAAATTAACTGGGTGCCTAATACATTCGGCCTTGTGCCACATCTGAGCTATTCTTAGAAAAAATTTAACTGGGTGCCTAATACATTCGGCCTTGTGCCACATCTGAGCTACTCTTAGAAAAAAATTAACTGGATGCCTAATACATTCGGCCTTGTGCCACATCTGAGCTATTCTTAGAAAAAATTTAACTGGGTGCCTAATACATTCGGCCTTGTGCCACATCTGAGCTACTCTTAGAAAAAAATTAACTGGGTGCCTAATACATTCGGTCTTGTGCCACATTTGAGCTATTCTTAGAAAAAAATTAACTGGGTGCCTAATACATTCGGCCTTGTGCCACATCTGAGCTATTCTTAGAAAAAATTTAACTTGGTGCCTAATACATTCGGCCTTGTGCCACATCTGAGCTATTTTTAGAAAAAAATTAACTGGGTGCCTAATACATTCGGCCTTGTGCCACATCTGAGCTATTCTTAGAAAAAATTTAACTGGGTGCCTAATACATTCGGCCTTGTGCCACATCTGAGCTACTCTTAGAAAAAAATTAACTGGGTGCCTAATACATTCGGCCTTGTGCCACATCTGAGCTATTCTTAGAAAAAAATTAACTGGGTGCCTAATACATTCGGCCTTGTGCCACATCTGAGCTACTCTTAGAAAAAATTTAACTTGGTGCCTAATACATTCGGCCTTGTACCACATAAAAGCTACTCTTAGAAAAACATTTATCTGAGTAAACCAAACTTTCGGCCTTGTGCCAAATCTAAGCTACTCTTAGAAAAAACATTTAACTGGGTTACCCAAATTTACGGGCTTGTGCCACATCTAAGCTGCGGTTAGAAAAACATTTAATTAGGTGTTCTATATATTCGGCCTTGAGCCACGTCTCATCTACGCTTAAAAAACAAAGCATTTAACTGGGTGATCCATATTTTCGGCTTTGTTGCCACATCTAACCTACGCTTAGAAAGTCGCCATTGATTACAGAATTACAAAAATAATAAACTGAAAGAACAAGTAATTCTCGCCACATATTTCAATGTTTCTTTCGTTTTTGTCGTTAGAATAATTTATATTTGACTACATTAAAATAGTCTATTTGATTCAAATGTAATTTATTTTTATTAACAATCCGGTTTTATCAATTAATCAAATGTAAATAGATTCCGATTTGCAATTACGCAGTGTACGAAATATTGAATTTAAAAATCATCGATATATCGGCATGGCGATCATATATACTCTTAAATTAAATTGCAATTTTCTTCAGCAATCAATAACTAAATATCGAATGTTTTATATAATGTCATTAATTAGTTAAATGTTTGTAGAATCTAAAAATGTAAATGCGTTTTCACACTGAGAATTTGAAGTCGATTTTCCCCATGTTTCTTACATATTTATTTTATTCGCTTTACCCCAAGCAAGGCAATAAAGCCTCTATGACAAAACAGGTTACTGAATGTGAAAGACTACGAGAAAATGAAGATGTTACAACGATGAGAGAACAATAAACTAACAGGAATTTAGAAAACAGAGGATGTGTAGAGTTAGATGTTTTAATATCAAAATTGCCTAGAGAGCGAGAAGCCTGAAAAAAGTTCCACAAGCGAAAGAAGAAACTGTTATCATAGAACCTACAGTTATATCTATGGAACAATTACAGAGAGAGATAATTATTTTTTTATGTAGAAATAGCATTTTTATATCAGAATCATTGTCCAGTTCTGTTTCTCTTTAACGATATAAACCGGACAATGGCCTAGTGGATAAATGTGTTGGTTTGTGAATTTGGTGACATAGTGATTGTGAATGTAATTCCTGTGTCGGTAGTGTTTAGTGAACAGGTGGGAAGTATTAACTGAATACTATTAAATAAGAACTAGACGACATTCCCCAGCATGAGCATTAAAACTATAACAGTTTAACCCCGTAGCTTAAATAAAGGGTTAAGTTAGGAATATGTTCCAGTTTACCCTGATCTGTATACACCCGAAGAAGACCGGAGAAAACAACAACCGAAACTTTGTGATAAAATTAAGAAAAATCAAAACAATTGTAAGTAGTGTAAATATTGCTAATTCCTCATGCTAGAAAATCCAGATTTATACTTACACAAAAATAACTCTTAAAAACAGATAATAATGTATTTTAGTCAAAAAGTTGTGAGGAAAAATAGTACCATATTGTTTGGTAATTTTATTCGATCAAGTTTCTTTCGGTTTCGATAAAGACTTCTATGTGAGGTCAGAATCGACTACGTGCAACGATCAAGTGGTCCTTGTTCATATTAAACAATGCTAAATGGAGGCTTTTAGCGATTTTTAAGTGTTATGAGGGTGCTCATTAATCTTCGTCAGCCGCGCTTCCAGTGGAATCTTGGGAGCTAGAAAGCCAAATATTAGAGGTTAGGTGATCTTAAAATTTTCCGGTATCCATTTTGCGTCACTTGAGCCTTGAATGATGGTGCCGAATTTTGCTTAGACACGTAAGGTCTTTCGGTGCATCCATGGCTTGACCCTGTTTCCAGAACATCTATGTACGCAGCAGCGTGGAAAGACCCCTCAGACCTTGTGGAAAAAAGCACGCCCTTCATTGCTGACAAACCCTAAATTCATGACAGTTGCAGAAAATTTTGTTTCCATTACTCTTAGAACTTCAGAAAAGTCTGCACACAAACATCTGTCATTTCTTCTGTTTATATTCTGACCTTGGTAAACGTTGATGTTCGTCTGAGATTTTTGTAGACGAAGGATTTAGCGACTTTCAAAAGTTGTGCTATTATTAAATTGCTATATTCAGCCTTTATAGCCACCATAATTGCGTGCCACTTCATTTGTAAGCATCAGCTTTGGCTTTGATAATTCTGAAATACAGAAAATATAAAGTCAGATAATGTTTCTATAGTAAAAATAGCATGTCTTCAAATACTTTACGCACCTTTTATTTTAAAAAATTTGATTACAATTTGTACTTGATTTTAAACTTTTAGGCTTCCATTGAGTATTTTTTTCTTTTTCACAATTTTCTGATCAAAGGAGATATTGATGAACATATTAAGATGCTTGCTTCATCAAAGTTTGATTTGAATTCACAAGAGTCCACTGCACTTTGATTCTCTTGGGACACCTCTTCTTCCTTCCATGTGTTGAATAACAAGGCAGTTTATATGCCTGTCGTGGAGAAAGACAACCAGTAGTTGTACAAATTTTGATAAGCATGTGAAATACATTCCTTCCATTGACTTCACTACACCCGCAGCCAGCCTAGGCATCAACTTGCTTTTAGATCAGATCTTAGATGGCAGGTGTGATTCTGTACAACCCTTTGAACGTCATTAGAAGTTTTCTGTATTTTTTATTTTTTTATTTTAAGGCGCACTGAAAACATGATTTCTTACCCTCAGTATGGTTGCTCGTTTCTGGACATTCCGTTTACACAGATCTATTTCTATTTCTTCAATAGTTACACAACAAACTTTTTGTGTATCCTGCAACTATATTGAGTAGATCTCGGTTCCTGGTTCAAATCCACTTCTGAATTCATAGATATCTTTCCGATATACTGATTGTCATCAAAGACTCTATTCTTCTCTGCAATTTAACCAATACCTTGGATTACAAACACTTCTTCGTGTCGTGTCATTTCAGGTCGCAAGCGATCATGTCCCTCCACGTCTCTCTAACCTTGTTGGCTTTTAGCACGCTTTCTGCTGTTACCTCACACAAATCCAATACTGCCATCCACCTGCTTAGTCCTGGAAAGTATGTTACATGCTGCTTTCTCCTGTCTCTCCTTCATTCTATCCGACCTATGAGTATCAGATTCTCCAGTCCCTTCTACCTAATTACATATCCCAGGAACTAGCTATTTTCCTGATGTTCATTATTAGTTTCCTTTCCATTTATTGCCTTTCTAAAACCTGATTATTGCTCACAGGCTCGGTCCATGATATCCTCAGCATATTTCTGTAGAACCTCATTCAGCTGATTCAAGTTTTTCCTTAATCTTTGATGAGATTTTCCGGTATTCACTGCCATATTGAAGTACAGACATCACATAGCAATCCAGCACTATATTCTTTGTTCATTTTACCTAAAATATAAACCACTTACCCTGTTTTATTTTTCTTTTGAAAAAGGAATTATCATCATCCTTTTAATTTCTTTTTATATTTCATTCCTTTTCAAAACGTTAATCAATCGCGACTCAACATAAATCTTTATTATGAATTTTTTGTTTTCACGTGAGCCATTGTTTAAATGTAATTTTCTCTGAATTGCCAGGTGCCTCAAGATGGGGATATTTTTTTTTTTTAGTAGTGTTAGTTATGTTCATTTATTTTCATTGTGTAGTTATTAATATCCTCACTATGTTCTCGCTACGAAATTCGACGTTACACATTAAATAACCGAGCAAATATTGATATATCGTAAAGTCAGTTACTCATGTAACTGCCATGAAAGAAAAGCATCCCTACCTTTTCCAAGATCCATACTGAGAAATAAAAGCTGTGCTTGAACCCGACTCACCACTTCCAGTGTCGATAACCGTTAGGCTGCCTACGCATCCAACTCGAGGTGGATGGCTACCAACAATAGATGATCAGTTGCAACAAGATATAAAACTTACTTTATTGTAAAACTTTACGCTTACTCTGTTGTACATATAGATTTATTATCCCGCCTTATTTAAAAGTTCTTCAATTCAACACGGCTTTTATATGTCAGTCTTGTTAGTTAAGGATATACGTGATACACGCTTGGGTGATCATGTCTCGAAAGAGTCATGAGTGACTGGGCAGAAAATTATCCAGCAGTAGGTTGCCATTACTATCTGCGGTAGACTGGTGATCAGCAAAGGCTATAGAACCCAATCTGTCTTGCTTTTTAACCTATAATTGGAGGCATTAATCCGTTTGTTATGGATTAAATAATAGGACGGATTGGGTTCTGTATCCTTGGTCGGCAACCAATCTACCGCAGAAAGCAATGGCAACCTACTGCGTGATAATCTTCTGCCCAGACAGTCGTGTCTCTTTCGAGACATGATTGCCCAAGCGTGTATCACGTATAGCACTTTACTGACTGACTGGAGGGAAGAGACGGATTAATACCTTTCCAAAAGGTATTACCGCGTAAGTGAATGCAAGAATCCCAACTGGAATTCGAACTCGGCTGCCCGATATCTCATTCCGAGTGAATATCCACTGCACCACAACCTTTTATGTGTAGCCATACAAAAAAGAAAAGAAAAAACAAGAAAAGAAAAAAAAAGAAATCCCGTCATTAAAACTTTGGTCATTAAACAACTTTGCTCACAAGAAACTCTTATGATTTCGAAGAAAAAAAATTAAATAAATCTTTTGTAATTACTTTTCTTTCTGTATTTCTACTCACAGTAAATTGCAGTCATACTTTTATGAGATTCAATATCCTTTTCTTCTCGCCCAACACAAGGTCCAAGAGCCACTCAAAATAGAGGATTACTCTATGGACGTATACAAGCGTAAGAAAGAACAAGCGTTATGAGTATAGACCTGAAGCAGATTGTAGGAGAAACCGGAACCCGATCAATCCTAAAAAAGAAACAAGAGATAGACTTTTACGCCTGTTCGAGAGACGGAGGAGTAGTGTATATCGGACAATAGGCGAACCCCTCTACATTTAATGGGAGGAAAGCCAATAGAAAATTAGTCAGAGCGCAATCGACGTTATTAGGAGTATAGAGTTGAAGTAGACTTTAGAAGGAACCTGAAACCCAATCCTAACTAGAAAACAAGGGATGGACTATAGACCAGGAAAAAGCGTTAACCGGATTAAGCACATACCACTAATGTACGACTTTAAATAATATCTCGCTTGCAGAAATGTCTTCCAGCTTCTCGCTTTCCTGCTAACTACAATCTTAAAAAAATTAAATGCAACGTAAATCATGATTTTTTGTTTGTTTAAGTCCTTTTTTTATTTATTGTCTTTCCTCTTCTGCAAACTCCTTCTTTCTTACATACTTTATCGCCTTCTTGGGTGAAATATTTAAAAAAGATTTTTTTTCGTACTTATTCAACTGCACATGTTTTTGATTTTTACTTTCAGTCAGTTCCGTTATATAAAGCCCTATAGGTAAATTAAAAATTAGCCTTTGAGACCGGGTTATTTTTTTTTAATCATATCACCTCGAGCAAGGCAGTAACGCCACTGATGTGCAGGGCGCTACATAAGAGTAAAAAGATTAGAGGAGAGTAAAGAGAAGGACAAACCAGTTAGAAAGGAGCAAGAGAAGGATGGGAATACAGATGTGATGACAATTGCAAAGGTGGAGAGAAAGGAAAGGATATATAGAGCGGTGTGGAAAGAACTAGAGTCAAGCATTTAAGAGATGAGTACTGACCTTACATTTAAATTCCTGGAGGTTGTAGCCGTCAGGAAAGCAAGAATAAGGAAGCGAGTTCCACAGGCGGGAAGTGCGAGAAAAAAAGCTGCAGGAGTAGAATTGTCATCTGCATTTGGTTGATCTAACTGTGAATGTGTGAGACCCATTTGCCAGTCAGGTTGCACGAGTAAACACCTGCTGCGGAGGCACCAGTGACCTAGGTTCGTTGGAGTAGAAGCCATGGAACTATTTATAGAACAGACAAATTGACATTTCGACGGTGGGGAAGTGGCTGCAGTCGAGTCACCAAGTTGGTACCTATCACATTACTGATTCATCTTTGGAGTCTGTCAAGAACATGGAGATGGACAGCGGAGGCACCTGACCATATATAGCAGCAGTACTCCATGCACGGACAAATACCCGCCCCCCAAAAAAAATTTTAATGAAAATTATTAAAATTCCTCACATGCAAATCAAATAAACAACTGGCGTTAACAGATAACTCAACAAATTACTTGTTGTAAATTTATTTACAATATTACTAGAACTTTATTAAAAGTCTGAGGTAGTTTTATAACGTTTTTTTTTTAGTGCTCGCTAACCTTTTCTTTCCATAACTCTTACACTTATCTGACAGATTTTATGTCGGATGGTGACTTTAAATCATCTCTCAGTTGCGTCTCTGTCCTCGAAGACAGAGTGCGGCTCAGTTGTTGCTCTGTCCGATGACAGGTATGCAACTGAGAAAAATCCTACTGTGTAGATCTTTGGCAAAGTGTTCGAAGCCATTATCAACGCCAAGGTGGTTCAGCATCTCACAGCACACAGGCTCCTCTCGGACAAGCAATATGGTTTCCACTTCACCAGGTCTATTGCTGATATGCTAACGACCATCACCGAGTACATATACCAGGCACTCGACAGGAATGGCGAAGCCCGAACCGTTGCATTGGATATATCTAAGGCGTTCGGCTGAGTTTGGCATGCTGGCCTTCTATGTAAACTGCGGAGCTATGGTATAACTGAACATTTGTTTGAACTAATCCAGTCATTCCTCTCTAACCGCACAATGAAGATGGTATTAAACGGACATGCCTCCCAGAACTACCATACAAACGCATGTGTCCCCCAAGGCTCCATCTTGGGTCCTACACTCTTCCTGATATACATTAATGATCTCCCTGATTCCATAAGAGCCCAAGTAGGTTTGTACGCCGATGACACCACAGTTTACTCTCGCCTCCTACAAAAGTCTGGTGTAGGCGTCGAAGCTAACCTCGCAGCCGAGATTCAAAAAGACCTCCAATCCATAGTGGACTGGGGTAAGAAATGGCTAGTAAATTTTAATGCTTCTAAAACGAAGCTACTCTCAATTAACCATCATCGACAATCTCACCTACCTCCCATTAACATGGACCAGGCTTGCCTCCCAGAGAGTAAAACATTACGCCTCCTTGGTCTCACACTTTCAGCGGACCTCAAATGGAATGATTATATCGAATCCATTGCTAAACCCGCTGCACATTTATAAATCTACCATCCGCCCGTGCAGCTATTCTTCTCGGGCTTCTCGATAAGGTTCAGAGGAGGGTCTGTAATGTGATAGATACCGACTTTGCAGACCGCCTGCAATCTCTCTCCCACCGGCGCGACGTGGCTTCCCTGTGTCTCTTCTATAAATACTTTCACGGCTTCTGCTCCGATGAACTTAGATCACTGGTGCCCGCTAAATACGAATTTGCATGAGATACTAGATTGGCAACTAGATCCCACCCTTTTACAGTGAAACCGATAAAATGCAACCGCAACTTCTACTCCAACAGTTTCTTTCCTAGCACTTCCCGACTGTGGAATTCCCTTCCACACGATTGCTTTCCCGACGGCTACAATCTCCAGGAGTTTAAATGTAAGGTCAATAGACACCTCCTAACACACTAACCTGCTCCCATTCTATCACTCTTCCCATCTGCCCAGCCCTCATCCTCGGTATCCTTACTCATCTGTCACCTTCCTCCTGACATTCCCTATGTCTAACCACTCCTTCACTTTACCTTCCCCTATGTAGCCCCATGCGCAATAGTGGCAGTGGAATGCCTTGCTCGGGGTGAAATGATTAAAAAAAGAAAAGAAAAAAACATGCCCGGTCCCGGGGAATAGTCTCTCGAGGTCGCGCCACCCCATTGCACCGGAGGGGTGGGTCAGCGCGATGGCGGTTGCGGGGACTGGGCAATTTTGTACCTTTTCTCGCTCGTACGCGTCCGGGTTCTCTACATTAAAAACCGACCTTGTCTCACATCTCGCTTCAGTAAAGGAGTAGGTTAAATATACTTTCAGCAACTCTTTGCGTCTTGGTGGCATTGTCCCCAGTATTTTTGCAGTGAAACGATAAATAAATTACTTAATTTTTATGTAAAAAATGTTATATAAGTCAGTCAGTTAATTACCATACGTGATACACGCTTAGGCAAACACGCTTTTTCGAGACATAACTAGTTTTCCCGCAGTAGATTGCCATTACTTTCTGCGGTAGACCGGTTGTCAACCATGGCTATAGAACCAAATCTGTCCTGCTATTCAATTCTCTTATTCAGAACAGTCACTTAAATGCCATAACGTATATACGATTAGAGGATCATGTCTCTTTCAAGCCATGGTTGACTATGCAGAAGATTTGTCAGAAGTAGGATTCCATTACTTTCTGCGGTAGACTGGTTGCCACCCAAGGTTAGAGGACCCAATATGTCCTGCTATTTAACCCATAGCTGAAGAGAGAAGTGATAGATTGATATCTTTAATAGATAGATTAATACCTTTCCCAAGGGTAGTTATTTGTGCGCGGGTAAATGCAACAAAATTGAATAGAATTCGAACAGGATTTTCATTTCTTATTTCTATTCTGAACACATATTCGTTTTATCTGTATATACTTCCAATTATTTTAAGTAAATTTTGGTCTTTTTATAACTGGTTGCGATCACGAATCCCCTAAACCTTCAGCTTCAAATATGCACCAGAGGTACAACAACCGTAATGTGTGTGTCTATAGCAAACAGCCCGATTGAGCCTTTAAATTCATCTCGTAGACTATATGTTCCCCATAATTTTGGAGAAACATAAACTGGCTTGATAGTTAATCTAAAATGGGAGAAAATAAAATAAACGAAACCATCCCTTTGTATTAGTTTGAGTGCGAGAGTGAGCGATACAAAGTTACTTAGAAGGTGAAATTCCATTTTTAACCTACTTGTGTATATCCTTCATCTGTTTATTAGATAAACTTTTGTAATTATTTTTTGTGTTTAAAATATATTTTGACAGATTTCGTATTCTTTGCGAAGTTGGTAACTTCTCTCGACAAAGATCATAAAAATAAAACAACTATTGTGCCTATGTCGTTCATGTAAAAGAGAGAAGAAGTGAAAGAGAGAAAAGAACACTCGGAATCATTGGTTGTGCAATTATTACTTTCTGTTTCTGTTGAACCTGGAGGCATGTCAATAAACTGTTAACTCAATGAAGCTGTCTTCATTTATTACACGCCAGAAAGAAATTTAATTAGAAACATGCGTTTTCCCTCTTCAGAGAAACAGTCTTTACAGTCGACTACAAAAAGTAATTACGCTGTCATAGAAGTTTATTTTTCAATCTTCCGTGTTTATTCAGGACGTGGGTGAGCATGGCTTTCTATTTATTCAGTAGCTCGCCGCGTTCCCCTGCCTATTTTGCTTGTGAGTGTCAAATTCTATAAGTCTTTACTCTTCATTACGTGTTCAAGAACGTTCAGCCCTTTTTGTTTCTGATTATAAGTGGCGGTGTCATTTCTGTTGCCGTTTATTCATAGGACTTCTTCGTTGTTTGCGAACTCTGTCTAGTATTTCCTAAGCATCCCTTGGCGATCCTGATCTCTGTTGGCTTCACTATTCGTGAGAAAATTGTACAAAATTTACTAGTATATTTTGGATGATTGACATGTGATGGAAGCCCAGAACTCTTTCCTTTGATTCTGAAGAGATTTTCCCGTTTCTTTGTACTTTTTCATAGCTTTTAGAATGTATCTTTTTTCTGTTCCAATAAGCTTTCTGAACTCGGTCTCTCATTTTCCATTTTTCATTAAAACATTTCTGATATATTTTAATTGATTTTTATCGTAGATCCTAGATTTATTTCACATCAACACAACTTATTAACAATCACAGACTGATCATTTGGCAATGGCGGCAGAAAATAATTGATATAAAAATGAATGAAATATTGAAAAAATGAATAATAATTGACGATGATTAAACTAATAAATTGATTATGCTATATATATATATATATATATATATATATATATATATATGTACCATAAATCATTTTTTAGTTTAATTATCGTCAATTATTATTAATTTTTGTCAATATTTCATTCACTTTTATATCAATTAATTTCCGTGGTCATTGCCAAATTATCATTCTGTGATTGTTAATAGGTGGTGTTGATTGAAAATAAATATAAGTCTTGCGATAAAACTCAACTGAAATATATATATATATATATATATATATATATATATATATATATATATATCCTATCGACCATAAGTTTAGGACCACCGAAATTTTTAGCAGAATCAAATTTGCCGAGTTTGTATTTTTTATTATTCTTATGCAAATGTCAAAATGAAAAAAAATGTATTCTTTTCAACTTTAAAGTAAACATTTACTCAGTTTGCTACTTAACTCCTCTTATTGTGATTAAGTTTTTGCCGAAAATTCAGATTTATTCAGATATTATAATTACGGTCTAATTTATTTTTGTAAACCATATTACTACAGTATAAATGGCAAGGAAGAAACACATTAGCATTGAAAAAAGAGCTCAGGTTGAAATCATTCCAAAGAAGCATATTCTGAATGTGTTATTGCTAAAAACCTTAAGCCTATCAAAGAATGGCGTGTCTTATTGCCCTCAACGACTTCGTGAAACTGAGTTAAATATTGACAGAAATAGATCTTGTAGGCTCAGAGTAACATCTATTGTAGAGAATTAGGCACTTGATCATATCTAGCAAGAGGAATAGAAGAAAAACCGCTCCGGAATTAACAATTAAAATGAAATCTACTCGGCAGCATCCAGTATCTGCTACTATTGTTAAGATACGACTTCATTCTGCTTGGATTGAAGGCTGTGTAGCAAAGAAATCACTATTAAAGAAAGAGAATAAGGGATGAAATTTATCGTACAGTTCGAAATGAACTTCCTAAAAATGAACAAGTTTTGTTTAAATCCTTGCAGCATGCTTGGAAATCACTTTCATTAACTTACCTTTATAAGTTATTAGAAAGAATGCCAAGGATTTGCTCTGCAGTAATAAAGGCTCGTGGTTCGTTACTTTGATAAAAAGAAAATATGAATTAACTTTAATTAAATTTGAAATTACTCTATGTTAATTTTGGTTTTAATTATTGTACAACTGTGAGCAACAATGAAATATATATATATTTATTCTTCTAAGGTATGAAATTTGTTATTTCTTTCTCTTAGAGAATAAATCTAACTGGTCCCAAACTTATGATCGGTAGTGTATATATATATATAGATATAAAGTGCACATTGAAGTCAACACCAAGAGGTTACAGTCTGTTTCGTCCTTAACCATCGTAAACTAAAATGAACAAGAATAACCAATAATTAATAATTAAATAAAATAATTAAATCAAATAATTTCTAACCAATAAGTAAATAAATTAGTTAAGTAATAACCGAACTTATAAACTACAAACGCACACATAAACCCCAGTAAATGTAATAATGACAACCAACAATAAAACAAACAATAACAAATGAGAAAGGTAAACAACACTATAAATCGCCCTCAAAATGAACTCATATCCACAATTATTATGAACTAATAACCCGTAGAATAATTTGAAGCATATCCATTATAGCTCATCAAAATAACCGTTAAAATTCTACAACAGACTACCCACAATGCATCATTGACCTGTATAAAAATAGTCAAGTAAAATCGCAACGTCTATGACCTGATGAGTGCGTTTATGCTTTAAGACTCTGGATGTTGACTTCAATGCCGACTTTTATATTTTCATATATATTTATCACCTTAACCTATAAATATAGTCTGCCTTAGGACTATATATAAATAATAAGTTCATTAGTTAGTTTTTGTTCATAATTAAATTACACCAGTATAAAGTTGTATTAAAAGGTGTTCAATACAATTGCATTATAGACCTTTTGAACATTTTTCATTGGTATATGGATTATTACATGACCTAGGTTTCTACCTTTCGTTTTTTTCATGCGATTTACAATAATTATTGTAAATCGCCTGAAGATGCCGAATGGTAGAAACCTAGGCCGCGAAATGACTCATTTCTAAATGAATACACACACACACACACACACACACACACACACACACACACACACATATATATATATATATAATTTTTAAACGTGTTATATCGCTACCTTGGTTTCTACCATGAGTAGTGTCTTCAGGCGATTTTTAATAACAATAATAATTTTAATAGTTATTAAAAATCGCCTGAAATCACGATTCATGGTCGAAACCAAGGTAACAAAATAACTCGTTTAAAAATTGAAAAATATTCAAAAGTTCTACAATATAATTTTATAGAAGTCTTTTTAATAAAAATGTGTACTGGTCTAACCCTATTAGGACCAAAATCTGATTATTAAATAATTAATATATATATAGTCATCCGCAGAGAGATCTGTTTCTCTGTATACGTGTGTGTGTGAACAAAAATGGATATGGAGGTACTGGTCTAACCCTATTAGGACCAAAAACTAAGTTTTTTTTTTTTTTTAATCATCTCACCCCAAGCAAGGCATTCCACTGCCACTATTCCGCATGGGGCAACATAGGGGAAGGTAAAGAGAAGGAGTGGTTAGACATAGGGAATGTCAGGAGGAAGGTGACAGATGAGTAAGGATAGCGAGGATGAGGGTTAGGCAGATGGGAAGAGTGCTTGATAGAATGGGAGTAGGTTAGTGTGTTAGGAGGTGTCTATTGACCTTACATTTAATATTAAGTATTAATTTAATATTTTAAGTATTAAAATATTTATATATATATATATATATATATATATATATATATATATATATATATATAGTCATCCGCAGGCAGATCTGTTTCGCTGTATACGTGTGTGTGTGTGTGGGTGTATGTGTGTGTGTGTGTGTCTATGTGTGTGTGACCAAAAATGGATGTGTTCTATTGACTTGTTTGTAGAACACAATCATAACAATTTTTTTATTTTTAAAACAACTAAGGATTTTGTGCAGTATTCGTTTTGCCTAATTTTTAACTAAGTGTTATTAGTGTTACTTAAATGGTTCCTCACATTTTTGTAATTATTTTAAATAATTCGAAATTAATATATTTAATCTAACTAATGGAATATTTTAGTAAATTATAAATAAAGGTATTTAATTATTCATTTTATATGGTTAAAGTTTTCTTTTCTATCTATTTTTCCTTTAAAAAGAGTTTCCTAAACCGTGCTGACATCAGTATTGGAATTGTTTAAGATTTCAGTCATATATAAATATCAGTCAGTTAATTGCTATACGTAATACACTCTTGGCAGATCACGACTGACTAGGCAGAAGATTACCTCGCAGTAGGTTGTCAATTATTTTCTGTGGTAGATGAGTTGCTAGCTAAAGCTATAGAACTCAATATATCCTGCTATTCAACCCATATCTGGATGAAGAACAGATAGATTAAGGGTATTTGTGCGTAAGTGAATGCAACGATTCCAACTTGAATTCAAACTCGTCTCTCTGATTTTTCATTCCTAACCGACATCCATTACACCACTACCTACAAGATCAGTTAAGTGCCATACGTGATACACACTTTTGGTGATCATGTCTAGGAAGAGACCTGACTGACTGGGCAGATTATCACCCAGTAGGTTGCCATTACATTCTGCGGTAGACTGGTTGCCGGCCAAGGCTATAGAACCCAATCTTTCCTATTATTTAACCCATAACTGGAAGGAAGAGACGGATAATGCCTTTCCCAAGAGTATTTGTGCTTAAGTGAATGCAAGGAATTCAACTGGAATTCGAGCAATGCACTCCCAATTTGTCGTTCTGAGTGGATATCCACTGCACCACAACGCACATCCTACGCACAATATAGTTAGCTATAAACATATGCGTATATCGTGTCTTGTGTATTTGTTTAAATTTAAATGTCTGTAACTCATTTGATAAGGAAACGCTTACGGATACAGAAAGAGGATTCTCAACACACTGCAGAGAGATAAAAGTGAACTAGTAAAATAATAACTGAGATCAAATGCAAAATACTTATCAGTAAATAATAAGTAAGATAGAATCAAAATAAAGAAAACTTCACAAAGGAGATACGAACTCAACACACTTTTAGCTTCCTTGATAACTTGCGTTTTTAATAAGGCTGCAAAGATCAAGCGGTTTCTTCAATTTGAATTTATTGTCAACGATTTCAACATTTCTCTTCGCACAATGCTTCCTACGCCGCCATTTTTATTTTTATTTCGTGATGTTGCAATATTAATTTGACCATTAATATTTTCTGTTTTTGCTTATCAACGTTATTCTTTATTGCATAAAGTAAAATTACATTTGCTTCTATGAAAAATAGTCAACAGAAACTATTAATGTTTTGTGTGTTTGCTTAAAAGAAATTAGTAGAACGTGGATCAGGCGACAACGAGATGCACCATAAAAATGACGATCGATATTTAATGAGTTCTTTTTTATATATATAAAATCTTTTTACCCCAGGCAAGACAGTACCACCACTGGTGCGCAAGGGGAGTACAGTAAGAGAAAAGAAAAGAAGAAGAAATGGGGAACAAATTACGGGGGATATCGAATAAAGGATAACAGAAAGATTGGAATCCAAATGATAGAAGACGCTGCCAATAAACTTTTGAAGATTGTAACTATCAGGAATGCAAGCAAACGGAAGGGAGTTCCTCAGGAGGGAGATACGAGATAAGAAACTGATAGAGTAGAATATACGGTTACATTTGACTATTTTGAAAATAAAATGATGGGATCTAATTGCCAATCTAGTAGCACTAGAGGATCCAGTACACCAGGGTAATAAGCTCGTCAGAACAGAAGCCGTGAAATTATTTGTTGAAAAGCCACAAGAAAGAAAGTGACTGAAGTTGAGCTGCTCTATCGCGAACCTTCTTTGGATTTTCTTGAAAACCCCGAGATGAGTAGCTGAAGCACCCGACCAGATATGACAACAGTATTCAATGCACAGCCGAATGGTAAATCTATAACTGTG
This sequence comes from Ascarosepion bandense, assembly GCA_037127315.1. Classification (NCBI taxonomy): domain Eukaryota; kingdom Metazoa; phylum Mollusca; class Cephalopoda; order Sepiida; family Sepiidae; genus Ascarosepion; species Ascarosepion bandense. The sequence continues at coordinate 469,725 of JBBBDQ010000799.1, forward strand.
CAAGATGGATTCTGGCGCAACATATCTCCTACCTCGGAACATTGACTCAAACATTTTAGCGGTAGATGTAGCTATTGATTCAATGGAGAAACGGATAAAATCAAGACCATTTTATTAGAATAAAAGAAAAGAAAAAAACACTAAATATTATGGATGTGTGCGTCACGAAAAGCGGATAATAGATTTTGCAGAAAAGAAACTTTTTTTCTAAAGTTAGGCTCAATCGTAGTTGTGGGGAAAATAATCAAGTCCATAATCAAATCAATCAAAATAACATAAAATATTTCAAGGAAAACACCAACGTATATAAAACAATTCAAACTACATAGAAGAAGTTAAAATAAAACGGATTCAGTGATTTCGAACCCAGTTAAAAAGGGTACAATTACTTTGAAGGCGTAAGAATTTTCTTAATAGTTCTTGTGAGCTGGCGAAATTACAATCCGTTCGTGCCTTTAAAGTCCCCAACGTACAGTATAGCTTTAAGAAGAATACATGCAGTGGATATCGGCTCTAAACGAGAAATCGGAGAACCAAGTTCAAATTCTAGTTGCAACTTGTTGCATTCACTTACACGCAAGTATCAATGAGAAAGGTATAAATCCGTCTCTTACCTCCAGCTATGGATAAAATAACACGACAGTTTGGGTTCTATAATCTAAGTTAGCAACCAGTCTAACGCAGAAAGTAATGACAAACTAATGTGGAAAAATATTTTGTCATGTCTCTTTCAAGACATGCTTGCACGAGCGTGTATCACCTATAGCACTATTTAGCTGACTTTTGGTACAATGAATATCGGCTCTGAATGAAGAATTAGAGAGCCGAGTTCAAATTCCAGTTGATTTCATTGTATTCACTTACGTGCAAATATCATTAAAAAGGTAATCATCCGTTTTTTTCTTCCTCCAGTTATGGGTTGAATGCAGGACAGATTCTGTTTTATAGCATTGGTTGGCAACTAGTCTACCACAGAAAAAATATCAACCTAATGCGAAAAAAGGATCTGCCCAGCCAATCATGTCTTTTTCGTGATAGGATCGTCCAAGCGGGTATCACGTAAGGTTCCTACATAACTGATGGACCTTTTCTCTAGAGTAGAAACGGCTACTTTTTTTTGCAATGAAAGGGATGAAAATAAGACTTAATTCTAGTGTAAAAAAAAAATGGTTGCAAAAGTTTCATTAAGGAGTGGTTTCGCGGCGGTGCGATCAGGCTTTAAGATGTTTTAAAAGACGTTGTGTCTACCACTGTTTAGAGGGTCGTCTCCTACTATTCTGCGTCGCGTCTCATACTAGATATTTACCATAGTCTCCTCACAAAGGCAGGATCTAGCGCAATTTTACGGAGTGACTTTTCAACCGTATACATTCGGATAAAAGTACAAGCACGTACGTTTGGGTAAACATTCTTAGAAACCATCTCAAAAACCTAAAATAAAGCTCCCTCTACCGATCCAAAAGATCATAAAAATATGCACATAAATAACTAACTGTTGGTTTTCTCTTTTAAAAGCTTTTTATGAACAAAAAATTGGATTACTCATGGGGTTTTTATTAGTGGTGTTCACGCTTGCCTGTATCTAGAGTTCTTAGAATTCAGTTCTTTCTAATATATTATACCTAACAATTCTACTTACTTAAGATATATAGATGACACCCTATTATTTCACTCATAAGACACCACTCTATTAAACTTAATAACTAAACTAATAACTAAACTCAATAAGGTAGACCCTACCATCGAATTCACATTTTCTTTATTTCTTTTTTAAAGGGATTTAATTTTTTGCAAATTGAAAAAAAACTTTGAAAGTTTTGGAGATTAACAAAGATGACCGACAAAGAAGCATGGACTTTAACAGAGGTCAGTTATCAAGATTTTGGTTGCTGAAGGGTGCTAACCAGTTGAAATTCATAGGAGAATGTCAACTGTGTATGGTGCTACATGTTTTAGCCAAAAGATGTCTACACGTGGGCTAAATTGTTTAAAGAAGGGCGGAGCAATGTTGAGGATGAAAACAGGCCTGGGAACCCTACAGAGGTGAGGTCTTCAGAGGTGATCGAATGAGTCAATGACCTCATTCATCTGACAGAAGGGTGACAGTTGATGAAAATGCAAGGACTTTAAGCCTATCTGTTTGGACAGCACACAAAATTATCCATGATGACGTTGCCTACTCGAAGGTCAGCTCACACACCAACCCAAACGGTGCAGACCATCAACAAGCTGGGTTGGGAACTGCTCCTTCATCCTCCTTACAGCCCAGACCTTACCGCTTCAGACTTTCACCTGTTTGGTCCCTTGAAAACGTTCACGAGAAGCACGAGGTTTGAAAGTGACGATGAAGTCAAAAGTACTGTGAGCGATTGGCTGAGACACCAGTCCAAAGATTTTTACGTTGAGGGAATACGGAAGCTTGTGCACAGATGGGAAAAGTGGGTAACACTGCTGGGAGACGAAGATGAAATATAGAAAAAAGCTTCTGTATGTATTAGAAGTCATTATACCGAAAAAATTACTTTATTTATTGAATGACCCTCGTAACTACCGAACTATAGGCTAAATTCTCTGGTAGGATAGATGCTAGAAACCTACCTAGAAGAAAGAAATCTTTGAATACAACGGAAGCAACCTAGAGTCCAAAAGAACACTATATTCGACTTGCACTGCGATCTATGTGATCCATAAATCAAAGAATGAAAGATGGACTAAAATGTAAGCCATATAAACTTGAGAAAGAATCTATAAGCCATAGAATTGACAATAAACAAAAATTAACACACTTTAGAACCAACCTGTAAAACATAGAATGAAATTTAAACTATTTTTCAACAGACAGATTAAGTTTAGAATTAATATGTAGAACATGTCGTGGGATAAGAAATTAAGAATTAAATCAACCTTCCTCTTCACTTTTACAAAAATTCACAATGACGTGTGAAATCCTGGTTTTTCCTAAATAGAAAAAGGATTAACAATGTGCTTAAGGAAAAGTTCGAAACCAGATTTCGCAAGTAAGTGTTAAATTGATTTTTGAACAATGGGAAATTGCAAAACTTGAAAGGACTTAGCTATCCATTGCGAAATTCTAAGTACATATAAATGAGTTCGCAGCGTCAGAAACTCAGATGGGAGCAACGAGGGAGAGACACACATCTAAAATGTAACTTCAACTTCAATCGATCCCGATATTGTCCTCTTTCTCTTTCCTTCTCATCTACTGATTACTTTTACTTCTTCTCCATCAAAAGACATTCCAACCAAATAAACACATACATACGTACGTACGCATATAACCTTTCAAACATTACTACTACAAACATTTTCTACAAAATCTTGATACCTTTAACTTTCTCATTGAACATTAATTTCCACGAATTCTTGCTAATCTATTCTCTTAATAAATTTCTATCATAAAATGCAAAATGTATATTTTATTCTTACACTATTCCGCATAATTCCATCAGACAGATAAACTTTAGATCGAAACTGTAAATCGAAGAATGAACATGAAATTAAGATTTAACAGGTAGATAAATATCGTAAGGAAACTGTGAACCACAGAAAGAACACAAAGCTAAAATTTAACGGACATATAATCTTTAGAATGAACCGTAAATCATAGAACGAAATGGAATTTCAAAACGAAACATGGATGAACTGAAATTAAAATAGAATGAACTGGAATTTAAAACAAATCAACCTTAGAACGAATCTGTAAACCATAAAATGAACAGTAAACTGATATATAACAGACAGATAAACTTTATAATGAACCTGTAAATCATAGACTGAACTGTAAACTAAAGTTTAACGTACAGGTAAACTTTAAAACAAGAAAAGAGAAGTGAGTTGGAGAATCTAGAAACTAGAGAAAAAAGAAAATCTGAAAATGCCGATGCGTCGTATTGACAGTGTCTTTACTGCGACAGTTTCCAAGATCTGAAAAGTTTGCGTATCGAAACGAATCACAAGTTAAGATAACTATTTGTTACACCCACCGATCCTGATAAATCAAAACGAGGCTTAACTGTCATGGCGGAGATTTCAGCCGCTGATTGTTTTGTCTCCCTTTACGATTTCATGGCCGAACAGGTGTCTGTAGAGATACGGCTTGATACTGACAATTAATCGATAATATATTGAACAACCATTGATCTTAGAGCAGTATCACGCGCTGCTTGTAACCCAGGGACTATTAAAATTCCTTTTGCGCCTACCATCCTCTCTCTCCCTTGTTCTCTCTTTGTTTTTGCTTCATCGCTCTGTAGTTTTTATTTTTATTTTTTTACTTGCTTATTTTCTTGCTTCGATCGGGAATGTTTTTTGCTTCATTTCGCTTTTCATATTCTTTCTACTAGAATTTTATCGTTCTTGTTTTTCTTGATTGCATTCAATGAACGTATTTCCTGCTTGTTTTCTGCGCTTTGCATTGCATTTTCTTGGTTGCTTCATAGATTCTCCGGGCCATTTTATTTTCCTTGTTTCTTTCTTTGATTTTTTTCCCCCTTTTTTGTATTGTCATTTCATTTCTCTGTTCTCTCAGTATTTCTTTCTGTCGTTCTTCTTTCTTTGTTCCCGTTGTTTTGCCTTTAATTTTCTTTAATGTCATTTCTTTGTTTTTTATTATTGCTTCTTAACTTTTTACATTGTAATTTCTTTCTTATTCTAACTAAATTCTTTATTTCCTTCATTTTTTCTTTATCTATCTTTCTTTTTTTATTGTTTTTAATTCTCATTTCTTTATTTCCTTACATTTCAATATCCTTCGTTTTATTGTAATTTTGTTCTTTCCATCTTCATTCTTTGTTGTATTCTTTTTGGCTATTGATTTCTATTCTTTTCATTGATTAATTCATTTACTCTAAATTCTCAATTTTCACTCTTTCGTTCTTTATAGTTCTTTATTCCTTTCTTTGTTGCTCTTTATCTTACTCTTCTCCCATCTATTCTTTCATTGTTTCTTTCTAGTCGTTTATTATTTGCTATTTTTCTACTTTTTTATTTAATATTGCTTTCTTTCTTTGTGAGGATCTTTTTCTTTTTCCTTTAGATGTTCTGCCTCTCATTCATTCTTTGCCATTTCTTTAATCAATTGTTTCACGTCGTTTTATTTAATTATCTGTTTTTTCTACATTTATATTGCTAATGTTCTTTCTTTCTTTCTTTCTTTCTTTCTTTCTTTCTTTCTTTCTTTCTTTCTTTCTTTCTTCACCTATTAGTTTTTTCTTTAATCCAACGGACTTCTAAAAGTTCAAAAGCGTGCGTCCTTTCTCGGTTAGAAATATCTTTCTTTCTTTCTTTCTTTCTTTCTTTCTTTCTTTCTTTCCTCACCTATTAGTTTTTTCTTTAATCGAACGAACTTCTAAAAGTTCACAAGAGTGAGTCCTTTCTCGGTTAGAAATATCTTTCTTTCTTTCTTTCTTTCTTTCTTTCATTCGTTCGTTCGTTCGTTCGTTATTTCTTTCTTTCTTTCTTTCTTTTTTTGTTGTTTTTATATCTTATATTCATTTGTATAATCATTTACCTCTTTTTCTTATACCTCTTTCTGTCAGTAGACATCCGTTTTCATTTTTCAATTCTTGCTTCTCTTTTCTCTTTCATTTGTCATTGCAGCTGAAACTCACGCGTAAAACTTTGAAAGAAATATTCCAACCAATAAAAATAAACCGTTTTCTGAGACACGATAAAAAATAGAAATTGAACACATGAAACAGAGGCAGCGTTAAAAACAAAAACTTCAAAAAAAGCAGAAAAAAAATAAAACATTTAAAAAGCGGAGACGGTATCGAATATTGAATAAAAAAGAGGAATTCCAAGTTAGATCCACAAAAAATGGAGAAAAAATTACAGGACACAAAACAAACAGTAAATAGCTGTAAAAACTAAGAGAATTTAAGAGAAAAGAAGACACCCAAATATCGATACGGTACAAAAGAAAACCAGAAATTAAGATAGAATAGAGTAAATAAAAAATTATAACTATAATATTAATCACTTTAGGCTATGAGCAAAAGAAAAAAGCACAAGGGGACATGGATTCTTAAGAAACTAGTTAAACCTCCAATATCGGCACGCGTTCAAAAAAGAGACAACACAAAAAACAAAAACAAAAAAAAAATAAAATAAAATAAAAATAAACGCCGCCTTAACGATTTCTCGTGATCTGGGAATCGATACACTTTTGCGTCTCTCAGAACTCTGGAGTCGATGCATGAGAGACAAACATTGAAGCTGACATGCTGATGACATATTTGTGAATGGCGGCTGGTATCGGTAACACAGAACTTCATTTCAAAATCTGACTCGCAATGTTGAAGAAAATTTCTGAAATTCATTTCAGAACGAAATAAATTATATCTAATATGTTTTGATGAACTTTTTTCTGCCTTCTTTATTTTATAACTGTTTTAATTCTCAAAAACATTTCTTAAACGTTCGTGTAAAAGTAGAAAATTTGAGACTGATATTTAAAATTGTTTTAAATTGAAAATTGTTTTAAATTGAAAAAAGGAGGACAATTGTTCTAATGAGCTCTCCGGTGTTTTAACATGATATAGCCGTTAAACCTACCCGTTGTTGGGTTTGTAAACTCATAACAATATGATAGATAGATAGATAGATAGATAGATAGATAGATAGATAGATAGATAGATAGAATGAACAGACTCATAGTTATAGATAGATAGATAGATAGATAGATAGATAGATAGATAGATAGATAGATAGATAGATAGATAATGAGCAGTCTGTGATAGATAGATAGATAGATAGATAGATAGATAATGAACAGACTTGATAGATAGATAGATAGATAGATAGATAGATAGATAGATAGATAGATAGATAGATAGATGTGTGGTTTAAATCGTTTTTCTTTTCTATTTTTCTACAGTGACATTCACTCTTTACAAAGTCTGTGTGTCTCTGTAACCAGAAGTTTCCTTTAAGCCGTCGTTTATATGGAATCGAGGGGAAGGGAACGCTTAACTCTAGACTTGAACAGATAAGATTGCGGTTATCAGGAAAACATCCCCTTTTGAGTGTGTTCCACGAAGCAGTGGTTCACGGGAAGAAACTGTATGAGGGAAACTCTCTTCTCACTGATGGATAACGGGACGATTTTGGGTTGTTTTATACGATGTAAGTGGCATGGCGGAAACAGCGAATGTAGTTTGTCGGAGCAGTTTCTATGGACATAACAGAGAGAGGTTCACTAACTCCAGCCTTTGAGGAAGTTGCTGGACACTTTTGAAGTCTATCAAGACTGCAATCTAAAATTATATTGAAAGCCTAACATACAATAACTTGACAAAAGTCATGGATTATGTACTTAATATCCTGTAGCTCTGCTTCCAGTACGGTGAATTGCAGCACCCGCAAGTGACGTCGATTGCATGTACGGTCGAATGAACATTTTTTTATGCCACCCCGAGAACTGTCCATAGCTTCCAGTATTTGTAGCTACAGGATTTGGCGCGTGGAAAAAGCTTTCTATAATCTACCATAAATTTTCGATTCGATTTATGGAGGACATACATCGTGGTCTGACAGATTTTCGTAAATCTCTAGAGTGATCTTCAAATAATTTCAATGGGACAGGCTTGCCTCCCAGAGAGTAAAATACTACGCCTCCTTGGCCTCAAATAAAATGACTCTATCGAATCCATTGCCAAATCTGCCGCTATGAAAGTCGGCTCTCTGTGCAGGGCCCGGAAGTTTTTTTCCACCTGAATCTATTCTGCACATATACAAATGGGCTTCTTGACAAAATACAAAGGAAGATCTGTAACATGGTTAATACTGACTTGGCAGACAGGCTGAAACCACTCTCTCACCGGCGTGATGTGGCTTCCCTGTGCCTCTTCTACAAGTACTTTCATGGCTTCTGCTTCGATGAACTCAGAGCACTGGTGCTGCCTAAGCACGAATTTACACGAGATACTAGATTAGCAACTAGGTCCCACCCTTTTACAGTTAAACAGATAAGATGTAACCGTAAATTCTACTCCAACAGCTTCTTTTCTCGCGCTATCCGCCTGTGGAACTCCCTTCCACAAGTCTGCTTTCCCGACAGCTACAATCTCCAGGTGTTTAAATGTAGGGTCAATAGACACCACCTATCACACTAACTCCCAATTATTCTCAGAACACTCTCATCTACCCAACCCTCATTCTTGGTATCCTTACCCGCCTATCACTCACCCTCTGACATTTCCTATATTTAGCCATTCTCGGTATCCCTACCTGCCTATCACCCACCCTCTGACATTTCCTATATTTAATCATCCTTTTCCCACTCTATGTAGCCCCCTGCGCAGTAGTGGCAGTGACATGCCTTGCTCGGGGTGAAACGCTTATAAAAAAAAAACTCGCTTAGTCAGACTAGCCTATCCTACCCTCATGAACACCCTTGTGCAAATTAACAGAAGCAACTACTTTAGTTTCCTTTCATTCAGCATACGGTCAAGTTTACACTAACAAATATGACAGCGTATAATCGATTTCTATTTTTTCCTCATTCATTTCAAGTCATTTGCAGTTGTGTGCAGTAATATAAATCTATTTTCCGGGTGCATGATGAAATTTGATGACCGTGATACATCAGATTTTATCAAGTTTTAACGATTAGTTGTGCTACGGTCATTGCCTGACGTTACTCCATGGAAGTGTCAGAAAATTGTAAGGCTGCACGAACACACTGGCAAACCTTACAGAGAGAATGCGGATGTTGTTGGTGTCAGCCATGCAACTGTCAATCGTGTGATCAAGGAGAAGAAACAAACTGTATCCATCAATCCAAAACGTAAATGACAAACTAACTCTACTCGACTGTGCAGTCGAAAAAACAAAAAAAAATCATGCTAGCGTGAAATTAGAAAAACAATCTTGCGAAAATTTATCAATCGTACCTGATTCTAGATATTGCGTAACATTTTAGCCTTTTTTATTTGACTTTAACGAAATTTTCTTGTTTCATAATACTTTGCTTAGCTTAATGCTTGTATTTTAGTGGAATTCATTCTAGCCAGATGCTCATTAACGATAGTATATAGTTATCCAATGCGATATCAACGTTTGGTTTTGATACCTTCCTGCTGGTAATCTGGGTATGACATATGACACGGAGCTTAAGAGATACACAATACTTCAACAGTATTTGAAATATAATATCGCATCAGTTGAGCAACCACTATTATGACCTGTTTTAATTTGTTCCTTTCATGATTATGGATTCACCAAATATCGGAGTACCATTGGGTTTTTCTTTTGCATAAAATTATACCGGTACCAGTTTCCATTACATTTACCTACAAACCTCTCTTAAGTTTTGGCACATCAGAGTAGGCAAGAAATTTGAGTTGCTGACAAGAAAATTGTAACAATCACTTAAATTAATTACAAGGTTTCGCTCCGACGGGCAACGAGCGATTTGACATCACGCGGACATTCTACCCCTAAGCTATAGGTGAACAGCAGAGAAAGGATGGTTTTCGCGTGTTATATACATAATGTAAACAAATGCCAGTAGCCAAGAAAGTTTAATTCATTATTGACGAAAGATCCGTAAATATCAGCAAGTAGCTACTGTTTTTAAAATGCACTATTTCTCCTGAAATATATATATATATATATATATATATATATATATATATATATATATATAGATAGATAGATAGATAGATAGATAGATAGATTAAGAGAAAAAGTTAGGCTAATATTTTGAGCAATAATTTTTTGATTGATTTGATTTTTACGGTTTGTCCATCTTTTGCAGGTTACTTATAGCCATATTTTTTAGCTAATAATTTGTTGGTGATAATAATAGTTTTATTGATGCAAGACCTACTAATTAACCAATACCTAGTGTGGAGAAGCGGCGGAGTCAGAGCTCTCCCACGTGCATCTGTTGGCACAATTGAACATAAGGAAGGCACCTAGAAGCGGATTCGTACCCTCGACCTCGCTATTCAACATCATCCCCATATTCAAGCTTATCACACCTAGTATACCCAAGCTCTAACCCAATCTTAATACTATACAGGTTCGACGTTGCTTAACTTCAGGTATTGTACGAGAACCAGTGTTTCAACGTGAGCAATACACCTAAAATTGTGCTTAAATTCTCTCAAACTTCAATAAATATTATGTACACTTTTAATTTTCTACTGTTGCTAATTTCCGAAGCTTAAATATATTTACCGCGCGTAATCAAATCAGCATTCAGCGCTTTCTTGTCGATTATTCATGTCGTTTCCTGAGTACAATGTATACTGGGATGTTGAATTTTAAAATGCCTTCATTTATCTCTAAAAATGGATACCAACTCCTCGTGTGTTGCAATAACAGGAAAAGCTGCATTGTGATTATAAATTCACTCGTTTAGCTATTAATGAAAGCCTAAACTTCCTCGATTATTACCACCGTTCACCGACCCCACAAGCAAACCACATTCGTGGGATTCAGCATTTTGCTTCTGGGCATGACAATTTGCTTTAACCCTCTAGGGCCATTCGTATCATATTTGATACAGTATTTCCCTATAAGGAAACATTTAGTATTCATTGACTGAGCAGTCAGTACTGCTTTCATTTGAAATTTATAAAATATTTCTCTTAAAAAATTTTTCAGGAAAATATTTCTTTCAAGGCTTGTTTTCATACTGTATCAAATATGATACGAATGGCCCTAGAGGGTTTTAATATGCTTAAATTAGTTTTTCTAAATATTTCTGTTAAACGCATATATAAGCGAACTAACCTGTTCTTTCACAAGAACACAATTATTTTACTATTTCATTATAGTTTCTTTGTACTTGTATCTTACATTACAAATTTTTTTTTGTAGAAGAGAAAATGTCGGAAAACATATTGCACCGGACTGTTGGATTTATAAAATCCAAATATCAACAGTGTCTTCTCGTTTTACTTTAAGTATTAGAGAAAATATCTTTCTGCGTAAAAATCATCATCATGTTCAGTTCCATGGCCAAATTTGGTTGTAGGGGCGCAGCACAGTTAAAACCGCCTGACCAGTTCGTTTCACATATCTCGACTGAAAGACAAACAATTATTCATTCATGCGTAACGTGTCATGGGCAACTGGAACTGCCGGGGCCCATCCATCTCCGGGAAAACTACAGTTCTTATACTATCACCGAAGTTTAGCAATGTTGAGTCTGGGAATGCCAGGTGGTGTATGCTTGGATGTGTGGATGGTGTAATGGATTATAGTTCGGGAGGGTTAATCGGAGAGCCGAGATTCTAATTCCTGTTGATTCCATTGTATTCACTTACGCTCAAATACACTTCGGAAAGGCATGGACACTCGTTTTCTGCCCGTCAGTTATGGGTTAATTAGTAAAACGTTTTTGTTGTCGGTTCCAAGAAGTTTCATCCGGTTTTGTTTTTAAATTTGTTTTTGTTTTTCTAGCCAAACTTCTTACCTGTAAACCTGTTAGTAGAACCAGTTTAGATGCTGATGACTTGATTATGTCGGGTTTTATCTTATGAGTTGCACTTGAAAATTGACCTGCCATATTTTTGTTTTTCTATTCATTCAAAAGAGCAGAATGAACCGGGTGAACGTTTTGATAACGTTCTTCAACACAGAAATGTCTTTGGTAACAATTAGCCGAGATTGGCGAATACTGTAGCCACAACAAGGAGAAACAAATTGCATGAGCTGGTGTAAAAACAAATCAAAACAAAAAAGAGAACGTGACCCTATATGAAGGAGGACTAATCATTCGTTATCGTCGTGCATATCGTGGATATCGGCTCGGAACAAGAAACCGGGGAGCCGAGTTCGATTTCCATTTCAATCCATTGTATTCACTTACGCGCAGTTACCCTCGGGAAAGGTATTAATCCGTTATGAGTTAAATAACAGGACATATTGGGTTCTATAGCCTTGGTCGGCAACTAGTCTACCGCAGAAAGCAATGGCAACCTACTGCGGGATAATATTCTGCCCAGTCAGTCATGTCTCTTTCAAGCGATTACATTTTCATGGTTTAAAAATAGATTTTACTTAATTCTGAGACTTTTCTGGGTGCCTGCGATCATGATTCTTTACAGATGCCTTTTATTGATGGTCTGTGGATTACTATATCTTCTTTAGTTAAAAAAATACTAAATATTAAACATTTTGGGAGCGATATATAACGAATGTTATAAGGGGAGCAAATTTGTTTATTAAATATATTTCATTTTTGTTGACAAAGGAATTGAAAAAAGGCGGAAGAAAAAAAATATATTCATTATACCACCACATAAAAACTAACAAACATTACATGAAATAAAGCTGCGGCAGTCAGGGCAAAAAAGGCAATTGCTGCATCCAGCACCAATGTTGAGGCGGCGACTACAAGCGCTTCTCTTGCTACTAAAATATTTTGAGTTGCACGGTCAACGCCGGACTATGATGATAGTACATATATATTTGAACAAATATTTTGTCGTACAAGATTTTATAATAGTAAATAATAATAAGCGTAGTTTAACTAAAAACACGAAAAGAAAACTGTTTCATTCCAGCCTTATCAAGTTTGTTTCTGAGAATAACACACGTGTAAAAATAAAAGATGATTACCTGAGGAGAAAAAAAAAGATGCATAGAAAACTAGAGTCCAATAGCATTCAAACCCAGCAAGCAATCCTTAATTGACTTAAACCTAAATGGTTCCAGTCCCTGAAAACCATATCACGGTTTGACCTAAACCTAAATGGTTCCAGTCCCTGAAAACCATATCATGGTTTGACCTAAACCTAAATGGTTCCAGTCCCTGAAAACCATATTACGGTTTGACCTAAACCTAAATGGTTCCAGTCCCTGAAAACCATATCACGGTTTGACCTAAACCTAAATGGTTCCAGTCCCTGAAAACCATATTACGGTTTGACCTAAACCTAAATGGTTCCAGTCCCTGAAAGCCATATCACGTTTTGACCTAAACCTAAATGGTTCCAGTCCCTGAAAACCATATCACGGTTTGACCTAAACCTAAATGGTTCCAGTTCCTGAAAACTATATCACGGTTTGGTCTAAAGCCTGTGAATTTGCGTAGATGGAACAGCTGTGCTAGCAAGAATTTCCGTGTCATCATGACCGAAGTTATGTGCATACTCACGTTCTTAAGAGAGCTGACCGTAACAGATTATACGCTCACTGCCAAAAACTATAATTAACATCAGTGCAACCCTTCATAAACTAGTAGAATAAACGTATTGTAGCAGGCGTCTACAGCAGTATTGGCTAGCCATTCTGCGAGATGGCTGTACTTGTACGGCGAGTGTAATTGGCCATTTTGTATGCATGCATGTATCGTTATATATCTACTCAAATGTCATATGAGTCGATTATATCAAGATCCATCTTTGTAAATATATATAGCCTTTCTACAACCAGTGAGCCACTATGAGTATCAATTCGTACGTCCGTATAAAACCTGTATAAAAGCTAAAATTTGACCAGGCATGCGTATAACAATTCAAAATGGTGGAAAGCAATTAACATGGATATACTGAAGCGCATAAGTACAAATCATGATTGATTGTGTTTATTAATAAGCTGAAGTTTGCTTCGTTATATTTCAGCCTGCAATCATCGGTAATTGCGCGGCAACTGTAAATTATATATTAGGCGTAATTGTCTGAAAGGCATTTTTGAAGAGGACAAAATGAATTCATCGTATATTCTTTGAAATCCTCCTCCATTTTAACGTTTCTTCCATGCTAGCATACATTAGCGTATGCATAGATCAATTCTCTTAAGATCAGTCAGTCGTTTGTGAAACGAAACTTGTTCTTTAGAGCATGTGCGTTTATTGTTTGAGAGAGAGGGAAAGAGAGACAGAGAGTGTGAGATAATGGTGGGGGGGGAGTGAGATGAAAAAAAGTAAAGAAAAAGGAGTAGATCAAATAAACAAATGAAAACAGGAGCAGGGTATGTCTATGTTTCAAACGCGCCAGTGGTCAGAGTTTACATTCAGATAAGAGGATCGATATTGAATATTGATTTTTCAAATCAAATCGGCCTTCCAAAAATTGAAAATTGCTTGGCGAAACGCAAAATTCAAGGGTTCATTTATTTCCACTCACATATTTGAACATAGATAGTAATTAATAAAAAAAACGAAATAAAATAAATTTATTAAAGTCTCACATACTATAGACAAAAGAAAAAATGTATGAATGAGGATAAAAAGAAAAAAGAGCACACGAATATATATATATATATATATATATATATATATATATATATATATATATACACACACACACACAAATATCCTTCATCGATGACACGACTCAGAGTTATGCGATCATGAGGTGTATATTACAATCTGTTCATGTGAGTCGTGACTGACTTAATACAATATGTATATTTATTAATATATATATATATATATATATGTATATATATATATATATATTCGTGTGTTCTTTTTTCTTTTTATCCTATATATATATCTTTTTTCTTTTTATATATATATATATAACAGCTCTGTTTTATTAACACCTAAATAATGATATTATACATGTGTGTACGCTTGTATTCATATTTATTATATATATATATATATATATATATATATATATGTGTGTGTGTGTGTGTGTGTGTGTGTGTGTGTTTTTGACACTACAATAACGTATTATGGCGTTAAAAGCAAGAACTATTTTACTATAGTCCTTGATAAATTTTAAAATAAACAAACCATAAATAAAAGAAAAAAAAACAACAGTCGACCGGTTTCTTTCTCTCTCGTCAGAACTGTAAACGGGGAAACAACTTATGAGAAGAGTCTGTTGCGGATGACGTGAATGAATGTACAGGCAGAAAATAATAAATGTTAAAACGTCTAAAGATGCTAGAGACATATCAAAACAAACCCAAGCAAACAATCTCCTTGTTTACAAAGAGAGAGTAGCCTGGACCTGATGAACAGCGACTCCAACACCTTCAGATATAATAACGAACATGCTCTGGTCAAAACAGAGAACCAGTTCACACTGAAATCTATAGCACAAGTCGGATTATTTATCAAGTGATCCGCTATAGAAGACCCATATGTATTTCGAAAAGTATCACCAGTCGAAAAATTTTTTAAAGTATTTTGGCAGGTACATGCTGTTTAACCATGACATCGCTATCCTTACTCATCTGTCATCTTCCTCCTGACATTCCCTATGTCTAACCACTCCTTCTCTTTACCTTCCCCTATGTAGCCCCATGCGCAATAGTGGCAGTGGAATGCTTTGCTTGGGGTGTGATGATTAAAAAAAAAAATCTAAACGTTGCGTCGTTCTACCTAGGTAGTCGATTCCAAAACTACATTACAAATAATAAATAACAAAATTAATATTGTGGTGGGGGAATAAAACGTCTTTATAGATGGAAAGATAGATTTGGTTTGAAAAGCAACACGCACGTTAGCTGTATAGTAGCACTCACGTGAACTAGATGAGGTTCGCTTGGCAAAGGGCTCACTAATCCTACCTAACCACAGTAAACGAAGATAGACCAGATATTTACTAAACGTTGCAGTTTTAATTTCATTAAACCTAGCGGTCTTATCCTGAATAACCGATTGAAAATGTTCAGCGGATAACCATTGTTCACAAGGATACTAGTTAAACAACTAATTTACTCTTTCAATGTGCTATCCAAAAAAATCATTAACGCCCTGTGGGTCAAAGTCCTAAACAAATTAATTTTTTGTTGTTTAGGACAAAACGAATCCCATTGAGTATAGAAACCCGTAAAGGCCATCAGTTAAGTGCCATACGTGATACACGCTTGGGCGATCATGTCTCGAAAGAGACATGGCTGACTGGGCAGAAGATTATCCCGCAGTAGGTTGCCATTGCTTTCTGCGATAGACTGGTTACCGACCAAGACTATAGAACCCAATCTGTCCTGCTATTTAACCCATAACTGGAGGGAAGAGACGGAGACTTCCTATAAACTGAAATAATGAAAGAGGAATATATTCTATGGCCATGAACATCTAAGAAGGGAAATGAACCATTGACCTTACCTGCCGTAGATTTAAAAGCATGATGAACACAGTTGAGTAGAAAGAAAAATTTGTCAACTTCCGATTCATGGTTAAACACACAAAATGTGTCATCCATATAACGAAAGTAAACCGTGGGTCGGGAAAAATCTAAAAGAAGGCTTTTCTTGTAAAATCCCGCAAAAATATTCGCCAAAACAGGACCCAAAGGGGAACCCATTGCTACACCATCAATCTGACGATAAATGATATTATCAAAACTAAAATCGTCAGACATGGTGGTAAATTTCATGAGTTCAACAAAAACATCTTCAGCTATATACGGAGGAGTTAAATTACTACCACATAGCAAATCGCTATAAATATCGATATTACCCGATAAAGGAACACAAGTGAAGAGCTGCACATATCAAACGAACACGTAAATCCATCGTTGGCCTGACAATTCCGAATTTATTGGGAAAAAGTAAAAGTATCTTTAATACAAAAGGAACTATAATTGTGCAAAACTGGTTGCAACATTATAGCCAGCCACTTTGTGACTTTATGTTGAGAAGACCCAATGATAGAGAGTATGGTTCTCAACGGGACACCCTCCATATGAATAATGGGTAATCCATAAAGACGGGGACGAATAGAGCCAGTCGGTCTCAATTCCTCAGCCATTTCAGGACACCACATTTTACTCATTTGAAAAGACGTTTCTGAAATCGAATTTCAGAAGTCAGTGTGAAATCTTGACTCGCAATGGGACCAAGAGGTTGATACTTGGAAGGGTCATTAAGTATACTTAACATTTTATTAATGTAATCATGGCGGTCCATAAGGACAACGCCAGACCCCTAATCCGTTTTTGTAATCACCAAAATATTGTTATTCTTAAAGGAATTAATGACTCTGTGGTGTTCACTTCTTTATTTCGATTCAGAGAAAGAGGTAGGAGAACTGACATAAGAATGAGCCAAATCATTCAATTTGGCTCGAAAGTCGCTAGATTTATCGCAAGATACAGGTTGAAGCTTTGAGAGTTGAGCATAATATACCTCAAATTTAGAAAAAAAGATTCCTTATCCATAGAGGTACAGGGAATGTTAAAGACTACGCCGCGGGCCAGTATAGCAAGACGGCCTTTGAAGGAGAATAATAGCACAAAATAGCTACATTTTTTGTAGCATTTGGTTCAACCATACAGTCAAATCTTTTGGAGATGAGATGTTTTAACTTTTTCTGAAAACTGCCAGCGGTCTTAGAACGACAGCGCGCAATTATCAGACCTATATAAAGGGCAAAACGGATCCTATTAAAATATGATAAACAATTGGAGTGGATAGACTAAACTATCGCCCGGTTCACACTCCACCCACGTCTATTGAACAGGTGAAGAGGCTCATCCCTTGTTCCCTGTTTAGGATGTGGTTTCCGGCTTTCTCTTTTCCAATCTTTTTACTCTTACGTAGCCCCCTGCGCATCAGTGGCGTTATCGCCTTGCTTGGGGTGATATGATTAAAAAGAAAAAAAATTACATGCCCCACGCCACAACACATTATATCCTCTTTGTAGGCCGAAACACTGGCTAGAAGATTGCAAGAGAAATCCTTGATAAAGGTTTTCTCTATCTTCCAAACTGACAACAAATTTACCCGCCTAATCCGAAAGGAAATAAAAGGTAGATAAACCTGGTGTTGAAGACAAGAATGTAAAAATGTTGTTTTTGCATTCAATGTTTCAATTTTTGCTCTTCAGTAATGAACTGAGTTCTTTCGGTGACTGGCGTGTGTATACACTGCTTATATACAACACGTTAAAATTTCCCTTTCTGATTACATGCGCCTATGGCTTAGGGGATAGCAACTCCGACTGAAACCAAACCGGTCAAGTTTCGATTTTTTTTCTTTCATTTTTGTTGATATTGTCCAACATTCACTGCCATGTTGAAGAACTGACATCACATAACAATCTAGTACTCTCTTCCTTTTTTTTAGTGAAAGTTTTCTGTGTCTTCATACTTTACTCAGTTTCTGGAACGCATCCTTCGCCATGCCAATTCGCCTTTGGATCTCTGTGTAGCACATTCTGTCTTCGGTTAGAACCCTTTTTTTCTTTTATTTTTCATCTCTCTTGTCACCCTAGCAACAATGTCATTCAGTAACGTTCTACCTTGCATGGCCCTGAGTCTTCTATTGGGTTATCAGTTAGTAAAAAGAAAAAGTTAGTTAAGATACCATGAAAGTTCGTTCATAATACTGTGGCAATACTAATGTCACCGTTGTATGCATGCGCTAAATTCTCTCACTTTCTCTTAATTTTCCGGAAGTACGTTATTTAAGTACGTTATTTATTCCGGAAGTACGTTATTTAAACGATCAGACATCTCTTTATCTGCTCTTTTGAAGTCAGTGAGTAAATTATACTTGAAAAGTTATGAGACATCGTTGATTAATTAAATGTTTCGGATATAGAATTTAACTAGAAAATTAAATTGTGTTTGTTGTAAACTTTGTTCAGTTGTGTCTTTTTTTTAACTGTCTTGTTCCTTGGCGTCATATTCAGGCACTTCTGCGGTTCAATCTTAAAAATCACAAATGAAAAGTGAAGAAATTATTGCGCTGCAATATTAAAAATATGATAATAAAGTAAAAGACAGGAATGCACTATTTTTTTACTAATTGGAAAATCAAATACAAAACACAATGACTACTTAGTGTTGATGAATGAGGCTGTTATTTGAACTTATATATTAATGGAACTTTGTCTGTGTGTGCCTATGTGTGTGTTTGTCCGTTACCTATAGACTCCAAAACGACTGAACCGATTTTCTTGAAAATTTACGCAGTTGTACTATAAGCATCTGCGAGTATCCTTAGCTCAATTTTGTGTCGAGGTACCCCCGATAAATATCGAAAATCAATAATCGAAAAAATTGCGTTATAGGAGGAGTGATCCGATTTTAATCAAATTTGATACACTCATAGACAAAGACATAAGAAATGATATTCAGAAGTTTCAAGGTTTCAGTTCTTAGAATAGTGCAGAAAATCGATAATATATATATATATATATATATATATATATATATATATATATATATATATATATATATATGGGAAGATGTTTGTGTGTGTATCTGTTTATCTGCCTGTATGTCTATATTTTTTCCAGCACTTTTATTTTTGTTTTTGCTTCGGGTTTGGCTCTAAGTAGGTATAATTTTAGTTCTTAGTCTCAGCCATGATACAATTTACTCAGAGGACTTATTTAGCCTTCAAAATTCAGTTTACGACAAAAAAGACTTATAGGATATCGATACCAGGAAATCAAAATTTGACTTACATCCATTCATTTTCCTTTCAATCTACGGTTTTGCTTTAACTGGAAACAACTATTGCTTTTTAGTCTTCTGTGCCAACGTCGAAATAGTCTGAGCTCCAGGACCATGGATTAGTTTTAAAGCTTTCATTACACCCGAGCAACGCCGGGCTATACTGCTAGTATGAATATAATAGAAGGATTTACGAAGTGCAATTTCGGTGTATATGCGTTAGTTTGAAATTAAATTCTATCCGATTTTAACGTGTATTTTACAGATGTAGATACGAATGTGTACAGTAATATTTAATAATGCAACCACCATTTTTCTAGAGTAACCTTTTCTATGCCAGTATGTTTATGGATGTCAAGCCCTTAAAATTATTTAGGGTTTTTTTTACCATCAACTAAGGCTCAAACTCTTCCCTTTATGCCAATCGTAGTCTGTCGAAATGCTTCTGCAAAGCCCCTAAACAAATCTTAATCAGATCAGTTAAGAGACGGTAAATATGGAGATTGAAGCAATTTTTTCTAACCGCGTTTGTCTAAGAGATCTTTAGTTATTCATGCGGTGTAAGAAAGAGAATTAACGTAATGGAGAATTGCTCACTTTAGGTTGACTAAGGATGGATATTTTCAGTCTAAAGCCACTTTCACGTGACAAAGTTCTTGGCTCTAGAGATCAGCATTGATTGTTTGATTATTGACATAACGGATGATTATTTAAATATCCGCCTCCATGATCTTCTTTGTATGCAGTTATTATCTCAGTTGCTGAGTATGTCTGTTGTCTTGAATGATCCACGGCTCTTTTTATTACGGTAAAAGATCCATTTCTCATTACCAGTAACAATCCTATCCAAAAAGAGCACATGCAATTATAGTGACAGCAAGTTGACTCGGCAATCGACACGATGCAGGACATTCTCCAACTACTTTAGCCTTTCCAATCCTTTTGAGTTCATATACGACTGTCGTATGACTAACTAAAATTTTCGTGAAGCCACATCATTGTAGTATCAGAATTTGCTATAAAAGCAACATCGAAAGCCTCCGAAAATTTTCGTTTCGGTCCACACATTCTGGATCGTCATTTTTTTTTGTTTCACCCCGAGCAAGGCATTCAACTGCCACTATTGCGCAGGGAGTTACATAGGGGGGAAGTGATGAGAAAGGATGGTTAGATATAGGAAATGTCAGAAGGAGGGTGATAGACGTGTAAGGATACCGAAAATGAGGGTTGGGTAGATGGTGAGAGTGTTGGGAAAATATATGCAAGTTAGTGTGATAGGAGATGTCTATTGACCTTACATTTATACTCCTGGAGATTGTAGCTGTCGGGAAAACAGGTATGTGGAAGGGAATTCCACAGGCGGGTAGCGCGAGAAAAGAAGCTGTTGGAGTATAAATTACGGTTAAATCTTATCTGTTTCACTCTAAAATGGTGGGACCTAGTTGCTAATCTAGTATCACGTGTAAATTCGTACCTAGGTGGCACCAGTGGTTTAAATTCATCGGAGCAGAAGCCGTGAAAGCATTTATAGAAGAGGCACAGGGAAGCCACGTCACGCCGGTGAGAGAGTGATTGCAGCCGGTCTGTCAAGTCAGTATCGATCACGTTAGAAAATGTCAATTTCAGAACCAGAAAAGAACTTCTTGAATTTTTTTATTTCACAAAATGCATCGAACCTATTAGTGAGCTGGGTGGATTCGGATTTCTTGCTGTATATGCGTCGGGTAAACCATTATAAATGCGTTCTTTGATAATAAGTAATACAGGGGAAAGTTCCGAAATATACTATGAATAATATTCTTATCATCCGAATGAAAAATTGAATGACTTATACAAACAATACTAAACCATATAAAGAGACAAGACTTTAATAGATTTTGCTCAATATGTTTACCACAAAAAAATAAGACAAGAATTTGTCCTAACTCTAGTAGTAGAGGGTAAGAATTTCGTGATCGGAAAAGCATCCTCTCCGGATTGTGTTCCACAAAGCAGGGACTATTGCGAAGAATCTGCACGAACAGAACTTCTTTCTTATTAATGGAATATGAAGGAATGGAGATGATTTGTCGGAGTGTACGTGTCCTATTAAATCAAATGTTTACGTGACAGAAGGAAAAGATATTAGCTGTTTATTTCGATAAGATTTGAATGTGGTCGGAAAAGAAAAGTTACAAATGGGATATCGAAATTATTACACTGGCAATGTTCAAGTGTCTCTTGTTCTCTAATAATCGAACTGTGTCAAGTGCGTAGCATGCAAAGAACTTTTAGAAAAGATCAGAGCAAAATAAATTGATAATAAAACCTGAAGAGATCAAGAAACAAAAAATGTATTTGCAACAAAATAAAAACTGCTAATAAAGACCAGAACTATACAAAAAATTATATCATTTTCGTTTTTGTTGTGTTAATGTTTAAGATTTTTCCACAGTCTAACAGTTGATAACATTCCAGAAATTTTCTATCTGACCTTTTATTAAATATATGAAAGTATATTTTTTTTATATTTCACTGTCTATGCGAGTGGAAATCTCATATGAGGTGATTCGTCCTTATAATTTCACTTGCCTCGTTTATTAAAACAAAGCTTATGCTACTTTTCCAAAAACCAACACAAGAATTCTATGACGATGTCACTGAAACGCTTTATAAGCATTTTAATTGACTAGGTTAGTGATCTATAGATTAATAAATAAAGGGTAACCGTGTTGTTTATCTTCATTCTTACTAATCTGTGTCGATGTCTTCAAATCAACAAGTAGTTAATTAATGAAGCTAGGACTAGATTATGACCGTGTGAGGTCATCAGGCTAATTAAAGTATGTCTCTCATCAGATTGAGCTACCCTTTAATTTGCTAGAAACTCGTTTTAAATATTTTTACACGTTATATATTTTAGTGACATATATATATATTGAAGTAAACTTATCTTCTTCTTCTTCTTCTTCTTCTTCTTCTTCTTCTTCTTCTATGTGTCATGTCCTTACAGAACGTAGGCTATCATAGACTTCCACGTCTCCCTATCCTTGATGACTCTTAGCACGCTTTCTTCTATTATTCCACCCAAACCCCGCTCTGTCATTCACTTTTTCAGGCCCGTCATGTATGTTACCCTCTGCTTTCCCCTGTCTCACTTTCCCTCTAACTAACCTGTGAGTGTCAGATTCTCTAAGCCCTTCTTCCTCATTACATGTCTTAGGAACATTAGCTGGCTTTTCCTGATGCTCAGTATTAATTTCGTTTCGTTTCTATCTTTTCCAAACCCTCATCATTGTTCACAAGATTGATCCATGATATCCTCAGCATCCTTCTGTAGAACAACATTTCAGTTGCTTCAAGTTTTTCCTTCATCTTTGATGATCTTATCCAGCACTCACTGCCATATTGAAGAACATACATCACATAGCAATCCAGTATTCTCTTCTTTGTTTCTAGTGAAGTTTTCCTGTCTCTTAATACTTTACTCAGCTACTGGAATGCGTCTTTCGCCATGCCAATTCGTCTTCGCATCTCTGTGTCGCACTTTCCGTCTTCTCTTTGAACACTTCACAGTCATTGAAATTTTTGTACGTGCTTGATTTTAATATCCTCCACCTGTAATTTGCATTTAGGGCTCCTCTGCTGGCTGATGACCACGCATTTGGTTTTCATGTAGTTTATTTGTAGTCCTTTCTTCTGACTTTTTTCAGAGGTTTTGTATTTTCCATTTCGTGTCTGCTATCAGCACTGTATCATCTGCGTGTCTTATGTTGCTCAGATTGTGGCCGCCGATGATGAATTCTTGCATAATTCCTAGGGTTTTCATAATAGTTTCGCTGCAAACTAAAATAGATAGAGTTTTTGCCAAAACATTCTTTAAGAAATATACATTTACCTATCTATAGCATAACATAAGCAAACCGTATTAGCACATACGTCGTTAACACAACCGTAACGAAAGAGTGATTTTGTTGAATATCATTATAATAATAAAGCAATTAAAAAAAAGGAGTTTGTCATATTATAATTACAGTTCATAAAACTTTTTGAAAGCTATAACATAGAGAGTTATGTTCAATCAAAAGATTAATTAAGCGCCTTTTTTATCTAATGTCTGCTTGTCTGACCAGCAAATATTTTACTGATAGATAGACAGACAGACAGACAGACAGATAGATAGATAGATAGATAGATAGATGACTATTCTGAAAGGTAAAAGATAGATAGATAGAGATGTATAGACTGAAATAGATAGATAGATAGATAGATAGATAGATAGATAGATAGATAGATAGATAGATAGATATGACTATTCTGAAATTTCCGCTGCTTCAAGTTTTGTCCTCATTTTCGATGATATTGTCCAGCATTCACTGCCGTATTGAAGAACTGACATAACATAGCAATCCAGCACTCTTTTCTTTGTGTCTAGTGAAATTTTCCTGTGTGTTAGTACTTTACTCAGCTTCTGGAACGCGTCCTTTGCCATGCCAATTCGCCTTCGGATCTCTGTGTCGTACTTTCCATCTAAGGCAAATTGGCATGGTAGAAGAGAATATGTAAGAAAAAACGAAGCCTATAAAGATGTTAGAAAAAGATCGAAGAGAAAAAACGATAGTATTGTATGGAAGGATAGCATATAAGTACTTCGAAGTAGTATATTGGTTAACAATCTTGTCTAGATTGATCACTTACGACTGAACGAGTACAATACTCACTGTGTTTATATAATATCGGCCTTGTTCTACATGTTAGCTTAAAAAGCTTTGGGAAACTCAACGTGATGTAATGGTTATCAATATTGTCTCACTCTATTGATCAGGTGAAGAGTCTCATCCCTTGTTTCCTGTTTAGGATGTGGTTTCCGGTTTTTCTCTTTTCCAATCTTTTCACTCTTTTATTTTGTTTTATTTTTATCAATTGGAGTAGATAGACTAAACTATCGCCTGGTTCACACTTCACTCACGTCTATTGAACAGGTGAAGAGTCTCATCCCTTGTTTCCTGTTTAGGATGTGGTTTCCGGTTTTTCTCTTTTCCTGTTTTTTCACTCATTTTTTTTTAATTTTATTTTTTTCAATTTGGAGTAGATAGACTAAACTATCGTTCCGGTTCACACACCACCCACGTCTATTGAACAGGTGAAGAGGCTCATCCCTTGTTTCCTGTTTAGAATATGGTTTCCGGTTTTCTCTTTTCCAATCTTTTCTCTCTTACGTAGCCCCCTGCGCATCAGTGGCGTTTTCGCCTTGCTTGGGGTGATATGATTAAAAAAAAAAAAACTTGATTAATTACGATTGAATCGTGTGTTTGATCCTCAGTAGGTCCCCACACTTTCGGCCTTGAGCCACATCTAAGCTACGCTTATAAAATCTTTGTGAACATCGACGTGGAGTAATCGGTTATTAAACTTGACTCGCAAGATCAATTACGACTGGATAGTGAGTTCGAAACTAACTAGGTGCCCCATACTTCCGGCCTTGTGCCATATCTAAGCTACGCCTAGAAAATCTCTATAGAAGGACAGAATAGAAGGAAAAAAGCATAGAAAAAACTAGACGAAAGCCAGAATAAAAAATTATAGAAAGTGCTGAACAAGTAAAAGAGAGGAGAAAAAAATGTTAGTTTCTAAGGCCGATATAGAGCTCCCAATGAGGATCGAACTCACTAGAAAATTGTCATGATACCTGCGAAGATATATGAGAAGAAAGAATGAAGACGAACAAATAAACAAGACATGTAAAAAAAAACATTAAAAAATGAAAGATCATGAAAGACAGACGAGTAAAAATGAAAGGCAGGCAACAAAGAGCAAAACAAACAGAAAAAGGTGCTGTGTGTCGGACATGAAATATTATGGTAGCAAATATATTGATTTATTAACGACTCACATATGTTTTTCAGAGATACATTGTTTATAACATGACTCATAGCAGAATAGACCATTACGGTACATGATGGGTCATTTATCCAGTTTCTTTGGAAAGTAATGGGAACTTGACAGTTCTTACTATTTCTCTAAGTATTATTTTACCTCCCAAAGCTAAGATAGTGACGTTTCATAATCACAGAGCAGACTCTGTTTTTTTTCCTAGTCAGGATGAACGGCTGTATTCTCAGTAGGTTTCTTTTAGGTCTATATTACCTGGAAACACCTATTTTTGTTCGATAACCGAAGTTAATCAACGTCGAGACTGCTTAGTATATAGATGGATGACTGCTTGGAAATATCGGGTAGATTAAGCTTTGGTGTGCGAATGGTGTAACAGATAACAGCTCGGAATTTGAAATCCTCGTGCCCAGTTCGTATTCCAGAGGAGTTCCTTATATTCACTTACGGGATAATATCTTTAAGAAAAAAAAAACGAATTCACTGTTTCTTCTTCTTCAGCTAAAATCTGTAATGTGATCGATCCAGACCTGGCAGCTCAGATACAGTCACTTTCTCACTGGCGCAATGTGGCTTCCCTGTGTCTCTTTTACAAATATTTTCAGGGCTTCTGCTCTGATGAACGTAGCTCACTGGTGCTATCTATATTTGAATTTGCTCAAGCCACAAGATTAGCAACTACGTTCCATCATTTTACTGTGAAACCAATAAAATGCAAACACAATATCAGTTTCTTTTATCGAATTTCCCGCATATAGAATTCCCTTCTGTTAACTTGCTTCTACGAGAGCTAAAATCTCCAAGAATTTAAATGAAAAGTCAATAGTCATCTCCTATCTCACTAACCTGCATCCTCTTTCATGCTCCTATCTCCGTCCACTCCACTCTCATCAATATTCTCATCCTTCTCTTACCCACTTCCTGACACCCTTATAACCTGTCAGTCTTTCTCATAACATTCCTTCTATGTAACCCCCTGCACACCAGTGGTAGTAAACCGCTTTGCTAGGGGCAATATGATTTTAAAAAATGCCTAAATTATTAGGACTTCTAACAGTAAATTATTATTGTCTCATCAATATTCTTAAAATCTAAAAAATATTTTATGGTTTATATAATCTGAGCATGTTTAGTGAGCTGTAATAAAAATTAAAATTTCAAGAGGTTTTCTTACCTGGAACGTCTATTAGAACTCAAGTTTACACCAGATCTCAATCAGTTGTTAAGGAAAAAGGGTCGGTTCCCTGTATCATTACAGGATTTACCTGACGCCAAGAGCCAAATCAGACCTAAAAAGAAATATTGCTACCAAATTTGGGTCGGAGCTAACCAATCCACTTTCCAGTCTCAACAATGTTTAAATGCTTTCTCCCTGCTTTGTTGGCCCTGAATTGTTTTCCACCGTTCAACAGATTATATACCTCTGTAAAAATTCAGGGAGAGATTTGGTACTTTCCGAATGCCAGGTGCTATAATCTTGTGAGAGTGAGATAGATAGATAGATAGATAGATAGATAGATAGATAGATAGATATGGCCATTTTCATAGATAGATAGATAGATAGATAGATAGATAGATAGATAGATAGATAGATAGATATGGCCATTTTCATAGATAGATAGATAGATAGATAGATAGATAGATAGATATGGCCATTTTCATAGATAGATAGATATGGCCATTTTCATAGATAGATAGATAGATAGATAGATAGATAGATAGATAGATATGGCCATTTTCATAGATAGATAGATAGATAGATAGATATGGCCATTTTCATAGATAGATAGATAGATAGATAGATAGATAGATAGATAGATAGATAGATAGATTCGTAATTGCTTGGAATTAGTCGACAATAATTCCTATTGTGTTCTTTAGTTTCACTTACGAGTAAATACGCTTGGGAAAGGTAGGAATCTAACTCTTCCCCTAGCTATAGGTTAATTAGTAGGAATTGTATCACGAAGCAATTATTATCTCCCAAAAAGATTAATTCTTAAAATCTAAAAAAACATTCTTTATGTAAT
Organism: Ascarosepion bandense; assembly: GCA_037127315.1. Taxonomy (NCBI): domain Eukaryota; kingdom Metazoa; phylum Mollusca; class Cephalopoda; order Sepiida; family Sepiidae; genus Ascarosepion; species Ascarosepion bandense. The sequence continues at coordinate 496,969 of JBBBDQ010000799.1, forward strand.
CTGCAAAGTGTAGAAAACGAATCAATCAATCAGTGAAATTCTGATTACCTACACAGACATGTCTTCAAGATATAATTAGATTCTCTGCAATATAAATGTGTAAAAACTATTATAACCACAATGTATGTATTGATTGTAATACAAGGCTGATCCTCTACTTTACATACGCATGACTTTTTTCTTCTGATTAGTTATCAATCCACCATTTCTCCCGTAGCTATGGATTAGTTAGTATAACTAGTATCAGTAAATGTATTGTTATCTAAAACAGAAATTCTTACAATATAATTGTCTTTTATTTTTTGGCTTTAAATAACCTGCAAATGGTTGATAAGCCGTAGAAAAGGAATCAATCAATCAATAGAAAATCAATATTTTTTTTATTCCGTCAAGTGTCGGTATTAGTAATGAATGAAGGCAAGTCACTCTAACAGAAAGACTTGCCTTTATTTCTGATTATACCAAAACTTTAATAAGTACAATGGTTGAAAGAAAAAATATATTATAAATATACTGCGTTGTTTCAACAGAAGATGGTTCAACAAACAGTGGCATATATGACTAGGAGAAGTATAGGTGATATCGTAAGCGCGGCTTAGATGTGGCACAAGACGGGAAGTTAGATTAAAAGCTCACTACTCAATTGTAATGTTTCTAACATGAAAAGATTTGTAACCATTACGCTAAGCCGAGGTGCTCAGAGTCCCGGAGAAAGATCGATTGTTCTAAATAGTAAACAACAAATAAAAAAATACCCAAAAGACTTCATCGCTATGAAGTTTCACCACTCAGTTCATACGTATATATATATATATATATATATATATATATATAACGGTCATGTCACGTTGGATACACTGGTTCCCGCTCGATCACCGAAGTTGAGCCAGGTCAGTACTTAGGTGGGTGACCACTTGGGAATACCAGGTGCTGTTAGCATTCACGGATGTGCGTTGGGGTGCGGTGGATGTCGGCTTGGAGGGGGAAATCGGTGAGCCGAGTTCCAATTTCAGTCGAGCACGCTGCATTCACTTGCGCACTGGTACCCTTGGGAAAGGTATTAATCCGTTCGTTCCCTCCAATTATGGGTTAAATAATTGATGTCTGCTGTTCGTGCGATCTGTGGCAGTCATCTGCACCAATTGTTTGTTATCAGCAGTTCCAAGAAGTGTGGATGGTACTACACAATGCCTTCACCACTATAAACAAATCTCTGTGTGGTTGTCTTGCTGGAAAAAGGTTGGACCCTCATACGTTGAACGCGACGGGAGAATCCATTATTATATATATATATATATATATATATATATATATATACAACTGAATAAAGAACGAAAGGACATATTAACAACGTGCAAAATATTAATTAAAACATGCTCGATATAAAATAGAGCTATGAATATTTATTATAAATTATAGTTTAGAACATGTATCATTTATCATCCACTGCAAAGTGTACATTTTGTTTCGTCATCAAAAGGAACAAAGTCTCCTCAGATAGAGTGAAAGGAGATGGAAAATTCTTGGCCTTATATTGGCGAATTATGACCTCTTCCTTTTTATATATATATACTCTATATAGATGATAATTTGTACATGTTCTAAACTACAATTTATAATATATATATATTTTTTTTTTTTAATCATATCACCCCAAGCAAGGCGGTAACGCCACTGATGTGCAGGGGTCTACATAAGAGTGAGAAGATTAGAAAAGAGAAAACCGGAAACCACATCCTTAAACAGGAAACAAGGGATGAGCCTCTTCACCTGTTCAATGGACGTGGGTGGAGTGTGAACCGGGCGATAGTTTAGTCTATCTACTCTAATTGTGAAAAAAAAACAGTGAGAAGATTAGAAAAGAGAAAAACCGGAATATATATATATATATATATATATATGTGTGTGTGTGTGTGTGTGTGTATGTGTGTGTGTGTGTGTGTGTGTGTGTTAAAAACGGAAATAGGTTTATACCAACGAGAGAAATTGGTATAGAATAAAAAGTGCGAGAAGCCGTGAACGTAATGTTTAAAATGTAGATTTATTGTTGTTATTATCATTATTTATATTACTTGCTTTTTCTATGATACATTAAGTGTTCATAATGGTATTTATGGTGCCACACGTGTTTCGAGTCTAAAGTTGCCTCTCTTCAGGCAAATAAACTTGTGACTTGACATATCGAGACCACTTTGCTTTTCTGATGGCCAAGGTATCGTGCATATTCCTCACAGACAAGGAACGCGCCAGAAGAAAGCTAAGCGTATGATTGTGAAAAGAAGTCCAACCCCCTACACATAAAACCTCTGATCACTTACTTATCTATTTATATTAATTTAACTATAACTAAAAACTGAATAATATATATATATATAATCAGTTTTTGATTATAATTAAATTAGTGGTGTATTTATAAGAACTATTGTTGAAAAACAATGTATATTGCTTGGTTATAATTATATATATATATATATATATATATTAATATACAAAATCTAGGAGTAACATAAGGAGACATATTCCCTAGTATGAAATCCGGCAGCTAGGCTTCTGATGGAGTTATTGGAAGTTTTAAGGAGCATGTAGCCACTGCTTAATTGTTGTTGTCCCAGGTCCACTCTGACCCGGGGAGGTAGCACCTGTTAGCGTCTAATCTATGGATAAACTGTTACACCCATAACCAAAACAAAACACTTTGCAATGACAAAAATACGTTTTCATAGTAAACATACCAGCAATGCACACACACACACACACACACACATATATATATATATATATATATATATATATTAATAATAATAATAAAACCGACTCTGTACGTATTCTAATCTTAAAATGTTACACAAGAAACTTTTAAAGACCATGAAAAGCAGCAGAATCTAACTCCGTTATCGTCCTCGGCTATAGAGCTTTGGACAAAGAGGGGAAAAAAAAAGAAAACTGCGTAGGACCGACAATGCATACGGTTCTTCACAGTAAAGAAAAAAAAACCCTCGAACGGAACGAACCACCAGGAAAGAAAAGTGCTCGATACTAAACAAACCAAATGTATATATATATATATATATATATATCACAATGTATATTTATAGTAAAATAACCTGTTGTTGAAAGCATACAATTTATGTGGAGCCATGAAACTGTGTTAAAATATTTAAATTTCGAAGGTTAATATTCCGCCCAACGAAATAAGTTAGTCAGCTAATATGAAAGAACAAGGTACCTCCAATATTTCGGCATAAATTTTCGATATCTAAGTTTAAAATGAAATTTTTAAAATGAAAAACATTCTTGAAAATTTTATTTTAGTTTTAGTTAAACGTTTAACGATTAAGTTTATTATTTCCATTAAGTAGAAATTCTGGTGTATTTCAGACAGTAATTATATAGATCAAAATGTCACATTTTGATTTTTTTTAAATTTTCTTTCTGACGATAAAACTTTATTTTCGTTCAGTTTGTGGCCTTTTTCATTACGCTATGCTGTTTTTCCCGCGAAATAGTGAAGGTACATAGAAATAATTCTTTCAGGACATTAATCCATATAATATCCTACAATTTCTTAAAGAAATCAAATTGTATTCAAAAATATAAATTTAATAAAACTACAACATAAAACACACCTATCTCCGCCTTAAGCAATCATGACCACACATACATTATTATGCACAAAAGCTGAATATCATCTACCATGTATTCAGTTGTGAGAGCAGAAAGACATATTCTGTTTCTATTAATTCAAAGCTCTCATGAAAATTAGATTTCGGCAATAAATGACCCATATGGGACACGAGCACAATTTTAAGTTTAGGTATGAGTTTTTTTTTCTCCTCTATCGGGATTTGAGTCAATGCCGCTATCATTTTATTTCTTTGCTCCTATGGTGTCAGGTTTTAACAACTTCTTTTAAAAAATAACACAAGAAATAGCTCTTAAAAAAAAGTAAAGAAAAGACAATGAAAGTCAAGAGAAGCCACAGCGAATTTGAAAATGGAAAGGTGAGACCGAAACCCGCACCACAACTGACGCTCCCTCGGCCAATGCCCGTGGTTTGTAGGCCACGTTATCACTTGCTTGCGTGTTTGTCACTCTCGACTTTTTTCCATAAAAAAGATTGTTTGTGGACTGGCTTGTTCGGAATGAATAGCGTTTGTGATCCGCGATTACACTTTCCACACACACACACACACACACACACACACACACACACACACACACACACACACACACACACACACACACACACACACACCGACATATATATATATATATATATATATATATATATATATATATATATTGTTTATTATTTAATTATTTAGTTTTTGGTTATAATAAAATTAAACCAGTACACAGTTGTATTAAAAAGTGTTCAACACAGTTGTCTTGTAGAACTTTTGAATATTCTTCATTTGTAAACGAGTTATTAGCGTAATAACTGGTTTACAAATGAAGAATATACATGGTGTCTATAATGTTCGTGTGTACTTTAAAAAACTTAAAATACAAATAAAGTTATAAAGTTATAAAGTTTTTAAATGAACACGGATTTTATGGACAATCTCTATAGATAGATAGATAGATAGATAGGTGTGAGTTTGTGACCCTGGGTTTCACGCTCTTACGATCGTCAGACAAACTGATTAATTTTTTTAAAAAATTGGCTATATGTAGGGCTGCATTTATTGGTGTATTTTTGTGGAAGTGGGAGGAAAATTTATCGTCGTGACAGACGCGGACATATATATATATACATTTCTACACCCATTGATGAATGTATCAGCTCTATCACTGATATTGAGCACTTTCAAATAAGTGCCGCGCATATATAATATATAAATAATATAATACATATAACAAATTGCATATATATATATATATATATATATATATATATATATATATATATATAATTTTATATATACACTTTTCACGCTTACACTTTGCACACACACACATATATATATATCTTCTTCGTGTGCCGAACGTAGGTGACCATGGACTCCCACATGCTCCCGGCCCTTTTCGCTCTTAATATTTTCCTCTTGGCATCTCTTCCAACACCGCCACGCCGTGCATTTACTCAATCCCATTAAATATGCCTCGCGCTGCTTTCCCTGTCTCACATTTTATCTATCCATCCTGTGAGTATCAGATTCTTCAAACCCTCATTCCTCATTACATATCCCATGAACCTCAGCTGTCTCTTCCTGATGTTCAGTATAAGTTTTCTTGTCGTTTGAATCCTCTCCAACACATCGTAATTGTTTAAGTGCTCGATCCATGATATACTCAACATTCTTCTGTAGAATCACATTTCTGCTGCCTCGAGCCTTTCCTTCATCCTTGAAGAGATCGTCTAACATTTACTGCCATACTAAAGAGAATATATCACATAGCAGTTCAGCACTCTTTTCTTCGACTCCAATGAGATTTCCTTGTCTCCCAGAACTCTTGAATGCGTCCTTGGCCTTACCAATGCGTCTTTTTATTTTAGTTTACCCGACCTGTAATTGGCATTTTGGGGTCTTCTTTTTGCTGACGACCATATATTCAGTTTCTTGAAATTTATGCTTAATTATTTCTTTTCGCCCTCTGTTGCTACCTTCCGTAGGAGATCCTGCATTTTCCTTTCCGTGTCTTCTATATACACTGTGTGCTCCACGTATTGTTGAGATTGTGGCCACCAATATATTGTGGCCACCAATGTTTTGTTGAAAACAACGGACAAGAAAGATTTTATTAATTTTTATATATTTTTTCAACATGCTTACATATTTTCTTTTTGCAGGAGATAAGGAATGTAAAGATGTTCCATAAATACTATTATATTTCAGCCAATTCACTGGCCATTCTTAAGGGTTTTATGTTTTTGATGTTGTTCTTTTTCTCATGTTTTGACTCTTACGTAATTTATTTTGTGTTTTTTGAAAAGGAACGCACACGTGCCGCACTCGACTGAAGATCGTGGGTGTATCCTTTTATTTTAAAGAGCTTTCAGTATTCATCTTCCAATATTAAATAACGTAATAGTCAATTAATTGGCTGTTGTAAAAACAATAATCATGGAACATTTTACATTATTTATTTCCAAGAAAAAAAGCATGAAAGAATACTGTAAAAATTAAATCAAAAATTCATAAATCTTCTCTGTCATCGGTTTTCAGCGAAACATACTTAAAAGAATATATATATATATATATATATATATATATATACTAACGAGAATTAATAAATATTCATATGAAGTTTCACAAATATATAATTATTCAGGTGTTAATAAAACAGTGCTCAATATAGTATGAACAAATATATTTTACATATATATATATATATATATATATACATATTGTCCTACGGCAAAGACACAACTCGGAGATTAATGCATTATGCAATCATCATGTGCATTTTTTAAACTGACAATTTAATGATATTAGAAATCTGTTAAACTGTCCGTTATTTATGGCTACGAGTTTCCTTTTCATTTTCCTTTTCCTAAGTAGACTTCCGTTGACTTTACTCACACACTGTCAAAAAACTATTGAATATTTCCTTAATGTAAAAGGTATCTCATGTACGGAATTTATTTTACTGAAATAATCATTCGATATATGTAATTTTTGAATTTTTATATGTAAAAAACGTATACATATTTGTCTGTGTGAATAAATAATTTTAATTGCATTGGTCCCTCAGGCTGGATCAGTTTTAATATTTAATCTTTAATAATTAATATGAATAAGATCTTTTGGGGAGTTTACAATACTTGCACTTGACACGGAAACCTCAAAATTTTTGAATCGCATATGTGATTATTATAACACTAACAACAACTATCTCTCTCTTGTCTCTTCTCTTCTCTCTCTCTCTCTCTCTCTCTATATATATATATATATATATATATATATACGCTCTCACACCCTGATTGAGCACCCTGGAAGAATGGTAGACTTTCAAAAAACAGTAGCGATTGTCATGTACGCATCGCTCATTCAGTAATGAATTAGAGCACACTGGCTATTAGGCGTGTATAATTATAATATACACGCTAAAAAGTCTGCCGTCCCCTACCGAGCGCCCATAGCCCAGAGATAGAATCGCTGATTGATGCCAATTCTGACGGGTTTCAATCCTGGGTTAAAAGCAATCGGTGTCTAACCGTACTGATGAGCTGTGATAAAGCGAAACAGATCTGTCTGCGGATGACTATATATATATATATATATATATATATATATAGGTCAGACTAAATAAACTGCAAACATTTTTAATAAAACCCTTTTCATACTCACGGATAATCTTTCGCGTATTATAATTGAAAGATGTCAGATATAAGATGTAACGTCGGCAGATGTTGTTTTCATTCATTTCTCAATGTTCCCAAGTATTTTCAATCTCTTTCCGAGATCATCTTCACTAATAAAACTGCGTGACTTATGGTAACAAAACTGTGTTGCTAAAAATTACTGTAAATTCTTTCTGCTTCAAATATAACGGCTGACAAATACCTTAACCTTCAGTAGAACAAGAAAATTATCCATAATGGAATTTTTTATATGTTGTAATGTCATAGTCATGCACGTATTAATGCATGAAAAAACTTTTCTTTTTATAAACCTTTTAGAACATTACTACAGTAATTCTAGTTTATTCTATTGATTGACCGCTTAAGTTTTTCAATGAATTTTGCCTCGAGAATCTGTAGTTTATTCTTGTTGTTTTCTTCGTATAGGATAGTTGTCTTATCGATCGTTATTTTTTTGTATTGTTAAAGTAGACAGTTGTTGTAGATTTGTAGAAATGGACGAATCTTACCTTACGAAATGTAATGTAAGGCGTCTCGTCAATGTAGTTGTTGTAAATCTAACATATTTGTTTTTTGACGGAGATACATTCTCAGAATGAACTTTTGAATTGGTATATAATGTTGGTTTTACTTAGCACATCAGTTGGTGGGGAGGAGATATTAAGGATAATTAACTTAGGAGTGTTGTATTTTTTATCATATATTATCAATTTTATTTTTTATAGATAGATAGATAGATAGATAGATAGATAGAGAGCGAGAGAGAGAGAGAGAGAGAGAGAGAAAGAGAGAGGAAGAAAGAGAAAGAAGAATAGAGAAAATATGTATTTTCTGTAAAAAAAGCCCGAATATTTGTTGCCTGTAATCAAAACCAACGTTATGTAAGTTGTCGGCTTATTGTTTTCATGTACTAATACTTAAACCGTATTTTATAAAATGTTTCTGATATAGGGCTTGAATGATAGTCTATCATTTCTCCGCTAGTCCCTTTCGAAATCTTTACACAGTAAACACGCTGAATATATCTCATGACTGTGTTTCGCCTAATTTGTGTAGGTGAGTATGTGTGAGCTCGTGGAATGATAGCGAGATACATAGCAGATACTGAAAAAATATTTATGTATTAAATATGCAGAAATCTTTATATTTTATGCAGGTTTCTGCATCTCCGTACGGATCCATTTCATCCCCTAAAATAAAAATCAGCCCACATATTAACGTTGGTGAATTGGTTGCTATTAGATGCTTTTCTTTGTGTTCAGTGTCTGTAAGCTGCGGCACACATGTTGTCTGACGCTATTGTATGCACGCGAAGTGAATGCCTGTTTTCTCGGTGACATTTGCGCTCACTAGCCAAACGGACGTGATCAGAATACCGGCTCCTGTGTCCACGAAGTATTGCCGTTTCTGTCTGCTTCACATTAAACAAAACTACGTCATTTGTCAGATAGAAGTTAGTACCACACATCCACCAACACAGTTTTGTCTTGCCTTGCTTGCAGTTCAGCAAACGTGCACATTCATCATCGCCAGCCCATTCACCAACTCTGAAAGAAAAATCCCTTTCGATTTCTGACGTGAGTCAAGACGCGCTCATGTCAGTCTTGAATGAAACCGATGCAACTTGTTTAAATGAATTTATTTTCAAACTATGCTTTGAATTCATTTCTTCTTTTTGTTTCGTTTAGACAGGTTGTCCGCATTTGCAATTTGAAGTTAGCGTAAATTACTCGTTAATTTTCTTTTCCCTTCACTTTAGCATTTGTAATTCTTAACGTTTTCTATTGATGTTCAGCGTTGAACGCAAGTGCGACGTAGTGATTATCGGCGATGCGAGTGGGATCAGCGTCAGCCAGTTAAGTGATACACCTTCGGTGATCATGTCTCTTTCGATCCATGCCTGACTAGGTAGGATATATTTCTTCAGTAGTTTGTTATTTCTTTCTGCGGTAGACTGGGTATCAACCAAGGCTATCGAACTCGATCTGTCCTGTTATTTAACCCATCGCAGGAGGGAGAACAAATTGATTAATATCTTTCCGAAGGGTTTATGAGCGTGAGTGAATGCAATGAATTCAACTGGAATTCGAACTCGGCTCTTCTGATTTCTCATTCCGAAAAAAATATCCAAACGCTATTGCTATGTTCGCTCACCGTCAAACAAATTTTCAAAGGCCTGAATTTAATTCTACTCCACCTTCATTATAGAGTAAATATCTACACACTTCCTCAGTATTTCAGTAATAAGGATAAATTTTTACTCATGCCCGTTTCTCCCAAGAACTGATACATTGTCAAACATCTTCCTGTGTGGATGCTTCGATGGATTCTACAAACTTAACCTCTTTAAATCAAGAGACAATTGTTATTTGACATACTTATACTAATCATGTTCATTTCCTATTGGCTTACGGCCATATCACGTTGAACACACCGGTTCTCTCTCGATCACAGAAGTTAAGCAACGTTGACTCTGGTCAGTACTTAGATGGGTGACCGCTTGGGAATACCAGGTGATGTAAACCTTTAGTGACGGATGTGCGTTGTGCGTTGTGGTGCAGTGGATATCGACTCGGAAAGAGAAATCGGTGAGCCGAGTTCGAATTCCAGTTGAATATTCTGCATTCACTTAAGCCATGGTACCCTTGGGAAAGGTATTAATCCGTCCATTCCCTCCAGTTATAGGTTAAATAATAACGTACGACTTGGGGACACTGCCCTTAAAAACAAATTCCAATGAATCTTGATGCTCGAAAAGAAAAACGTATTACTAGGCACAAAACTTATATAAAAAAAAAAATAAATTGTTAATTGTTGAAAGAAAAAGGTCTTGCCATAAACAAATTTAGCTGGCAATAAATGACCCGCCGAGATTGATATGCCATAAAACAATCAACCACTTCCTCTTTTATTCTACTACTGTCGATGCCTCTATTGATTCTACAATCATAACCTCTTCAAATAAAGCGGCAATAGTTATCTATCCTTCTTATTCTCAGAATGTTCACTTCTTATCCAATCTGAATAGATTCACATCACAAACGCCATTCAGTACTGTTTTGCCTTAAGTGGCTCTTGAGTCTTGTACTGGATGAACTTTAGAAAAGAATCTCGGATCAGACTGGTCTCTCTAGCCTTTTTTGACAACCACTTAAGAAGACGAATAACTCTGAATTCAAAAGCCCGGTTGCTCCTGGGGTGGTATATATGTGGCCCTATACTCCAGTACACTTTATTCTCCATCTTACGCCCTGACGCGTTGTCTGAGATTAGGCAATAAGAAACAAGGAGAAACGATATGTAATTTTTAACACCTTTGCATATTCTATCTCCACTTTTTATAATTGTATTTCGCTTGCTTCCACTTCGTCCTTCCTCTTATATAAAGTGTTGTCATTAATTTATTCGTCGGCATTTAAGAATCTCTGATTCGAAACACATGTTGCACTTAGATAGGGACTGCATTCATATTAGCTTCGTGCATTAACATAATCCAACAGCTGACTTTATTTACTAGAATGATATATCTCTGTTTTATGTCATGAACAGAAGTTGTGATCGTTTGTTCTGACTTTAAATACAACCGTTTTGTACCGATTATTATTAATATTGCGAGATTTACTTTTTATATCAAAAGAGATGAATAGAGAGACTTTGGTATGCAGATACTGTTATTAAGGTATCAAATTAATATTAGATTGCAACATATTTTATGTGAAGTTTCTCGTCAGAACTTTTGGCAATCATTGCTCTTCACAATTTCCCATCTTTTGTAGCACTTATTAATGTATGTCTTCTTATTAAACCCCTGTTTTGCCATGCGTTTACTGCCGAATCAAGTTTTCCCCTTGTTTGTGAGGAAATTGCCCAACAATTTCTATTATATTTTAAGAGGGATATCATAGAGTGGACATGCGTTAAGGCGCAATGGAAATCAGCTAGGTATGAGAAATCAGAGAATCGAATTCGAATTCCAGACGAATATGCTATATTTACGTACGCGCAAATAACCTTGGGAAATATATTAATCCATCTCTTGTACATCCTGTTATATGTTAAAAGGCAGGACAAATCAGGTTTTATAGCACTGGTTGGCAACCAATTTACCATAGAAGAAAATGGCAAATTACAACGGAAAAATCTTCTGCCTAGTTAGTCATGGATCAAATGAGACATAATCGCAGAAGCGTTTATCACGTATGGTACATAACTGCTTGATCTGGATAAAAAACTGAGTAGCAGGACAAATTGGGTTTTATGGCCTTTTCGGCAACCGTCTTATTAAAGAAAGAAACGCAAATTACAGCGGAAAAATCTTCTGCCTAGTTAGTCATGGATCAAATAAGACATGATCGCCCAAGCGTGCCATGTATGGTATTTAACTACTTGATCCGAATAAAAGAACTGAGTAGCAGAACAAATTGGGTTCTATGGCCTTTTCGGCAACCGTTTAATAAACGGCAAATTACAACGGAAAAATCGTCTGCCTAGTTAGTCATGGCTCAAATAAGACACGATCGCAGAAGCGTGTATTACGTATGGTAATTAACTGCTTGATTCGAATAAAAGAATTGAGTAGCAAGATAAATACGGTTCTATGACCTCAGTCGGCAACCAGTTTATTAAATAAAGAAACGGTGAATTACAGCAGAAAAATCTGCCTAGTTAGTCATGGATCAAATGAGACATGATCGCACAAGCGTGTCATGTATGGTATTTAACTACTTGATCCGAATAAAAGAACTGAGTAGCAGGACAAATTGGGTTCTATGGCCTTTTCGGTAACCGGTTTATGACAGAAAGAGGCGGCAAATTACAGCGGAAAAATCTTCTCCCTAGTTAGTCATGGATCAAATGAGACATGATCACCGAAGCGTGTCATGTATGGTATTTAACTACTTGATCCGAATAAAAGAACTGAGTAGCAGGACAAATTGGGTTCTATGACATTGGTCCGCAACCGGTTTATTAAAGAAAGAAACGGCAAATTACAACGGAAAAATCTTCTGACTACTTAGTCATGGATGAAATGAGACATGATCACAGAAGCGTGTATCACGTATGGTACTTAACTGCTTGATCCGAATAAAAGAACTGAGTAGCAGGACAAATTGGGTTCTATGGTCTTTTCGGTAACCGGTTTATGACAGAAAGAGGCTGCAAATTACAGCGGAAAAATCTTCTCCCTAGTTAGTCATGGATCAAATGAGACATAATCGCCCAAGCGTGTCATGTATGGTATTTAATGCTTGATCCGAATAAAAGAACTGAGTAGCAGGACAAATTGGGTTCTATGGCCTTGGTTGGCAACCGGTTTATTAAAGAAAGAAACGGAAAATTACATCGGAAAAATCTTCTGTCTAGTTGGTCATGTATCTAAAGATATTTAACTGCTTCATCTGGATAAAATATTTCAATAGCAGGACAAATTGCGTTTTATGACCTTGGTCGGCAACCGGTTTACTACAGAAAGAAACGGCAAATTACAGCGGAAAAAATCTCTGCCTATTTAGTCATGGATCGAAAGAGACATGATCGCCCAAACGTGTATTACGTGTGGTACTTAACTCCTTGATTTGGATAAAATAACTGAATAGCAGGACATATTGGGTTCTATGCACTTGGTCGGCAACCGGCTTTCTGCAGAATGAAACTGTAACCTACAGCGGAAAAATCTTCTGCCTATTTAGTCATGGACGAAAGAGACATGATCGCCCAAGCGTGTATCACGTATGGCAATTAACAGATTGACGGATCATATAATAATCCAGCAACTTTTTATTTGTTTCTAACGATTTTTATCCGTTATTGTTTCTAAGAATTTTTCTCGTTTTTTTTTTTATCTTTTTAGGTTAGACATTGAAGAATAGCAAAGTTAACTTTCCTATTCAAACAGTCTTTCACCATGAGTTGCTTTCTCTATTTAGATGTTCTCTTCGAAGCAGTCTTCATTTATAGTTATTCATTTTCATTACCGTCACATTTGCTTTCATCTCCGAATATATATTGTCTCTTCAATTATTGGATTCTCGTTTTCGACTGCTCTGATTCTCATATAGTTTTTACATGAGTCTTTATACCATGTTATGATAGTCGTAATTAGTTGTTTCATATGCTGTATTGGGGAGCCATCAGATACCTGAATCAATATCAACCTTTAGTGTTGATGGAATTACTAGTACCTTTTCTCTTTTTTTTCCCCATGGGAGCCATTCAGATTTTTTTTTAAATTATTTTATAAGTATAACAGATTAAATTGATAAACACATTCACTCCGTTAAGTGCCATACGGCAGAAAATTATCTCGCAGTATGTTGCCATTGCTTTCAGCGGAAGACTGGTTGCCAGCCAAAGCTATAGAATCCAAATTGTTCTATTATTTAATGCATAACTGGTGGGAAGATACGGATTAATACATTTCCCAAGTGTATTTGCGGGAGAGTGAATGCAAGGAATTCAACTGGAATTCAAACATTAGACGTTAATAAACATTAAAGGGGACAATTCTACTCCTGCAGCTTCCTCTCTCGCACTTCCCGCCTGTGGAACTCACTCCCGTATTCTTGCTTTCCTGACGGCTACGACCTCCAGAAATTTAAAAGCAAAGTGAATACTCACCTACTAACCACTGGACTCTAGCTCTCTCCCCTCCCCTGTATAATCTTCACGTTCTCTCCGCCCATGTATCTGTCATTGCACCTGCTTTCTCAGCTTTCTATTGTTCCTTTCTAACTAGCTTGTACTCCTCACTCTTTTCTAATTAATCTTTCTACATTTATGTAACCCCCTGCAGATCAGTGGCGTTTCTGCCTTGCTCGGGGTGAAATGATTAAAAAAAAAAAAAAAAAAATGATTCCAAATCTAGTACTGAACATTTTCTTTATACTTTTCAGTTGTGGCATTCAACCATCTGATGACAACATGTATATCCGTTTTACTGAAACTTCTTGGCTACAATAATTCGTTCTGTTTTGCCGCTCCAGAAAATCTTAAGAGCACCATTATCTTCTACTCCATATTTGAATCTCTCAGCATTCGCGATACAAACTTTGCATAGGCACTTGAACAGCTAAGAGACGGTACAAAATTGCCGTCTCTATATTAGTACCCTGAAAGTTTTCACAGTCTTTGGCATAGGCGATTCCACTATCGGCTTCAATGAAAGGCTCAGCCTATAAAATTTATTCATCTTTACACTAGCAACATATCTGTTGCTCCTGGTCCTATCACTAACATCACTATATACTTTCCTTGTATGAGTGCAATGAAAATTGTATCTATATATCAACAAAATGAACTTACTTCATGTGTAGTCTTTCTCTAAAAATATCACTTAAATTCTATACATCTTTGCAGCAATTTCCTCTTCCGGAGTAATCAATTCTATGACAGATTTTTGTTTTCTACACGTGTCTAAATGAATAATCATATTGAAAGGTGGTTGTGAGTTGAAGAAAATTATTTCTCAAATCTTTTGGCTTCAGTTTTAAACACATTATCGTGTATACCTTAAAAATATGAATTCTGATTAAAGCTTTAAAATTAAATTAGAAACGGAAACTTAGAATCGGGAAGTTAGAAACGGATACGAATATTCACTTATGAACAAACACCCTTGGGAAAGATATGAATCTATCTCTTCTCCCTGCAACTATGCGTTAATTAGTAAAACATGTATCTTCAAAAATCATCATTGTCCAAATAATTCTTAAAATCTAATAATAATTTCTAGCTTTAAATAAATTACAAAGTTTTTACCAGCCGTAGAAGAAGCACACACACACATACACACACATGCACAGACACACACAAAGATCTATCTATCTATCTATCTATCTATCTATCTATCTATCTATCTATCTATCTATCTATCTATCTATCTATCTATCTACTCATTTAAGTAGGCCCGTGCGGTTAAATTTTTATATGAATATACCGTCTAAAATACAACAACATATATATTGATGTACCTACTAGTGAGTATCTTACATTAAGACATAAGAAAAATATTCGTAATTCTTGAAGGCCAAATATATATATATATATATATATATATATATATATATATATATATATATTCTAAACATATACTGTTAGATATAAGAGAAAATGAATGTCTATTATGTTTAATCATGAGCCGTTCTAAACGCCGTATTTTGGCCTTAATTTCAGTTGAAAATAAAGACAAAAAGTCTCCAAAATTTGGATAATTTTTTATTAATTTGGTTCTAATCTTTCGGCTCAAATGAGCCATCTTCAGATAGGTCAACAAGACGGTGACACAATAACATCCACCATCACCGACGATTTTATTTTGTGTTGACATAAAACTCCGCTAAACATTGTCTCTTATATTTAACAGTATATGTTTAGAAAATTATTTGCTGCCTCGATACACTATATATATATATATATATATATATATATATATATATATATATATAAAGAACTTTATTATATGAGGGAGACTTCTATACAAACGTTTACTTCCGGTCACACAATAGTTTCTTCATTATACTACTTACCGGGGCTGATGAAGCAGGCTTTTGAGGGTCGATAAAAATGGCTATTCCCTAAATGTTAAAAATCGAATATGGAATAAATATATGCTATTAAATCGAGCTCTCTGCGGGATCAGCTTTAATATTTAATCTAATATGACTAGGATCCATTGGGACTATTATATATATATATATATATATATTATTTATTACTCGACGACATAATTATTGCAAACATATAAAATAATAAGGCACAGTTAAAGAGCGAACTCGCAGCAAGAGCTTTTAAACCTGGTAGTAAAGTTTAATAAACTGGTAGCAAAGAGAATGAACTGAGCCGACGCTGCCTCCCTATTGTTTATTTTATCTCTCCATGTGTTTGACATGAGGCATATATATATATATATATATATATATATATATATATATATATATATATAAATGGAAAGAATATAAAAATACTATTAAATGATTAAAATAACACAATATTTATTTAATAGAAAGAACTATAAAGAAATTACAATGGCAAAAGATTCGAAATTTTCGAATTTGACTCCACAAAGAAATATTTACACCTATCTGGATGTATGTTGCATGCGTAAGTGTAAGAAGCCTTTACCATGAAGACATATCAATTTAAATTAAATTACAGGAATTATTAAAACGCGAAGTAAGTTTTTGTCAATGATTTTTCTAAAGGAACAGCTTATTCAAGTTTCATCGATTGCAAAATTAAACGAAACGTACAATTTGTTAATCTCGACAAAAATGATTGCGATAACTTTAAAAATTGTAGATAATGCGACAGCGTGTTGTAAAAACATGCTAACATTTAATAATTCTGGAGTCTTTCTGCAGTCCTCAATTTATTTTCTATTGGAATGTCCAGGTTATTACATCACTCAATAAATCACCAGTTTGGCATATAGATGGCACTACTGATAAAAACACCATATAATGTATTTGAATTACTAACGTTCAAATGGCACGTGACAAAATTTGGGCCCAATCGAATAATTAGTTTACAAATTACAGTTATTTAAGTGAATCTACTGTTGCAGATTTTCAAAACAAAGGAGAAATATGAATGTCCTGTGATGATAAAGCATTGCCTTCTGTTGAGAAAAAGACTATTCAAGCCAAGCAATAACTTGAAATGCAGACGACAATTCTACTCCTGCAGCTTCTTTTCTAGCACTTCCCGCCGGTGGAACTCGCTTCCATATTCTTGCTTTCTTGACGTCTACAACAACCAGGAATTTAAAATGCAATGTCTCTTAACCACTTGATTATATTTCTTTCTTCACCATCCTGTATTTCTTTTCCTTTCTCTCTACCTTTGCAACTGTCATCACACCTGTATTCCCTTCCTTCTCTTGCTCCTTTCTAACTGGTTCATCTTTCTCTTCACTCTCTTCTATCTAATCTTTTTACTCTCATCTAGCCCCCTGTACATCAGTGACGTTACCGCCTTGCTCGGTGTGTTATGATTAAAAAATGTTATTCGGACTCTGCCCCGTCAGAAACAACGGTTAAGAGGTGGTATGCTGACTTTAAACGCGGTCGTACAGACACAAAGGTTGCTGAACGCTTAGGTCGCCCAAAATTGGCAGTTATCCAGGAAAATCCCCAAACAATCCACAAACTCGTTTTGGACGATCATGAATTGAAGTTGCGTGAGATAGCACATATGATGAACATATCAGGGTATTCACTATTTTTGCATAAACATTAGTCAATGAGAAAGATGTATTCAAATTGCGTGCTGGATTAGCTCACAGTCGATCAAAAATAACAACGCGTCGACGATTCAGAGCGTTGTTTGCAAATGTTTCAACGCAACAAGAAGGAGTATTTGCGTAATATGTGACACTTACTGAAACATGGATCCACTCCTTAACTCCGGCCTCAAATCGGCAGTAAGCAGGTGAAAGCCGTCCAAAGCTACCAAAGACGCAAACATCAGCAAGCAATGTTTTGGCCTCCTTATTTTGGAATGTGTGAAGTATTTTGTTCATCGATTACCTTGAGAAAGAAAGAACTAACAATAGCATTATTAGTGGATTTGTAGGAAAAACATTGCCAAAACGAAGAAGAAAAAAGTGATCTTTTCACAACGCATCTTGTCACAAGACTTGTGACAACGCACCTTGTCACAAGTCGATCGCAACGATGGCTAAACTACATGAACTGCACTTTGAATTTCTCTCGCATCCACCGTATTCTCCAGATCTGGTCTCCAGCGATTACAGGTTGTTTGCAGACTTCAGAAGGATGATCCAGGGAAAGAGATTTCGCTCTAATGAAGAAGCGATATCGGAAACTAATGCCTATTTTGAGTCCAAAGACAAATCGTTCTACATAAAAAACATCGAATTGTTAGAGAAGCGTTCGAATCAGTTTATCAGCCTAGAAAGCAACTATGTTGACGAATAAACACGAATTTTGCTTAAAATTTGTTTTATTAGTAAGGCACGTGATTTATATTGGGATGTGCGTTGTGGTACAGTGGATATCGGCTCGGAACGAGAACTCGGGGAGACGAGTTCGAATTCCAGTTGAATCCATTGTATTCACTTACGCGCAAATACCCTTGGGAAAGGTATTAATCCGTCTCTTCCTTCCAGTTAGGGGTCAAATAGCAGGACAGATTGGGTTCTATAGCCTTGGTCGGCAACCAGTCTACCGCAGAAAGCAATGGCAACCTACTGCGGGATAATCTCCTGCCCAGTCAGTCATGTCTCTTTCGAGACATGATCGCCCAAGCGTGTATCACGTATGGCACTTTAACTGACTGATAAAAAACAGGGTAGGACTTGGGACCCTGCCCTTAAACAAATCCCAATGAGACTTGCTCCGTCAGGGAGGAAGCCGGCTCAACCCGACTAGGGTGAATGCGGCATACATACACATACACACGTGATTTATTGAGTGATGTGTTATTTATTTATTTTTTTTTTTGTTGTGCTTTTCACTGCTGTTCTCCCTCCCCCAATACATCGAGAACAGCCTGGCTTTCTATGTTACAATTTCCCTTATTCTGATCGAGTGATGAGTTGTGTTGCATCTCCTAACATTTGTTCTTTTTACCGTTCTTCCGTTAAAAATCTTCAAGAATAATACCTATCTCCGTTCAGGGTTGTTTTGACTTCTTTAAATTCTCTAGGTGTTTTTGTAGTGGATGGTCTAGTTTTTTTTTCAGGGTGCACGTAGCAACCTAACGCATAACACACCCTTTCAGAACCAGGGTTTGGGAACGACATCTGCGCATTGTACTTAGTGCATTAATTATAGACTTGATGTTTGGTTTGTTATATTGAAAAAAGATTGAAACCTTGTCTTTTCATTTTCGATTATTTTTCTCTTTTCTTTGGCATCTGCTGTCAAACATTATGACCAGCTACAAAACTGACAGATACCTGCTTTTCTTAAATCCTATCAATTAATTGGATATGTATCAGAGAGAAGATAACTACATACGTTTTATATTTATATCATCAGTTTAAGACAAACATTCTAAAAGAAAACAAAACTACCCGATTTATTAGCATAAAATTAGGATATAAATTTATATATATTAAATATAAACAGAAGGTGGCATGTAGGTAAAATCCTAACGAAGATTCTGTTAATATTAATATTAAAACTGATGCAGCCAGAGGGCTCGATGTAAATAAAATTATCTATTTACAGAGCCAAATATGTGTAATTTTTAAATAAAATTTAGAAAATTACATGTGTCGTATGATTATTTCTGCGAAGCATGTTCGCTTTGTCAGCGATTTTTTATTATGGAAAAATTTAAAAAGTTTTCATATGTCGGAAGTTCCATTAAAAAGAAGGAAAAGAAAAGAAGTAAGAAAGAAAAGTGGTTGGGGGACTGAAAACAAGCGAGGTAAGATTTTGTTAGAAGACAGACGTCGTCTAAGCGAACTTAGTTCGAAGAAATGATCATACCATTCATGTAATTTTTGAAGTTTTATTTTATTTGTGTATGACGATGGGGAAGTAACAATATTGCTTATTATCATTATAGATGTTGTAAAAAACCACCATTATCAGTAAAAGGATGCGTGAAACAAACTGTACATAAATACAAAAAATAGTACGGTTCATTCGGTTCTTATTAAAAGTGTGATTATTGAATCTGAACAAACGTTCATATTGAATTTTAAGTGAAGTTCAAAGTTATAGTAAGTAAAAAAAGATTAAAAAAAATAAAATATCGATTTTCTTTCACAACCTTTCGCCATCATTGAAGCAGCTTCAAAATTCTAACCTTCTGAACATGGCTTCTATCTGGCTGATGATTTCGTAGGCGCCTCTGCTGTTCATCTCTGTGTTCTCGACAGGCTCCAAAGAAAAATCTGTAACGTGATAGGTTCCGACTTGGCAGCTCGACTCCAGCTACTTTCTCGCCGGCGGAATGTGGCTTCCCTCTGTCTGTTCTACAAATATTTTTATAGATTCTGCTCCGACGAACTTAAGTCATTGGTGCCCCACCACAAGAATTTAATTGTAAAACCAGACTGACAACAAAGGTCTCATACATTTACAGTTAGATCAACGAAATAAAATGATAATTCCATTCCATCATCTTCTTTTCTCACACTTCCTGCCTGTGGAACTCCCTTTCATATACTTGCCTTTTAGACGGCTACAACGACCAGGAATTCAAATGCAATACCCATCTCTTACCCATTTGACTCCAGTCTTTTCTACATCACGCCGAATATCTTGTTCTTTTCCTTTTTCTCTTTATTCGCAACTGTCTTCACACCTGTGTTCCCGTCCTTCTCTTGCTCTTTCTCTGACACCCCCTGTAACTGTTACGTCTTTCACTTCATTCTTCTACTGACTAAACTTTTACTCTCATGTAGTCCCCTGCACACCAGTGGCAGTAACGCTTTGCTTGGTAGGAAATGATTAAAATAAAATGGCTTTTGCTGTCCTCCAGAGAAGCAGTGTTCTCATCAAGATGGAAGGAAAGTGCCTGAAAACCATGTCATGCGTTGGCTCAAGCGTTTTGAGTGAAAATGTTTAGACAAAATTATTTGAGGGCCATTGATGATTGTTCTTCTTTTATAGGGAACATACCGACAATGCATTTTCATAGTAAAAAACATTTCCAGAAATACATTCTTGAAAAAAAATTACGAGCAGTACATTTTTGTAAAAGAAAAAAAAGAAAATATGTCAACATTCTTTTTCTTCAATGTGCTATGTTCTTTCAGGACGTAGGCAATCATGGCTTTCCACCTCTCCCTATCCTTGGTGGCTCTTAGCACGCCTTCTCCTATTACACCATGCAACCCTGATTAAGTCCTTCAAATATGTTATTCGTTGTTTTATCCTGTCTCTTTTTCCTTCTACCTGGCCCGTTAGTATCAGGTTCTCCAAGTCCTTCTTCCTCATTGCATCTCCCAGGAACTTCAGCTGTCTCTTCCTGATGCTCAGTATAAATTTCCTTTTCGTTTCCATCATTTCCACAACCTCATTCTTGATCACATGCTCGATCAATGATTTTCGCAGCATCCTTCTGTAGAACCACATTTCGGTTGCTTCAAGTTTTTTCTTCATTTTTATCTTTATTAAAGTACATATTAAAGAAATGTATTTTTAATGAGATAATTTGACATGAAAATATATGAGTAAAAAGAAAAACAAAACTGGTGCATATTTTATAATATAAATTCTAAAAATTAATTCATGTGTCAAGGACACATAATCCAACGGATAAAATCTTTGGTTGAAGTAATCCAGTGACATGACCCAAAGAGTTCACTAGCAAACATACCCACGCTAGAGGTGAACAAAACTTTGGAGAGTTGAGTTGCTAAAGGGAAATAGCCAACACCAGATATCCAGAAAAGGCATGGCATGTTGAACTAGATAAAGGCGTTGTTTGAAAATTCCAAAGTAGAAAATCTGAGGAAAACTGGGCGTACAACAACCGAAACTTCGTGAAACTATATATATAAAAGGCAAGGTAATTGCGTGTGTCTGTCTATCTGTCTGTCTGTTTGTATGTCCTTTATACAAATCCACAGTTTTCGTCCAATTCTCACCAAACTTTAGACAAATATTTTTGAAGCTCCTGGCCAGGTCATGAGCTACTTATTTTTTTCCGATTACCCCCTGATATAGGAAATGGATATCCCGATATCCGATCTGGATCAAGATTTCAGCTCTTTTATCGTGGTTCTTGCTGCAGAATTTGCTCTAACTTGATAAAATTATAGTTTTTAGTCTCAAACATTAGTAGATCTTCTCAGACGACTCATTTTCCCTGATATCAGAAATCGATACCCCCAAAATTTTATCAAATCTGATCAAAAACCAATATTCAGCCATCAATATGGCTGACTTTTTCCAATTTTACTCCCGATGGGTACGATAAGTTTTCATGGACTTACTTAGATTAGTTTATATTTGGATGACATATTTGACTACGATACTGGAATTCGATACCCCGATATCCTATCGGGTCTGATCAAAACAAAGTTTTAAGCCTTTTATTTTAGTTTTTGCTTCGGGTTTTGCTCTAAGTAGGTATAATTCTAGTTCTTAGTCTCAGCCATGATGCCATTTATTCAAAGCCTTCAAAATTCAGGTTACGACGAAAAAAATTTATTTGATATCGATACCAGGAAATCAAAATTTGACTTACATCCATTCATTTTTTCTTTCAGTCTATGGTTTCGCTTTAACTGGAAAAACTATTGCTTTTTAGGCTTTTGTTCCAACATCCAAAGAGTCTGAGCTCCAGAACCATGGATTAGTTTTAAAGCTTTCATTACACCCGAGCAACCCCTGGCTATCCTGCTAGTATATAATAATATCATCGTGGTGAAATAATGTACTGCGGCTTAGAACTGGATACCAGAGAGCCGAGTTTAAATTCTAGTCAAGTTTGTTACATTCGCTTACACGCAAATACGGTTGGGAAATTCATGAATCAGTTTGATTTCTTCTCAAGCGACGGCGTAAATAGATGGAAAGATAGCTTCTATAGCGTTGGTTGGCAACCATTCTAGACATGGCGACTTGAGAAGATCTTCCCAACAAGCTCTTGTCAATTGTGGGCATGCATTAGCCCATAAAATGACAATGACTGAAATTTGGCAGTCGTTGAACACTGCTTTAGGAGGAGAAATATTTTTTTTTATATACACAATTTATTTGTTAATTTTGTTTAGAGGCATATCAACATCTACGTTTATCTAGTGACATATTAAACTCTATCGTTTACCTAATGCCGAAATTAAATATTTGGATTTTGGTTAGTTGATTTTGTTAAATGGCATATTAACCTCTATGGGTTATTTAATGCCAGAATCTAAATATTTGGATTTTGGTTGGTTGATTTTTTTAGCGGCATATCAATCTCTATGGGTTGTTTAATGCCATAATCCAAATATTTAAATTTTATTTGGTTGATTTTGTTTAGCGGCATATCAATCTCTATGGTTTATTTAATGCCGATATCTACATACTTAGATATTGGTTGGTTGATTTTGCATAGCGACATATTAACCTCTATGGATTATTTAATGCTGGAATCTAAATATTTGGATTTTGGTTGATGGATTTCATTTAGCGGAAACTTTATCGGTAACTTTGAAGCAGTAGTTTAATGTTTATTAAATCGGCCTTCTGTCATACATAACCGAATTCTCCGTAACTTAGGATTTTTTGCTATGATAAGATTGGAGATTGTAATGTGTGGATTTATGGAAGAATAAAAGTATACCTTTTGCATGTTTAAAGAGAGATTTATGAATGGAAAAGAATAACATGAATTAATAGATATTAAATGTTCCAAGAGAAATAATATTAAGAGGTAACAGTATCAAGAGATCGTTGAAAATATTTGCAATATTCCTTGCAAGAGTGGGTTCATGTGTACGTAGGTAGGAACGTATGCGTGTATGTATACATGAGTGTTTGTTGTGCCTTTGAACATTCACTCAGGGTGAATGGTAAAAATGGAAGGAGGTGAGAGTTGAGAGAGAAAGATAGAGACAATAATAATCACTATCGCTTGACGTTTGTCAAGGGTACGTGTTAATTGCTCGTCATCAATTGCTCTCTGACGACGGTCAAACTTTGCCCATCTTTTATTTCGTCTTGGGAATTCATTCCCTGATGTGATTCTGGCATTTTGGACGACAACCGTTTCGCATCGGGGTGTGAAATTTTGCGAGTTTGTGTGTTTTAAGCAAAGTATGTAACTTCAAGAAAATGTGTTTATTTCTAGCAAAACCATTGAGTCATTGCTTAGCATTTGAATTTTTAAATCTAGAACTTGTTTTGTTCACTACAACTTAATGCCAAAATCTCAATATTCGGGTTTTTGTTGGTTTAGCGGTGATCAACATCTATGGGTGATCTAATGCCGGAATCTAAATATTTGGATTTTGGTTGGTTAATTTCGTTTAGCGACATATCAAACTGTATTGGTTACTTAATACCGAAATCTCAATATTCGGATTTTGGTTGGTTGATTTATTTTAGCGGCATACCAAATTCTATTGGTTATTTAATGCTAAAATCTAAATACTTGGATTTTGGTTGGTTAATTTTAATTAGCGGCATATCAACCTCTATGGGTTATTTATTGGCGAAATCTAAATATTTGAATTTTGGTTGGTTGGCTTTGTTTAGTAGCATAATGCAAAAATCTAAATATTTTGTTCGCCGTTTTATAATTTCTGGATGAGGTATGTTTTTAAATATATATTTTAAAATTCCTAAAATGTATTTTTGATAAATTTACTATAAAAATGTATTTTTATACTTTTTATTGTTGCATTTGATGTCATTTTGCTACAGAATGTAATTGTTTTACAATTTATAATGAAAACAAAATATACTGTCAATTTTCGCTTGAGATATCTTTATTTGCCCATCGCTAGGACACTAAGGGGTGCTACTACCAGTAGGACAGACCTGTTAACACCAATTAAATAGTGGTTCCACACTCCTCAAAAACTTCAATCTCTTGATCAGACCGCTTGCTGCCGGATGGAGTTTATCGTCATACCCAGGAGATATTTTTATACAAGTTTTTATTCTTTCTTATACACAGTCGAGTGAGGTGGGCATACGTTTAATAATACGCGCTTTTCTACATCTTTACGAATACAGCGATACGGGCGCATACACACATGTATCACAACGCATAGAAACATGCAGTAATTTTATAGAAAATACAACATTTAATGCATAGATTAGAGCGATTACAATCATTATTTCCTTTTTCGGCTTTGAGTCAGGCTAAAAGCTATTGTGACAAGAACAGGAAAGATGATGTTAAATGAACAGTCCGTCGATAAAAATACAGAAACACTTGAGAGGGAATTGAATATGTTCATCTTCGTCTATTAATGTATTGCAGTCTATCTATCGATCTCTGTTAGCTATCGCTTTCCATTCATATTCACGTCAGTGACATCACAAGTACCATTTCATCTGCTTCTGTTTAGATACATTTATCTATCTATCTATCTATCTATCTATCTATCTATCTATCTATCTATATATCTATGGTTTATTAAAATGTATGTATGTCTCTTTATTTTATCATATCAACATGCTTTTCTTCACTCTAATCATTATCTATCTATCTATCTATCTATCTATCTATCTATCTATCTATCTATCTATCTATCTATTACAGTAAACCTATCTATCTATCTATCTATCTATCTATCTATCTATCTCATTCTTTTCATATCTATCTATCTATCTATCTATCTATCTATCTATCTATCTATTACAGTAAACCTATCTATCTATCTATCTATCTATCTATCTATCTATCTATCTATCTATCTCATTCTTTTCATATCTATCTATCTATCTATCTATCTATCTATCTATCTATCTATCTTCATCTCGCTGTCTGTTTATATCTATCTATTATATATCTGTCAATCCAAAACATTTAGAAATATGGCAATATTATATTATATTAAATATTTTTAGTAATAATATATTAAGTTGTTGGATATATTAAATCTATATAACTATTTTCTGTTTTCATGTCAATCTCCTAATATATATGTTAATCACTTATCTATCTATCTATCTATCTATCTATCTATCTATCTATCTATCTATCTATCTGATAATATCTACATTATCTCTAATCAGGTTATAACTCATGAATTAAATCTGTCTATCTAGATCAGTTTTGTCATATATACACATCTAATGTTCTTATTATACCTTCATCTATATATCAGTCTATCTATCAGTCTATCTATCAAATTATGACTTTCTGTTTGTATAAATTAATATTGTTAACAACAATATATACATTCTTGTTGATAATAAATCTAAATTATTAATGTTTATCTTCAGTTCAGTCGCATAATATCTATCTATCTATCTATCTCATTCAAATGATGACTTTCTTGTTCGCTGTTTCTTTCTTTCACACACACACACACACACACACACACACACACACACACACATATATATATATATATATATATATATATATATATATATATATATAATTGTGCATCTCATAGAACGCATCTTGACTTACTTCTATGTATCTGACAAGCATTATGCATCCATGCATATATTCGTGCCTATCCACATTCGTAAAAGCGGTTGTTAATGCAAGCGTGCAGGAACAATCTCAAAAGTCTAGCAATGACTCTCTTCCTCCTCAGTCGTGCTTTTTTTTTACTCTCAGGAAGCAAGAATAAGATGTGTTTACGGAGCTTTCAGAAAGTTTCTTTTCATTCATCCTTTAAAAGGCCTACACACACGTGCACACATACGCACAGATGCATGTGTACGTAGGTATATTTATGTATATAGAATAAATTAATGTATTTGCCTGAATGACTGGCTTTCAACAGAATTGATTTTAAATAAAGACTAGAGCTTGTTTAGTTAGTATAGATGAACTGGTACGAGTATAGATGAACTAGTGGATAATTGGATTTTTTTGAAAAAGGAGACTAATACATTGAGTTTGAGAGAGACAGGTGCAATTTCTTATACGCATAAGGAGGAAGGCGTGTTTGGTGATTTTGACACGCACAGGAGAGCTCAAAGGCAAATTAAACAGTAGGTGCTTCTGTGAATTGATAGTGTAGAGCCAATTAAGAGATAGCAAGGAGACAAAATTTGTGGAGACAGAAATAATGAGAGCTGTAATAGTAAAAAGATGGAAGAGGAGAAGTAGATGTAGAAGAAAGAAAAAAGATATTTCGTACTGTGTGGGACACTATCAATGCGAATTCAATTGATTTGATGAATGCGGTTAATATTAGTTTTTCTTTTATCTTCATTCATATTGTCTTTTTACAGCCAAACACAAATTGAAAATTCATATATACATTTTTTTCTAAACATATACTGTTAAATATAAGAGACAATGAATGTCTAGTATGTTTAATCATGATCCGTTCTAAACTTCGTATTTTGGCTTTAATTTCAGGTGGAAATAAAGACACAAATTAATTTTTTGGTAACTGTTATTGCTGCCTAGCAAAGTTCTATATCAACAGAAGATAAAATAGTCTTTGATGGTAGAAGTTTTTTAGGTAACGTCCTTGTAACCTCTCTGAAGAAGGCTCATATGAACCGAAAACTTACAAACAACTTAATAAAAAATTACCTAGATGTTGGAGAATTTTTGTGTATATTTTTACCTGAACTTAAAGCCAAAATACGATGTTTAGAACTGCTCATGATAGACATTCATTGTTTTTTCTATTTAACAGTATATTTTAAGAAAATTATCTGCTGCCTCGATACAGTATATATATATATATATATATATATATATATGTGTGTGTGTGTGTGTGTGTGTGTGTTGTTCGTGGCTCGTACCATGTAACATCTGGTCGCCCGGATGTGTAAAAGACAATATGCGTTTAGCACGGGGGGTTGTCATTATCACGGACTTCGTGAAGTAACAGCTACTACTGCGATGGACTGTAAATATTGTAAATACATCTTGGTTGTGCCACTCTGGTAATAAAGTAGTTTATCTACATTTCACTGTGTATCTCTTTATTCCACGATACAACAATATATATATATATATATATATATATATATATATATATATATATATATATATCATCATCTCATTCGCTTCACCCAATGGTGTGTAGGGCATCAACTTTTTGTTACTGTTTCTGTAACAAACTGTTTTTTATGAAGCAGGGTTGTTAGCCCTGCGCCTAA